>CM050854.1:22737776-23087776 GCA_027580175.1 Siniperca scherzeri
TTGAAAAATAAATCTGTTATTGATGTGACGACACTGTGGTTAAGGTAAAGGGACAAAACCAACTTTTGCTCATGATTACGGCGGCCGCTAGAGGGCGCTGTCACTTCAACGTTAACCGACGTCATTATGGGGCACTCGCTGAAACAACTGATTCTGTCGGTTTCTTGGAGGACAGTCACCTTGTTGTGTATATTAAAGGGTAAATGCACCTAAATCACTAACCTATCGTGGCATGTATCCATGCAGATAGTTTTTATTTGCTCATATTTTGAGACATACGTCTGAGATTTCTGCCTCCCTTTTCTTTGTGCTAACAAAATCCCATTCGCCTTCGTTGTATTGGAGTGGCAGCAGAAAGTTTGGATTGATCTGTCACTCAGTCATGTCTGCATAGCTAGAAACCACCAGAGCTAAGCAAGAAAACATGTCCCTGTATCTATTTTTAGATGTGGCGCTATGATACTTTTTCCTTTTTGCTGTTAAAAAGCGATCGAGTCCACGTTCTCCTTCCTTTCCTGCACGTTAAAGCTGCGACGTTTAGCGTTAGCCTTACCGAGAGATCCAGCTGAAGTTTCTGCCCCTCTGTTTGGGTCAGCCAATCTGTGATCACACTGAAGAGACAAAACTATTCTACATTTTACAAGTGTTGCAGTTAAGGTATAATAAATTCAGTCTATTTGTACATTTTAAATGTGGTCTATCCCCGGCTCTCTATGTTTAGATTGGGGGGGTATTTATAATCTATCTTCCAGTTATATTCCCAGTCATACAGCCTGTGGAAGTGTCAAGTATCTGCTGCCTGTGATTAAGCTCATCATTATTCTCCATATTTGGGTCACACAGTCCCTATACTCTTCATTTACATAATCACAGAATACCATATCAAAACCCTCTTTCTTTAGTGTTCTCTTCCTCCACTGCTTACAGATACATTTTGGTGGTGTGTGTTTGTGTGTTTGAAGCCGTGTTTTCATTCATGGACTGAAACCATTTGTGTGCAGTGTTTATCATCATGAATATACCGCGAGCCACAGCAGTGCATTGTGTTGCTGCCTTGGCCTGATAAATACTGAATGTGGACTAGTCTGTTGTATTCTATACATTACCATAATAATAGATGCACTGTCCTTTAGTGTTAAAATAAAGATTTAACTGCTAACACTGCTATACAAACTACAATAAACTGAGCTTTTTTTAGCCACGCTAGCGACGTTCCTCTGTCGGTCCACCACTTTGGTCCAGACTGAAATATCTCGACTATTGGATGGTTTGCCACGAAAGCCGTTTATAGTCCCCACAGATTGTGCTAACTATCATTCCCATCAGCCTCAGCTGTGCTACTGCTAATTAGCAAGTGTTAGCATGCATACTGGCTGAACTAAGACGGTGACCATGGTAAACATTAGCAAATTTATATTGCTGTATAAAACAGAAGTTACAGGAAGCATTTTACCTGCCAAACATGCTAAGCATCAGCATGTTACCATTGTCATTGTGAGCATGTTAGCATGCTGACGTTAGCATATAGCTCAAAGCACCGCTGTGCCAGAGTACAGCCTCTGAGAGCCATGTGTTAAGGCGTTATGGTCCCATATTCAGTCGAAAGACAAGGAGAAATAGACGTTACCTGGATGTAACTGTAGTTATATAAATAGCTCACTGCCTCCCTGTATCACAAAGTAAATGAAATACTGTAAGTACAGTTACTGGGAGGAATATATTTAGACTTTGGATGGACAAACCATTTGAAACAAGACATTTAAAGATATCACCTGCTCTGGGAACTTGTACTGGACATTTTTCACTGTTTTCTGACATTTTACACACCCAACAAATAGCAGATTAATCACCAATGAAGATAATTGTTATTTGCAGCCCTACATTTTATTATAACCTGAAGACACAAATAGATTTTCGGGGGTCCGGACCTGCTGAGTGATGCTGCTGACACATTAATGGGAAATAGCTGTGGGCCTGGTGTCGTACCCTGAGGCACTCCGGAAAAACAATGTTTGATATCTGAACATTAGGAACAACCTAAAAAAACTAAAAATGAGCACTGCTTGTTATCTCAAGATAATAAGACGAGTTGTGAGGACAAATAATAAAATAATAGTTGTTAAGATAACAGCCTGCCAAAGCTTTAGAAACCCAGTTAAATCCCGATCAGCTTTGAAGAAAGCTTAATTGCCACTTAATTGCCTCCTTTATTAAAAATGGAAATCCCTCTGCCATTATAGTGTTTGACTTTGCTCTGATTTCAGTGTTATTGATGTCATTATTTCGGTCCCGTCTGTCTCATGTAGCTCCTTCTTTGTTCGGTCGTCTCTGTAACGCCGCCGGCTCCGGGGCAAAAGACGAAGACTCTTTCTCTGAAATTTCTCCCCGCAGAGTTGGTGCCAGCTTTGCATATAAATTTGTTTGTGAGTAAATCCTTCCCTCCAGGATTTCTTTTTAACTCAAGCGCCTCAGCAGGAGCCATCAGTCTCCTGAAGAAACCGGAGATCAGGATCAGATTTGAGTTCGACAGAGCTCAGTATTAAAATTAAAATCTTAATTTCGTCTTTCTGACAGATTCACATCTGACAGTCACTGAGAGATATTAGGTACAAAGGTTGGAACAGGATACAACCTTTAAAAGCAACATCTACAGTAGATCAAATTATGGTAATACAAAGTCTCGGATTGTTTTTTATTTAAATTGCTGATGTCGCCTGAAATAAAAGACGTTAAAAGTATAGATTTGGTTAACACACGTCAGCTAGCCTGTAGCTCAGAGTTCAGACTCTCACACACAGAAAATAAAGGATAAGAAGATGAATATCAATGGAATCAGCGTCTATCAGTATCAGACCAATGAGATTTGTGCATAAAGTAAAGGTGGAAAACATGAAATCAAGAAAAGTTTATAAAAGTTGTCCAGGAAACGTTCGTGTGTGTGTTTCTTCTTCTTTTTCATTACTATGGATTTACTTTATTTAATTTAGAGACATATATTATAAAGTCATTCAAAAGCCAGATTTCCATCTAAACACACACAACTTAAAACCAGTGGTGGAAAGTAAAGCAACTGAACACACCGAGACACTGTCGGTCAGTTTCAGTTCTTGGAGCTTTTATCAGGTAAACATCAGTCCCACTTGATGAAGGTTTGAGGGCCGAAACATTAATAAAAGGAAAACAAAGTGAGTTCAAGTGACAAACAGTGTACGGGATTCTTTCAAAATCATCCCATTTGAAAACAGCGGACACGTAGTGCCACATAGGATTTATTTGGGTTTGAAAGTGGAGTGAGAGAATCAGCCGCTGCAGTGCCTGAACTCAGTCCAGCAGATGTCAGGCTTTCACAGCGTTACAGCAGTCGGATGACCTCTGCAGGAAACACTGAAGGTTTGTTGATCATTATATATTTTGTCTGACTTCTGAAGATAAATCCGATTGTGTTTATTTTCCACCTCGAGCAAAAGCTGATCTGAGACACAACTAAGAAGAAAAAGAAAGTGAACTCGTGACTTTCTTTCTGTAATCTCCTCCTGGTTTTTCATCCTGTTCCCTGCCGACTGTAAGGTAAATCTAACACGTTACCTGACTGTCAGGTGTATTATTCTTTGGGGACTTTAAAGGGGAACTCAGACCATTGTAGCAGTTAGTAATCAAATCCATATATCAAAGAATAATGGGATTTTAAAAAAGAACAGAGGAAATGGAGATTAAACAAAGCATATTGTTCCACATTTAACATATAAATGAGAAAACACATATATTTCCATCACTAAACAGATGTTACGTAGCAGGAGTGAAACTGTGAGAAACGATATGCAGCATAAAAAGATGGAAAACGATGGCACACCACAGATCACTGTTTGTGTGTTTGTTTTTAGCCATTTTTAAATGTGTCATCAAATGTTTTATATCCCCCAAATCAGCACGACCTCTGCTATCCAGTGTTGTCACCCAATAAACTGTATATAAGATATGCAAGATTTAAGAAATGAAACAAATGAACGCAAAAAAATGCAGCTTTCAACACAGTGAACACACAGTGATGCTCAGCTTTAGTCCGTCTTTAAATAGAGGTCTGAACAACAGGCATTTTTGGCCCTAGAATCCTAAAACCAGCCACTATTTATTCATTTATCACTTGAATGTTGGATGTATGTGGAAAATAATGCAAATTATAAATCCTCAACAACAAAAAAACCCATTTTCCTTCAAAATCCCATCATGTTTCTTCTCCGATGGGAAAACGTACAGGCTCAGTGAAGCCTTGGTTTTAATGGAAAAGTCCCCCTTTTCCCGTCTTAAAGCCTCCATGAAGCCTCACCCTGCCGCCGCTGACTGGCTCACACTGAGCATTTTCAGGTGAACTGTCCGCTTCACAGAGCTGCCACTCAGTCTCTGTCTGCTGCGGCTTAACCCGAGTCCCTGCAGGTGAGACGCAGTCGGAATGACAACACCTGGACTGAGACACGTGCAGAAAAGCCAACGCGACTGCTTCCAGGAAGCTGAAGAAGAAAAGATGGCAAACATTCACCAGATAGCTTCAGTCAGATGTGATTCATATCTGTGTCAAAGCATGTCGTCTGCCTCGTCACCTGTGGTGGGAGAACTGAAGGTGTGGCAGTGAGAGTCGTCCCTGTGCAGTGAAACGCTTCCTGTCAGTGTTTTATTATATCTGATGTTTCTGATTCATCTTCCTGCTGCGTTCATGTGTGTGTTGCATTTTACTGCTGCAGATGTTTCAGGTCGAGCTCATTTTAACTGCTTTACATGCTGTTGGGCAGTTTAACCTGCATCATCATTTATTACTTGATTATATTTTATTTTAACAATCTGTCAAAATAAATGTAGAGGAGTGAAAAGTGCAGTATTTGAGCACACTGTGGTGTTACTGCTTTTACTGAAGCAAAGGATCTGAGTTCTTCTTCCAGCTCTGTTGATCTGCAGATTTGTGGGAAAACAAACATTTTGTGATTCAGAGCTTCCGGAGGGGAGTTTGAACTGGGCATGCGCAGTGCGCCTGGCAGCGGGCGGCTGTTTGAGGAAGTTTGGATCAACTTTCTACCTGCTGCCGCGCTGGCTTCATTAATGCTGTCCGCTGCAGGTGGGTGCTCTGCCGCTTCTGCTGCACGTCTTCTCAACCTGATTACACGTCGTATGATGCGTCGGTAGATCAAAAAGGTGATTTTTGTCTCGTGCGTCGCCGGTGAACGCAGGTTAATGAGTCCGCTCAGGTGTTGCTAAGATGCTAATTACAGCCTTTGACCTTTTTAGTTAGGCAGCGGCTTCACTGGCTCATGTTACACTCTGCTGGGGGAGGTGTGGGGTCTTTGAACTGTCGAGGTCGGTCAGTTAAGTTCGGCTGCCTTTACCTGCTCGTGCTCCTGTTTGTCCCGAGAGTGCGGCTCACCTGAGCAGGTGACTCACTGGTGTTTTTCATCCAGCAGAAATGACCTCAACATCAGATCTGGAGCAGCTGGCAGAAATAGGTGAGTTAGTTAAACACACACACATACACACATATATATGTGTGTGTGTGTGTGTATGTATGTATGTATATATATATATATATATATATATATATATATATATATATTCATTTCCTTGATTTAAACCAAGTAAAACATGTTAAAATGTCATTCAGGCCAAGAGGGCAGCATAAAAACATTCTAACTGCAGACTAAAACAGCTGTCACTCACAGTAAACGCATTGTCCATTTAAGATGCAACCAAAGAGTACAGACTGTCGTGTTTCACTACATTTAACTTTCACCTGCTGAAGCTGGGACTTCCTGGTTTATGTTGTGGATCTCTTCAGTGTGTTTCTGTGGACGTTTCCTTAAATCAGAGTGATCCAGTGGAGTGAACGGTCTCTGCGGTTAATGAGGTCACAGATGTTTTTCCTTTTTTATATAAATGTCGCTGCATCAGAGCTGGAAGCAGTAGTAATACTACAGTGTAGAAATACTCTAAAGCATCAAAATATAAAGTACCAAAAGTAAAAGTACTCGTTATGCAGAACGGCCCATTTCAGAATAATATTATATTATTGGATTATAATTGTTGTTGCAGCTGCTGAAGGTGGAGCCACTTTAAAGGAGTTTTCTGTCAGATTCAGTGCAGATCTCCTCTCGGCCCGCTAGCTGTCCGCTCAGTGTGAGCGCTGAAATAACCTCCGGTGTTTGGAAGAATAATAAATAATACAACTTTATTTACAAAACAAAGTACAAAGTGCTTCACAACAAGAGAAATAAAACACCACAGTGAATGATGAAATATGAAATACATAAAACCAATAAACAGCCAGTTCAGGTAAAATCAGGATCTGCTTTCTGATAAAAATGTGTTTTGAGACGAGACTTAAACGAAGACTCTGACTCAGACAGCCTGATGTCTTCAGGCAGGTTGATCCAGAGCCTCGGGGCCCTGATGGCCAAACCTCTGTCCCCCTTAGTTTCCATCCTGGACTCAGGAACAGACAGGAGACCCCTGTCCGAAGATCTCAGACTACATGAAGGTTCATAAGGGATTACAAGGTCTAAGATATAGTCTGGGGCCATGAAGAGCCTTAAGAGTAATCAGCAAGATCTTAAAATCAGTCCTGAAACCAACAGGGAGCCGATGTAAAGAGGCTGAACCAGGTGTGACGCGGTCGCAGCTCTCGGTCCTGGTTCTGTACAGTCTACAATCGAGGCGTGAGGAGATAAAAGCAAGACCTGCTGCTGTTGTGATGTTAGCTGTAGCAGCAGGAGCGTTGTGAGCGTCGCTGTCTGGAGCTGCTGTGCTGGCTCTGGGAAACCGTCTCGTCTGTAGCGACAGTTTGCTAACGTCAGTTACATTACTGGCTGTATGTCATGGTACTGGATTTCTCCAGAATCGCACACCCCACCTTTAATTAATTTATATTCTGCTGGGCAGCTTGTGAATCCCCCCCCCGGGGATCAATAAAGTTTTATCTTAACCTGTAATAATATATCATATTTTATTTGTTGATTATGTTTTGTTTTATTAATCTGAATCTGTAAAGTAACTGGAGTTATCAGATACATGTAGTGGAGTAAAAAGTAGCAGAAATACTCAAATAGAATATCGTAGAAAAGGTTTCAGTCGTAGTCGTCTGGACGCTGTTTTCAGAATCAAGACGTTTCGGCTCCCATCCGGAAGTCATTCTCAATTGTGAAAAAATGGGACGGGAACTCAGAAATTTAAGCTACTCTGTGTTACATAAGCCCCGCCCTCAGGAAGGAGTCTACCTGAGTATCTGTTGATTAGCTAGTTTCACCTGAAACTGACCTAATAGTTTCCATGATGGCCCAGTAATCAGTAATCAGGTCTGTTGTTTTCTGGCTGCACCTCCCTCATCACTGTTAAGAACCTGATTAGCATGTGATCGGCGTGACCACGGTGCTAATACACTGTGGTAGACTTTGGGCAGGTTGAATCTCAGACCACCATTTCTGTTCAAAGAGGGGTTTTCTTTTTTCACAAAAATGGCTAGTACTTCTACTACTCAAGTAGAAGTACCTCAAAATTGTACTACTTAAATAAATAATGTACTTTCCATCACATCACATTGGTGCCTGGTTGTCGTTTCCAGTATTTCAGTAGAGTTTATGGAGTTTTTGTGTTTGACTGTTTAAGCTAAACATTCATCTTCAGTCCATGCAGATTTGATAATGTTGAAGACTCACTGACTCCGATATTTTGGCACCAATAATCAAATATGGCTGATAAAATGCAGATCGTGTGACTCGATGCAGGAGAGCATCGTTATCCTCCTTGGAAACATATTTTATTGAAGTGGAAAATAACAGTAATAACAATTAGCAGTTTCAGCCCAGTTTATATCACCGAGGGTGGACAAAATAGTAGAAACACCTCTGAAACAGTTTCAACAAAAACTGAACATAATAACCTTCACGAAGTGTTAGCCTGCGTTAGCTTTAGCTAGCTGGACCTAATAAACTGGCAGCGGTGAGCGTAAACTGTGTGACAGCTGCTTTACTTCTTTAAATGGGGACTTTCTTACTTGGTGGTTGTTTGTCGTCCGTGTCGATTTAGTTCGGTTGTGTATGAAATAGATTTGATGTTGAACTTCAACACTACAGATTCAGATAATACTTACCGTATGTTTGTAGCTGCCGTCAGAGGCAACTCTCATATATTGTAGTTCATACTAAGCACTTTATAGTTAAAAGGTAATAAATAAATAGTTAAAATCTTCAAAATAATTAGAATAAGTAATATATTTTTTGTTAATACATGTCAATTCATTTCATATTATTCAGCTAAAACTATAGAAAAAGGGGGAACCTATTTCCTTTTGTTCCGCTAGGGAATTATTTAATTGCTGCTATCAGGATATTTGTTCCGGTGCACTACATGTAGAAGAGCCAGAAGAGCACGCGAGGTGCTGTACGCATGACATGTCTGCAAGAGTTATGCCTATAAGAAGTGCTAAGAAGTTATATTGTCTTTTTGTTTAAAGAAGAAGAAACTGTAACCCTCCAAGTATATTCCTCTTGAGTTAGAGAGGCCAATGAGTTTTGACAGCATTGTTGGGACATAAAAAGGCTTTAAGACTAAAATGTACAAGACATGTTGAAGACTCGTGTCCGAATAAATGTCTGTTAAAAATCAAGAACGACCTGAGCCTTTGCTTCAACTCGAGGGGAGTAATAATGTTCGTTTAAAGTTTCTCCTCTCGCACTGTGAATGAAGTCAAACCAGAGAGTTTCTCTGCTCCTCCTGCCTCTCCGAACTAAATTGAGCCTTTTGTCAGGTCACTCTGTGTGGCTCATTTCCTCTCTGTTATCAGACCGGTGTTTATAGAAAACTTCCCTCAGTGCTGCAGAATAAACATCCACAGCAGAAAACAGATCATGGCGGGAGTTTCCACACAGTCCTCTGGCTCTGCTCCAGGTTATTTTCTTTCTGATAATCCGTATTTTTAGGAACAGAGCAGATAAGGAAATCATTTAGAAAATGGTAGGTGGTGTAGAGCGGGAATCTGTGATTGAGCTGATGCGTTTCCCTTCAGTGTCACGCCTTTTTAAATCAAATAATCATAATGTTTATATCGGTATATTTTAGACTGGGCCTTCCTGTTTGTACTGTACATATTAGACTGAACTGTAATAAGACACTTGCTCCCCATTCTTGCGTCTAACACTCTCTGACCAGCATGTGATAAACTCAGCCACCAAACATTTGCTGAAATGTTGTTTCTAAGGTGGATTTTTCCTTTTACTTCTGACAGAACTGCAGAAGGAGGAAGAGGAGGATGAGGAGGATCAGAGGTGTGTCACAGATGGTCCATCAGTTCCTCCCAGCAGCACATTCAGTCTCGATTCTTCTCACCCGTATTACGATGTGGCTCGACACGGCATCATCCAGGTCTCCGGTCAGTAGTCAGACTTTACAATCGAAAATTTAAACTTCATTTAAACTGCTGGAGACCAAACACAGAGCTGACAGAGAGAAGACCGGACTGACGTCCATCAGGAGACACCAACGCGCCTCCTGATGAAGCGGCATGTCGCTCTGTAGCTGCTGGAGGCGGAAATAAGCAGCTGTTTGCTAAGATGTTAGACACAACTACTTTTATAAGCTGATTATTTGTCCGATGTTGGGTTTTACAGCTTGTTCTGCTGCCCCCAAGTGGCCAGAAAATCAGTTAAGGCCGCTTTAAATCACTAGTCTTGGGTTGGTACATTCAGGGTGCTCTGACTATGGAATCAGATGTGTCTCGATGTTAATGAACGCGCACAGAAGGATTCACAAACGTATTTTGTGATTTATATATAAATGACTCTCTCCACAAAAATATTTATCGTTGTGTGTATATATCGTAGAAAAGGTTTCAGTCGTAGTCGTCTGGACGCTGTTTTCAGAATCAAGACGTTTCGGCTCCCATCCGGAAGTCATTCTCAATTGTGAAAATGGTCTGAGAACTCAGAAATTTAAGCTACTCTGTGTTGCTTAAGCCCCGCCCTCAGGGAGGAGTCTACCTGAGTGTCTGCTGTTTAACCTGCCTAGTTTCACCTGAAACTGACCTAATAGTTTCCATGATGGCCCAGTAATCAGTAATCATCTTGACCACGGTGTTAATACACTGTGGTAAACTTTGGGCAGGTTGAATCTCAGACCACCATTTCTGTTTAAAGAGGGGTTTTCTTTTTTCACAAAAATGGCTTCTTTGACTCCTCTTTCAAACCAACTCTTCTCTCTACTTACAAATGCACGGCGCTCTGCGATCCCTAGTTAGCTAGACACGCTAACTCGGGATTGCAGAGCGCAAACCGCACATTTGAAGACAGCGAGGTGAAGATTCAAAGTAGAGAGAAGAGTTGGTTTGAAAGAGGAGTCAAAGAAGCCATTTTTGTGAAAAAAGAAAACAATTGAGGTAGACTCCTTCCTGAGGGCGGGGCTTAAGCAACACAGAGTAGCTTAAATTTCTGAGTTCTCAGACCATTTTTTCACAATTGAGAATGACTTCCGGATGGGAGCCGAAACGTCTTGATTCTGAAAACAGCGTCCAGACGACTACGACTGAAACCTTTTCTACGATGGACCACTCCTGGACGAATGAGGGACGACACTGTCTTATCATTGTATATAAATGTTATAAGTGTGATCTTCACTGTCTGTGGGTTTTTTTTTTTTTTTAGACTTGCCTGCCACGGCTCAATTCACAAATTTCAAAAGGGAATTATCTGTAGCCTATCAGATGTCTCTTTCCATTTCAGCCAATCACGTAAGCGTAGATTCGAGGGTAGGATTTAATGTGATAACGTGTGTTACATCTGCACAGAAAGACGTATCGAGACCCATCTGATTCATGTCCGACATCCTCCCAAAACAGAAGTGCAAGAGATGTTGTTTTAGGGAGGAACTGGATCAGCACGTGAACCACAGGTGGAAGAAACATGTGACCTAAAACTCGTCTGTTTCCTCTCCAGGTGACGACAAGTACGGCAGGAAGTTGATCATCTTCAGCAGCTGCTGTTTGCCTCCATCACACCAGCTGAACCACCAACGCCTGCTGGAGTACGTCCTCTTTATGTGGGACGCAGGTCTACTGAACACACAAGACCTCAGTAGACCCGCAGTCAGTAACGTTATATTTCTGTTGTTCAGTGGTTAGTTGTCACCACTGGTGGAAGATAAATACTTCAGTGAAAGGACTAATACCACAGTGTAAAAATACTGTTACAAGTCCTGCATTCGACATACATAAATATTACCAGCAAAATGAACTTAAAGCATCAAAAGAAAGTACTCGCTGTGCAGAATGGCCCCTTTCAGAGTGTCGGAGGTTACAGAGCCGGTATTTTTTTTAATCTTTTGCACACAAGATAATTTGAACACGCAGGTTGTTATCGGCTGCTACGAGATAAGATTTATTTTTCTGGACTCTCCTGTTCGTTTACATGATGACCTCAAGTCAATCCCAGCAGAGCTTCGACCTGATTGGTCTAATCTATTTTTTATTTATTTTTTTTAAACTTTTTACATTCGAAGCTTCTGTTGATGTTTTCAAAAGAAGCTTCGAATGTCTGTCGTCATATTTCATGACGTCCTCACCCTGAAAAAACCAACAATAAAAACCCTCGAACAGAATCCTCAGTTTGACTGAACTGATCTTGTTTTTGTACAGACTGACAGGCAGGATGAGAAGGATTTGTAGGTGGCTGTTTGTGGACGCGGCGATGGAGCGAGCTGGAGATAGAGCGTTGTTTTCTGATCGTTTCACCGCGGCTGCGTTGAAATGAACACGGCCCTCGCCCTCGCCCTCGCTCAAACACCCACACACTGACCTGCAGGTCCGAGGAGAGACGGAGGCAGCGGCGTCACCTGTAGTGCGTCTTTACAGTATGAGCAGCATTCGAATGTTGATTCAGAATCCGAATGTAAATGTTATGAAGAGGCTTGGAACTGTTCGGTACAGCAGCATACCTGAGAACACCTGTGGGGGCTTTAATCTGTAACAACACTTCATATTTAATACGATGGTCGGATGTTTCGTCTGTAAATCAAAGTAACTGTGGCGGTTAAATAAATGCAGTGAACAATACTTCCCTCTGAAATGTAATGGAGTACAATTAGAAAGTAGCGTCCTGTGTTTTAGTACAGTACTTAGTTACTTTCCACCACCGGCTGCTGTTTTCTTTCTCTGCAGGTACCTGAAGTTCACATTGGACCAGTATGTGGAGATGGACTACATCCTGGTTTACTTCCATTATGGTCTGAGGAGCAGCAACAAGCCGTCTCTCAAGTGGTTACGAGAAGCTTACAGCGAGTTCGACAGGAAGTACGTCGCCTCAGCTTCAGTCCAGACACGCAGTATTATTTATTATTATTATTATTATTATTATTATTATTATTATTATTATTGTTACCACATTTTGCAAAAAGTGACTAAACGATTTACAAATGGTGAATAAATCCAAACAATATTCAATAAAAAGTTAATTTTCAGCAACAATTTCACCGTTTATCTCAAAAGTGTTTATAAATTCACACACTGCTTTTTTCTTCCCAGGTGTGTGTGTGTGTGTGTGTGTGTGTGTGTGTGTGTGTGTGTGTGTTACATTTAAAAACGCCAGTCCAAACTTTCAAACAAATTAAATATCAGTCTATAAATATAAAAATCATTTTGACGTGGAGTGCGTGTGAAAACCATCTTTCTAGGATTAATGTTGTTTTCTTGTGTGATGCATCCTAATTTGCATAAAAATGATCAGATGGAAATTTTAGAAAAACGTTTGACCGTCTGTTTTTTTTTTTTTACAGATACAAGAAGAACCTGAAGACTCTGTTCGTCGTTCATCCTACAAACTTCATCAGAATCGTCTGGAACATTTTCAAGCCTCTGATCAGGTAAAGACGCCTCGGACTCACCTGCTGCAACTCAGACAGACTGCAGTCGCAGTAAAGTTTCTTCGTGTTTGTTCACAGTCACAAGTTTGGGAAGAAGCTGACGTACGTGAACTACCTGGCTGAACTCCGGGATCACCTGAACTACGAGCAGCTCATCGTCCCCCTGACGTCCTCAGGTACTGAGCCGCCGCGCCGGCACGACGCGTGTCGCGGTACAGTGAAGCATCACGGCGTCTGTTCTTGTCGTCTCTCACAGGCACGACGAAAAGTTACGAGCCGCTCAGAGAGGCGGACCCCCTCCCTCAGTGAAGACCCCCCCACCTCGACCCCCCCTGCCCACGCAGCAGTTTGGCGTCAGCCTGCAGTAGTGAGTGTCCGTTCACCGATGGACCGAACTCTTAAGAAATTCACATGATTTTATACGGTTTGTTCGTCAAACTGCTCTGATGGTGAATCGTTTTCCTCAACTGTCAATCAATCACTTGCAGCATCCGAGAGAAGAACAGGGAGGCGATCGTCCCGCCTGTGATCTCCCAGACTGTGACCTACCTGAAGGAGAAAGGTGAGCCCTGAGAATCCACACTCTGAGGCAACTGTAACTACAAGACATTTGACTCTGAATGAAACTGATCCACTGATAATCCCCTTGATCAATCGATGGTGATTAATCACCAGTATTTATTTAGCTGTAGTCAAATTTAAAACACATTAAGTCCAAAAATACTGGAATTACCTTTTTTTATAAACGAACCATCATGTGCACATCGTTAATTGTAGAGTGAAAACGCGCCGCAAGTTACAGAAACGCGCCACGACCTGAGTTTCCACAACAGGCTGACATGCAGTGTGATGGTCTTATGGTGGAGTCATGAAAGCTGATGTTGTTGTGGGGTCTCTGAATGGCTGAAGAAGAACAAAATGGAGACTTTGGAGCGGCCTGGTCAAAGTCCTGACCTGAATCCTATTGAGATGCTGTGGCATGACCTTAAAAAGGCAGTTCATGCTCGAAAACCCTCCAATGTGGCTGAATTACAACAATTCTGCAAAGATGAGTGGGCCAAACTTCCTCCACAGCGCTGTAAAAGACTCACTGCAAGTTATCGCAAACTCTTGGTTGCAGTTGTTGCTGCTAAGGGTGGAGCAACCAGTTATTAGGTTTAGGGGGCGATCACTATTTCACACAGGGCCATGTAGGTTTGGATTTAGTTTTCCCTTAATAATAACAACCTTCATTTAAAAACTGCATTTTGTGTTTACTTGTGTTATCTTTGACTAATATTTAAATTAGTTTGATGATCTGAAACATTTAAGTGACAAACATGCAAAAAAAAAAAAAATCAGGAAGGTAAACACTTTTTCACACCGCTGTGTGTCCTCTGGTGGTTTCTGTTATTGATGGTTGCTCGCTCTCTCTGTCTCTCTGTCTCTCTCTCTCTCTGTCTCTTTGTCTCTCTCTCTCTCTCCTTGTGTCTGTCTCTCTGTCTCTCTCTCTCTTTGTCTCTCTGTCTCTCTCCTTGTGTCTGTCTCTTTTTGTCTCTCTCTCTCTTTGTGTTTCTGTCTCTCTCTCTCTCTCCTTGTGTCTGTCTCTTTTTGTCTCTCTCTCTTTGTGTCTGTCTCTTTGTGTCTCTGTCTCTTTGCCCCCCTCGTCAGGTCTGAGGACAGAGGGGATCTTCAGACGTTCGGCTCGTGTTCAGCTCATCAAGGACGTTCAGAAACTCTATAACCTGGGTGAGTCTCAGGGGCCTTCAGCCCTCAGAACCAGGAAGTAGAGATCAGTGTGTGTGTGTGTGTGTGTTCAGTGTGTGTGTGTTCAGTGTGTGTGTGTGTGTGTGTGTGTTCAGTGTGTGTGTGTGTGTGTGTGTGTGTTCAGTGTGTGTGTGTGTGTGTGTGTGTGCGCGCGCTGCAGCTCAGATACCATCAGACTGAGTCTGTTTCAGTTGACTTCATTAGACTTCAGTCTCTGAAGACACAGACAGGAAGTCGTCCAGCAACACAAACAGATTAAAGATCCCCTGGTCCTGGTCCTGGTCCAGGTCCAGTTTAACTGATAAATCTTCATCCAGTCTGCAGAGAGAAGACAATTTCTTAGCACACTGATTCTCCCGAGGACCTGATCCAGGACCCAAGTCGGGCCTCACCCTGCTGCAGTGATGCTGTTCACATCCATTACGTTTTGGATTGAATCTAATTATGTTTGGAATTGATCAGGTCCAGATCAGGTCCAGATCAGGTCCGCATCAGGTCCGGATCAGGTCCGGATCAGGTCCAACATGTTAGAGGCGGCTCTGAAAGCTGTGCAGCTCTGCTCTGTTTCAAGTTAAATCTGAATTCTGTGTTTGAACGTCCTCAGGGAAGCCCGTAGACTTTGATCAGTATTCTGACGTCCACGTTCCTGCTGTGATCCTGAAGACGTTCCTCAGAGAGCTTCCTGAACCGCTGCTCACCTTCAGAGTCTACAGCCAGGTGCAGGACATCATCAGTGAGTACGGAGGAGGAGGAGGAGGAGGAGGAGGGATGATGAAGATGAACACAAAGAGTGTTTCCATTTGATGAATTGCTGTTACATGTTTTGTTGCCGGTCAGACGTGGAGAGCAGTCTGCGGGTCAGCAGGTGCAAACACATCGTGGAAAGTCTACCTGAACATCATTTCATCGTGGCCAAGTTCCTGCTGTGCTTCCTCCACATGGTGCGTCTGCCCTCGTCACGTTCACGAGATCACGTTTCATTAAGCAGTTCCTCGTTTTTTTGTCAATGAGCTCCGTGTTGGCGTCACTTTAATCTCTGGCTCCTCTTCGTCCTCCTCCTCTTCCTCCTCAGGTGTCTCAGGAGAGCATCGTGAACAAGATGAGTCCGTCCAATCTGGCCTGTGTGTTCGGGGTGAACCTGGTTTGGCCCCGTCACGGTTCGATCTCTCTGACCGCCCTGACCCCCATCAACATCTTCACCGAGATCCTCGTCGAACACTTCCACACCGTGTTCGGCTCCCGCTGCCCACCTGCACAGGTAACGCCCTGACCCTGCAGACCAGCACCCGGCTCCACGCGGCCTCTCATCCTCTGGGAGCGTGCTCCCTTGCTTTGTCTTCCGAAAGACTTTTGTGTTTCCTCTCATCTGGACAGAATCTCAGTTTCCACACAAGAAATATCCAAATCTAAAAGTCGGACTGCCGCTGAAGCATTCCTGCTCCCCAGAGGATGAGCCGTGACACCGTGCACGCCGTTCTCCAGCGCCACCATCAGGACAGAATGTCAACTTTACACACAAGATGTATTATAGCTTTGGGCAACATGGTGATTTAGGTCTGTCAGCTGGTATGGACTTCTCTCCTTTCAGTATTCAAGATGTGGCCAATGAGCAGCACTGATTTATTAGATGTGCATCAGTGTGATTTATAAAACGTTTAATTTGTAAGTGATTAATCAGAAACACACATTTTTATCTATAAACAGTTTCCTACGTCATGGTAAAAGATATATTTTATGATGTAGTTTAGCATTTACAAAAAATATAAATATTAAACGGTTTATAACAGTATGAAGTCGTTTTATTTTATATATTTTCTTGCGTCACTGAGATGCAACGATCACAGAAACACATTTTAAATTCAGGATTGTTGTAAAATTGTAACTACACTGACACTTAAGACACCAATTTTAAACCAAATGTTGGTTAAAAAGCAACGTGAAGTCAAAGCTTCTCGTGACCTAAAATAGATACTAAGATAGTTAAGCGTTAAATAATCTTGTGCGTGCACACTATCCGCTGGACAGTCCTCATCTGGTTTCATGTGATCTGCGTTTCAGACGTCAAAGATCCCGTCCAGGTTGGGAACCACTGAACTGAAACCCAAACTCATCTTTTACTTAACTGCGACAATTAATTTAAATTTAAAATCTGATGAAGTGGATTAGCTTTTGAGTGTTTCATAAATAAAACCTCAAGGTGTTTTTTTTTTTTTGTTTGTATAATTGTTGCTTATTTAAGTATTTCTCTCATTTTAAATAGAAAGCGGAGGAGAGCAGGTGTTAACAGGTGTGTTTGACATGAAGACAGACACTTGAATCAAACCTTTTTGTTCTTGAATTTTGTTTATTCATGATTCCATTTTTCGTAAGAACTTGGTACAAAAAAGTGAGACTACTCTTGAATCATTTACCAACTTCCATCGATCAACTTTTTAATGCATCATAAAGAAGAAAAAACTACATTGGCATATTTAAGACAAACACTTTCCTATACACACTATCCACTGGACAGTCCCCTTATTAATGACAAAGAAAAAACTTCTACTTCAACAGACATTTCCATCTAAACGTGTCTTCGTCTTCTCCTCGTGGCAAAATAACACATCGAACGTTGCTAGAAGTCAGAATGCAGAACTGGCAAACAATAGAAAATCCAAATGTTCTGTTTCTTTTTTTTTTTGCTCCTCGATAAAAGAATATAAAAATGTTCGAACTTTATTATTATTATTTTTATTTTTTATTTGTTCAAATGTTGTGTCGTGTATTAAAATAGATCTGTTTAAGCACTGCACAGTTTCTCCCGGAGAAGATTTCTAGAAACGGATGAAGAGGAAGAGGAAGAGGAGGGTGGGGGTGGGGGGGGTCGACGCGGCACGGAGCGCTGATATGGTTTCCATCTTGTTTCTTTTGCACCTGGAGCCTCGTCGCAGCGCTCAGGTGAGGACTCGATATGCGTCACATGGTACATTCTCTGAGACCGAACTTCTGCACACCGATGGTGATTTTATTCTTTTACGAAGGCAAGTCAGGTACAACGTTAATGCATATCTGCGGTTTCTGTTGCAGGTACGGAGCCTGGACCGGGTCTGAATATTTACTCTGCTGATGAAGGTTGTGTGTGTGTGTGTGTGTGCGCTCAGTCTCATTGTTTGAATCCATCTGCAGACTAAAGTTTCAAGGTTTTCTACGTTGGAAATGTATCCTGTAAGCAGCTTGCCTTGCCTGGACTAAACGTAAACGCTTTCATGACTTAATTTAACGTTGGGGGGGGGCAGAGGTGCTGTTTTACGCAGGAAATGCCAAAATAAATAGTAAGTGATGAGGATCTGGGTGTTGAGTTGATCACAGTAAGAAGGGATCTGATTTGTGTCGCCACTGAATTTACTACAGTGTAAAAATATCATCAGTAGAAGTCCTGAAGTGTTGGTGGAAAAATGTACTGAAGTTTCTAAAGTGAAAGTACTTGTTATTTTTATTATTACAAATGCACTGACGTGTAGGTGGAATATTAATGTCTAATTTTAACTTTCACCTACTGTTGGGTTCAAATCTCTAAATCTAAATCAGGTTTTGTATGTTAAATCTGAACTACAGCTGTCAGAGAAACCAACCACAGGCAGTTAAAGGGCCCAATTCAATGGACAGAACCGAACTCGTGTGTTTGGACGGTATGAAAAGGTTTCGTGGAGGCGGTGATGCGTCTCGTCTCGTGGTCGCCGCGGTTAGATGGGGCTGGCATTTGCTGTGTGAAATATAAATTCTGCTGAGAGAAGCTCTGGACGTTAGGAAATGTACAGAAATGAATCATTTGAGGGAACAACTTAGCAAAGGTTCCTTCCCCGGACGCTCTGTATTCATATATATTTTCAACATAACGTGTGCATTTGGCTCAGCCTTCGCCGTCTCCGAGCCGAACGTTTCAGGTCTTTGCATCCAAAGCATTTTATCGTTCACACAAACATCTAATCGATTAGTCGATCAGAAAATGCATCAGCAACTATTTTAGTGTTTCGGGCAGTTTTCATTCTTTTCTGACCTGCAGGCTACATGATTTATTGATAAATCAATAACAAAACTAATCGTTAATGGAGTTATTTTGATCGTTTTTCTCTCTGCTTTAATTTATTGTGTGCCAATTAAACTACTTCAAATTAATTTTAAACTTTAGTCTTTTACCTTTGCAAACTTTTTTTAAAGCAAAAATGTCAAACATTCGCTGGTTTGTTCGGTGTCTGAATAACATTTGGGCATTTTAACAAAATGAGGAATCGATAATCAAACGTCGAAGAAATCCAAACTGGGTTTGACAGCTGACTGAAAATAAAAAAGGTAACCAGACGAAGTTTGCTGTTATCTTTGTACGAACTACATTTGAAGCATGCTGAGGCCTTCGGTGTTTAATATTTATTTCTTTGGGGAATCGTGTTATGGAACGGTTTTGATGCCATATTGCTCGTCTTTTCATCCTTTTGTTTGCGCCGTGCAGATGACGCTTCTCCAACATTAAGGCTCTCGTCAGTATCTCGGATACTTCAGAGACCGAACGCAGGCGATATGACTCAAACTAAATAAAACCACCTCTTCTCCTCAGCTAGACCTTCAGATTCCCTCTTTTGATAAAAGGCATTTTTTCTCTGAATTATTTAAACCATTTGTTCGTGTTTGTGCATCAACAGGTAGCAGAGCGCTGCGCCTCGACTGTGGTGAGTACAGCGTGATAAGGTTAAATAAAAAATGGACTAAATCTATGTGAACACTTAAACTGAACCTTTCTGGACCAGCAGGAAGACTAGCGAGACAAATGGACCGAGCAGGACGCGATGGCGGCTTCCTGGTTCGACGTCGGACCAGGAGGACGCCATCTTTATCCTCCGGGTCCACGCGACAGTCAAAAAGTGTTGTCCCATTTCTGATTGACTGGTGTCTAAAAAAAATGACGCAACAGAGACGAAAACCCTGGATTTGAAACGATTTGTACTTGAGGCAGTGTTCATCTGTCAGATTAACAGGCTCGTCGCTGTTAAAACGTTCATAAAACACGAGTAAAAAATGTCAAACAGACAGGGAGAAAAGAAAGCACTACAGACATTATTGATAGATGAGCGATCCCAGTACAAAAACAAAGAAAAACGTTTTTGGCATATTTTCTATACTGGTTAAAGGGGGAAAGGGACTGAAAGGACGCGTCACACATCGACGTGTCGGAGTGCAGCTGTGGACAAACACTTCGGCCCCTTTTCTTTCCAACTCTTTGTTTTCTGTGGCAGGACGACGGCAACACGAGCGCGAACTTTACTGTCGCTTTTCTTTTTAAGATGCAGAAACTAAAATGAAATCAGATTGTGGTTCATTTGTCCGTCCAAAAACTAAATAATCTAACGTTTTCCTCTGATTTTTCGAAGCATTACAGAGGAACCATCAGTGGACTCTAACTGTTTTTTTATTAAGTGTAACATTGCAGTTCACCTTCCTGCTGCTGCGTCATGATCCTGTTCGTGTTGCTGTCGACCAGAAAACAAACAGCTGAACGTACAGGGACTCGCCTCGGGCTCAGATGTGTGACTTCAGTAAAGTTTGAAAACCAAAAACACCTGCGATGATAATAATAATACAACATATGTACAGTGATCCCCTTGAATACTCCAAACTTACATTTATCAACAGGCATCAGCATGAAAATACTAAAATCTCCACTAGAAATGCTAATTTCTGTAGTTTTTATCTTAAATACTTTTTTCTTTGACTCTATTAATACTGAAAAAAAGTTATTCTCTGTTTTTGTTTGAAGGCTCGTATGCGTTTACATACACGATGAAAACATTTTCCTGAATTATTATGGCAAAAACATTGTTCATAGGAGAATGAGAACAAACATCTACTCAGATATATCAATGTACAGTCCTTTCACTTCCATCGATCCTTTGTTTTCTTGAACTACGACTAACTCTACAGTTCTCTCTCACTATCTGCAGAACAAGAATTATACCTGTGTTTTAAAAAAGGGAAATATCTTTCGGACCGCGCACGAACTCCCGTCGTGTTCCCGCGGCAGCACTGTAATCTAACTTTTCGTAATAAATACATTAAGGCCAAGAACATTAATAAATAGAAAACAACTTAAAAAAAGAAATCTCGTAAGCACTGTAGGTGTTGGGTTTTAAAAAATACTTGAATCGAGTGGAGGATAGAGGCTCTCTTTTCTCAGTTTTTTTTTTTTTTTCAGCTCTCGGACAAAAGATGGTTAGATATTATTCAGACAAAAAGAAATCGTCGACGTCCTCGACGTTCGGGTAAAATGTCGGAGCACCGAGGGAGGGAGGGAGGGGGCTAGTTGTTGGCGTCATCCTGGCTGTGGGCGTGGCTCTTCTGCAGGGGCGTGGCGGAGGGGCCCGGGCCGGCGGTGCTGGTGGGTTTGATCCAGGACTGGGAGAGCAGGGAGGCGGTGATGGTGGCGGTGGTCGTCATGGTGACCTGGATGAGCTGGTCACGTTGGATCAGCCTGATGAGAGCTTTGAGGCGTTCGAGTGAAGCCTGAGTGTCTCTCTGCTGCCCCAACAGTCTCTCCCTCAGGTCCATACACTGCTGCACAGACACAGGAAACACCAGAGTCAGCGGGGCTGGCCAATCACATCCAATCAGTTTTAATTACTGTAAAAACAGTCGCTTTCAGTCAGACAGTCCCGTCATTAGTTAGCGTCTGTGTGTACAGGTGGCGGTCTTTGTCGACCTGGTTCTGCATCGTCTCCGCTGTGGTCGGTCTGTCCCTGCCATGTAGCCGGACAGCTAATGCTAGCTAGCTAGCCAGATGTGTGCAGCTGTGAGCGGACTTTCAGTTCGTGTCTGCTGGTGTATGTCAGCTTCATGCTGTATTCGCTCTGACCAATCACAGCTCTGACCGCCTCCATGTGATATTGCTGTAGCCCCGACGTTAGATGAGGGGTGTCACACGTGGAGACGGCCAGAGCTGTGATTGGTCGGTTTGGCGTGGTGGTCGAGAGTGGAGATGTATTTATGTGCTTTCTATCGCTCAGCTACTGTGGGGAGAGTTAGAAAAGAGACTGATGCCACTCGCATATCTGTCTGATAAATATGAAGCACATAAATCACCCTGTTAAACTGCAAAATGACATTTTTACACTTTGGGTGCGACGTGTTAATCGTGGCGCTTTAGAGCTGCTCGTAGGTGGATTTTGTCACCTTTGGACGGAGCCAGGCTAGCTGTTCCCAGCCTTTATGCTAAGCTAAGCTTCACGTTTATTGTTTAAAACCACGACACGTCCGTCTGGTGTTGTGGTGAAATCCAACGCTCAACTCTAAATCGCAGCAGCCGGTATCTACGACAGGACTGACGCTGTACGTTAACCGTTAGTGGATCGGCTCGGATGAAGACGCGTGTTTGTTTTTTTTACTTTGAGCGCATCGTTGAGCTTCTCGTCTTGTTCTTCCAGATGAGCGCACTCTTTCTTCAGCTCGTTGTTTCGTCTCAGCAGGCGTCGCTTCTCCTCCTGCCTCACTGCTCACACACACACACACACACACTCTTCATCAGCACATGTATGAACAACAGGATAACACATCTCATTAAGAAGTCAGCTGGTTCTTACCCGTCTTGTGTGTGACGTAGGACTGAACAAAGTTCTGTGGCCACGACATGTTTTCTTTGTTCAGCACCTGAAGACCAGATACAAGTTTATTGTAGTTACTTAAATTCATACTGTATACGAGTCACCAGTTTTACTGTTGTTGCCTCTGAAACTTAAAAGGATTCAGATGTTTGCCAGTTTTTCTTCAACCTAAACTGTAAATGTAGCCTTAAAAATTAATGTCTAAACTGTGACTTTCTTCTATTTTGATCATTTTAACAAGAAGTTTTAAAGCAGTGATTACAGTTAGGTATTAGGACGCAGGTTAGCTAGTCTAAAGGTGCTTGCAAATTAAATATGAAGCATATTTTCACCTCACTTTTATTGTGCACAACAAAAAGCCAAAGTACTTCCTGTACACATGTTAGCTGCTGACTCAGCAGTTCGCCATGAATTAAAAAACTAATAAAAAGGCTGGTTGCTAATAAATGTTAAGACTGCTTTAGGTGTATTTTTGAACTTTGGACAGAGCCAGGCTAGCTGTTTCCCCCTGCTTCCAGTCTTTATGCTAAGCTAGGCTAACCGCATCCTGACTCCAGCTCTGTACTTAAAGCAAAAGTTCAGACTTTTTGGGAAACGCGCTTATTCGCTTTCTGATGGAGAGTTAGATGTTCAGATTGATGCAACTCTCACGTCTGTACGGTCAATATGAACAGTCAGCAGCTGGTTAGCCTAGCTTAGCACACAGACTGGAAACGGGGAAACAGCTAGCCTGGCTCTGTCCACATGTTTACTAGTCCCAGACAAGAACTAGTCCGGCACATAACCGCCCATAAAACGCTGAATTGTTTTTTTGGTAGGTGGATTTTATTACCTTTGGACGGAGCCAGGCTAGCCGTTTCCCCCTGTTTCCAGTCTTTATGCTAAGCTGTAGCTTCGTATTTAACGCACAGACATGAGATTGATATCCATCTGAACATTTAACTCTCAGAAAGAAAGTGAAGTGACTGAAGTTCATACCTTCTTCTGGCACTTGGGGCAGTACCAGGGTCCTCTGGGTGGGGTTTTGAGCGGTGGGTGGAGGCAGTTTGGGTGGAAGGCCCTGGGGCAGTTGTGGCAGGGCTGCAGCTCGCCGTCCTCCTTACAGACGGCACAGTGGTCGTCATGCTCCAAGTCCTCCTGTTACAACACAAACCAAAAGGAAGTCGCGCTCAACGGTTTATCTCAGTACAGAGTCACTGATACATGTACGAGACAAAATGCTGCTTTTTAACAATATTCAAACACTAAAAAGTATCCCCGTAACTTTATTAACAACATTAAAGAAACACAGTTTGTTCAACTCCAAGCAAAACTGAAAGTACAAAAAAAGGTTCAGTAAACGGATAAATAACTTTGACAGGAACACAAAAGCTGAATTAGGTGATCAGCAGCAGTGAAATGACACTTTGATAGAAACTGATTTTTTGTAAGGTTTGGGCCACAGTTGAATACAAATGTTCCTACAGAAGATGGAAAAACTCATTCTGCGTCGCTTAAATGTTTTTTCTTTCTGTTAATCGTCTTTTAACCCCTCAGATTTCTCATCTGGTGACCTTCGAGGGGTTCGAACACACACACACACACACACACAGAGGCGTGACATCGGCAGCCGTGTGACCTACCTTCCAGCAGAAATCCTCAGAGTCTAGCATGTAAATGGAAGCAGAGCAGAGGTTAGTGGCAGCACACGGACACACAGGTGAGAGGTGAAGCAGCGGCGGTGACGAGGCAGGTGAGATACTAGATAAATGTGATGTTATGTGCTGGAACCGGTGCATATTTTCTCAAACAATTAACTATTCCTTTTAATAGTTTATCAGATAGTTTCTGTGATCTTAACACCACCACGCAAAAAAAAAAAAAACGTTATCATCAGGTTCATAAACTGAACTGAAAGTTTCCTGAGCGCAGAAATTAGTAAATTCTAAAAATATGTGATCAAGAATGTTTGTTTTAGACGGTGTCGTCCCTCATTCGTCCAGGAGTGATCTATCGTAGAAAAGGTTTCAGTCGTAGTCGTCTGGACGCTGTTTTCAGAATCAAGACGTTTCGGCTCCCATCCGGAAGTCATTCTCAATTGTGAAAAAATGGGACGGGAACTCAGAAATGTAAGCTACTCTGTGTTGCTTAAGCCCCGCCCTCAGGAAGGAGTCTACCTGAGTATCTGTTGATCTGCTAGTTTCACCTGAAACGCTAACTCGGGATCGCAGAGCGCCGTGCGTTTGCATCTGAAAGCTACAAACCGCACATTTGAAGACAGCGAGGTGAAGAGTCTAAGCAGAGAGAAGAGTTGGGTTGAAAGAGGAGTCAAGGAAGCCATTTCTGTGAAAAAAGAAAACCCCTCTTTGAACAGAAATGGTGGTCTGAGATTCAACCTGCCCAAAGTTTACCACAGTGTATTAACACCGCGGTCAAGCCGATCACATGCTAATCAGGTACTTAACAGTGATGAGGGAGGTGCAGCCAGAAAACAACAGGCCTGATTACTGATTACTGGGCCATCATGGAAACTATTAGGTCAGTTTCAGGTGAAACTAGCTAATCAACAGATACTCAGGTAGACTCCTCCCTGAGGGCGGGCTTACAAGCACAGCGTAGCTTAAATTTCTGAGTTCCCGTCCCATTTTTTCACAATTGAGAATGACTTCAGGATGGGAGCCGAAACGTCTTGATTCTGAAAACAGCGTCCAGACGACTACGACTGAAACCTTTTCTACGATAATGTTTGTTTAAACATCTTGGATTAATAAAAGATAATAAAGATATTAATGTGTCTTCAGTTGGCTGGTCGGCCCCGAGAGCAGATATTAAATTACTTTTTAAGGGTTTAATGTGCAAGCTTAGAGCTCCTCCTCGAGTCTCGTGCTACTCGGATCAGTTCGGTGCAGGTTAGCGTTTGTGTTGAGGTGCGTTACCTCGTGCTGACAGGAAGAGCGAGCTGTTCAGGTAATGCGACGCCAGACGTTTACGCTGCAAACAAACGAGACAAGAAAAGTGTGATTAGAAACATCTGGGCTGACGTACTAAATATAAACAACTGAAGTAACAATTCGTCGAATGAAGCTCTTTGTTACTTCGTTTGAATCCTTGAAATGTAACTGTAGTTTTCTGACCTCCGGTTCGAACAGGCCGCTGTAGGCTGGGTTGGCTGTGCTTCGTCTCTTCCTCTCCTGTCTCTTCGTCTGGATTTCTGCTCAGAGGAACAAAAACACACTTTCTTTCTGGATCCTGAAGATGTTTTATAGAAACATTTCACTGTTTGTCCTTTTTGGCTGCAGGTGTGATGAAGAACGGAGCGATTGATCTCAATGTTTGTCACATACAAAGAAACCAAAATAAACAAACCAAGAAGAAGCGAATTCAATGCCGCCTTTTCTAAAAAACAAACAAAATGAATGTATTTGAAGGTGAAACTGATCTCTTGAACAGGAACAGGAACAGGAACTCACCTTCCAGGTGTTCTGTGGTGACGAGGCCGAGGGCGACCATGAAGGCGATTTTCTGTAAGAGGAGGAAGAGGAGGAGAAGTGATTCACGAGAAACTGATCTGCTGAATAACAAATTAATAAATATTTACTTGGGTTTAAGTAAATCTCGTTGAATTGTTGCTGTTTATTATAAATAACAAATAGAAACGGACGTTTTGCTGTAATTAGCACTAAATCACAGTTATTTTCAGGAAACTAACAGAAAATGTCAGACCTGGAAAATAAAGCATCACCACATTTTGATTGGTTGATGATGATGATGTCATTGATGACCCAGTTCGGGAAATAAAATCTTTTCCTAAAGCTTTTCTGTTTTATTAGATATTTACTCTTTTATCCACTTTACATGTGTTTGACTGAAAGCGTTACTTTTGAGTGACGCATGTTATTGATTATATAAATCGACCTTGTGTTGTTTATCTGTAACTCTTATTGCTGCCGGTCTCAGGAGATTAAAAGCTTTTACTCATTCGTTTTTGTTATTTATTGTTGTGACTGATTCCGGCAGATTTACAGCACATCGGTGTTAATTTGTGCCGTCGGTGATAAACGAAGTTAAACTAACGTCTCTGTCCTGAATTCACACACGTTCATTTTGTTTCCTAGAAGCAGATCATTTAATTCAGTGTTTATTTAGAAATATTGATGAAGACTAAAACAGCTGTTGCTGGATTATCTGAGATTATTGATCGCAATAACGGGGTTTAAGTAAGAAAACGTCTGCTGTAGTGTGATGTTTTCTCACCTCGGGGTCCTCGTCCTTCTTCTGGGAGGGGGATTTCGGGGCGGGTGGGGCCTCCTGTGACGGGAGGTCAGCCTGGGCCCCCGGGGAGCCCTCAGTGCTGCAGGGGGCCTGCGGCTGGATTATTATCACCTGGTAACACACAAATATATGGAGACGATATTAGAATGAATCACTTAATAACCCAATAATGTTTCTCAGACACTTCCTGGTTACCGTCCTTTCACTCGCTTGTCAAAACATTTCAGCTTCTGAAAACTTGAGACATTTTCTGATTTTTTTAAATTCAACTGTATGAACTTCAAGTTGAACTAAACTCAGATGTCTGATGTTTGGTCGATCAGCTGCTGCACATTTTGCAAATGTTGCACTTAAAGTCTGTGTTATAGAATAAATAACTGCAGTAATGTAAACAGAATATGAGCTGGTGTCGTCAGCGCTGAAGAACGGTGGCTGCACCTTGACGGCCTCGCTGACGGCGGACACCCCGTTGCCGGTGGCGGGGGAGGCGGCGATGATGGCGTACGCCACGCCGGGTCCCGCAGAGGCATGTTGGGGGGGGGCACTGGAGTCGGGGCCCCCGGACGGGCCGTGGGGCGGGGCTGGGGGTGGCGAGGGGTCGCTCTGGCCGTTGGGCTGGTGGTCGGGGCTGAAGGTGCTGTTGGCGGTGGGCAGGGTGGGGCCCTGGCTCTTAGGACTGACCACGGCTGTGGCCCTCTGCAGGCTGACGGGCTGCAGCTCCTGACAGGGACTGTGGGGGAGGCTGTCGGGGATCTGGGTCTTTGGCCTGACCTGAAGGAAGACGACAAGGAAGACCGCTGTTAAACCACCTGAACACGAGTCTGCAGCCACACTGTCGCCACCCGGAGGCTGCAGCGCTCGTTACAGACCTGGGGTCAGTTTCACAAGGCTCTGCTTTCTCTCTATGCTGAACTTTGTTGGCTAGATGTGCACTGAATCAGAAAGACTTTATTGATCCCCGAGGGGAAACTCTTGTTACAGCAGCTCGCTGTCACGTCAGCGCACACAGGAACAGAAGCACTAAGCAAAAAATATAATACAGGTCAGATAAATTAAGTACCAAGTGGATTTAGAGGCTGATACGTGTGTACAGTATAATACGATGTAGTAACAGTGCAGTAATGAGTGCTGTCAAGTTAAGTGCAGCTTATTAAGATGATTATGAGACGGTGGATATTGCGCAGCAGTAACAGAGCATTAGCTCGTTGTGAGATGATTTTGTCACCTGCTGTTTCAAAGGTCAAAATAAACCCTCCAACATTAGCATGATGTTAGCAGAGCTTTATGCTGGAAGTGATGTCACATGTTTTACACTTTAGTAACATCCATGTCACTCCTGAATGCTGGCGTTTAGCATGTTAGCACGCTACATGATGCCTATGTAACAGTAATAACGTGTACGGCTGAAGGGGAATCAGAGACCTTCCAGCTCTCTGCTCCCACATGTTTCTGTTTGTTTTGTAGAGATTATTTCTGGGATATTTTCGATGTCGAGGCAGACGGGAAACGAGGAGCGAGAGAAACAAAGACCCCCCCCCGGCAGGATTCAAACTGAGGACGTTGCAGTTTTTTGTGGTACGAGCCTCAACCATCCGTCTATTGGGACTGATCTGAAGCAGACACTCGTGGTTACTGATGTGTGTCCTGTCGTCCAATCAGAGGACAGAGAGTCAGGCGTCGTGGAGGGGGGGGGGGGGGAACATGAAGAGTCCTCTGAGCCGAGTCATTACAGAGAATATTTGTCACTGACACATTTTGGATCCATCTCTGCTGTTTGATGTGGTTTGTGCTGCCACCTGCTGGACGTCTGCCGACGCTGCAGACACACAGCAACTTCTCTAAAGGACCAAACTGGTGTTTTTTTTCATGTTTGAGTCTGTTTACATGATCATTAAAATCTGAATTCAGTGTCTTTTCCTGTGAAGCTCATGTTTTATTAGCAGGTTAACATCTATTAATGGAAGTAAAACGTGACAAACGAACAGAAGAATTAGATTTGTGCACAATCGTGAGTCAGTAACAGGCATTTTAATCCTGAAGCAGGAAGTGTGTGTGACTACATTTGATCAAGTCATCGGGCTTCTCTCTCGCGTAATTATCAAAAGCTGCTCAGTCTCACTTTCGACGGCACAAACTCACACTGACAGCAGAGCGTAATCTCTTTAAAGTTGACCCGGAAGTGACGTACTATCCTGTTAGTCTCCACTTTCAAAATAAAAGCTAGGAAAATATTTGGTGCCACCAAAAATCTAAATGTGTAGATGATAAATTGCTAAAATCACAGTCCACATGTTGGCAGGTTTAAGTAAGTCTGACCGTGTAGAGTTTAGCCTGATACACTGAGTCTGAGATGTCCTAAAATGGCCACCGTACAGATTGATTTAGGTAACGACATGACCTTTCCTCTGGCGCCACCATCAGGACAAACTTCACCAACGGTAAAGAGCAAAGAATAACATTAAAAATAAACATTACAGCCTCCCGGAGCTATGCGGGAGGTGGAACATGTATGTCAGAGAATGTAATAGCCTCTGTAAGTGCTTGACTCCTGCATTGCTGAAGTGAAATGAGACCTCAGAGCGTTACCTGAGGTAGCACAGTGGCTGCTTGTCCTGCCAGCCGGTGCAGGGAGCTGACTTGAGGCACCTTGATGGGCACAGCAGTGAGAGTTCCCAGCATCTGAAACGCACACAAACACAACACATTCAGACGAGAAACCATCACGCTATACCATTTCATGCTAACAGGAAATTACACAACACATGCACTAACAAGTCTTTCAATCAATTACTCTACCAACTCTTCTCTTGGTTAATAGATTCATTGCTCTGTGAAAAATGGCAAATAACCCCAAAGATATTCAGTTTACTACAATGCGGGGCAAAGAAAAATGACTTCCACGATTAACAGACAACCAAAATACTTTCTGCCGATCGGGTAATTGATTAACCGACTTAACTGTTTCAACTCCATGTCAAACACTGCCACTGCCAATTAAACTTGTCCAAATACATCTCTCTGTAGCTGTCTCACCATAACCCGCAGCCACTTCTTTTGTGCAATGCATTGTGGGACGACAGCGTCCATCAGAAGCGTCTTTCAGCCTTCATACTGACTGTTTTCAATATACTTCATACTCACACAGACTCAGTGTGTAGTCTGGATTTCAGTTATAGTCTTAAGTGGGAGACTGAAGACCATATAAAGGTATGAAATGCTGCGGCCTGCAGCTCCTTCAAACTCCGCTAGCTACATTCTTGGTTTTTATGTTTTTGTTTTGTTTTATTTTTCGGCTTTATTGCTGAAACACGTATTTCCTGCGACAGTCATCGGAAATCACAAACCAGTCAAACCAGTGGAGCCAGAGCAAACAGGAAACCATCAGGGCAGAAAGTCGTTCAGTATTTTTAATTTCAGCTGTTATTGTAGTAACCACCACTGGCCACAAGGGGCGCGCCTGCTACACCACACACCGTGCGCCTGACTCCTGCTGCATGCTGGGAAATCCACATTTATCACGTAGGAAGGTGGAGAAGAGACAGTTTCATCAGCAGAGATGAAGAAGAAATGCAGTGTTTCCAAACCAAATGAAGCTTTTTCAACATTCGAGTGTTATTTTCTTCATTTTAGTGCAAAATCTGTCGTATTCAAAGAAAGTGACACTTAAACCCAAAGTGAGAACGAAGTGAATAACCTGCGGCAGAACTTTTCTTGGTCACGGTAAAATAAATCCCGACGCTTGAATATGAGGCTCGTTGAGATTGAAGAGGTTTTCCTCTCACCGATGAGCTGACTGGAGCAGAGAGACGAAGAACGGCCGGCTGTAATGAGAGTCTCCACCTTTCATTCGTCTTCCTGCTTTAAATCACCGTCAGCTGGTTCACACGCATGAACCCTGATGACATTAACGCAGCTTTAATTCACCTTCGTGCACAGAGTGTGTGGTTTAACCTCAGACTGCTCTCATTAAACTTAATCTTCATTAAACCTCGAGTGTTTTTCCAGAGTTTCCAAACCTCTCGTTAGTCAGAGAACAGTGTCCGGCCTTTTCCTTCTCTACAGCTGTTGCCCGGCGTTAAAAAGAAAAGCAGCCGAACTAACGAGCAGGTTTTGTTTATATCCGTCAGCAGCAGCTCGTTGTGTGTTTTCTGTTTGACCTGCAGGTCCTCGTGAAGGCTTCTGTGCTCGGACTGGATGTTTACTACACGGTGATATTTCCTGTGCTGAGGTTCAGGCTGTAGATCAGCTGACTCAAGGTCACACCGGCGCTGATGTTAATGGCCGACCAACACATAAACTACGGTGAAGTGTAGAGGACAAACGACAGCGGAGAAAGTGATGAAAATACTAATCCGACTGCGATCAGAGGAAAAGGTTTCACTGGAAATAAATTCACTCGTTGGTTAAACCAGTGAGATTATTTTGTGTGTGTGCTTTTGGATGCTTATATTTGTTTATTAGCGTCTTTATTACCTATTCCACATATTGTTTTTAAGCTAATATCGTGTGATTGTTTTTAGCTTAGAGGTTAACTGTTTTTATTTGTTGTTGGTGTATTTTGGGGCCTGGATGGTGAGCTGCAGGGATAAATAAAGTTGTGCTGAATTGAATTGGAGGACTAAGTGCTATGGCGACAGGTAAAACTTTGGCATTTCCTCCTGCATCATATTCTCATACGGATGCTGTCAAAAGTCGACTCAAAGCGCTCTTTTACTCTTCGGCCTTTTACCTGCTGCTGTATTTCCTCTGAAGCCTCGAGCGGCTTCCTGTCTCTCTGCAGGAGTTTATTTTCCGTGCGAGTCGCCGAGAGCCTGGGATTTTTATTTGTACTTCATTTTTCCTTCTCTTCTGCTTTCTTTTGTTCTGCGCTGAGACACACTTTGGATCAACTGTTTTGCGCTTCACGTGCGACGTGAACAAAGTTGAGGTGAGTTCAAATATAATATACCTGCTCATAACAACTTTATCCGTCTACATTAGTTATTAAATCAGGACGCTCAGTATCATCAGTCTTCAAAGTGCGTAGGTGATCTCTAGAAACGTCAGGTTGGAAAACGGTGACGTTGTCTTGTAAACCACATCACTGTGTGATCTTTGATAACGGATCTGTGATTGGCTGACGCTTCCTGTCGATCTGAACTAAACCCGGCCAGCTAAACGAACCGTCGATGTTTAGAATCTCCTCTGTACTTCCTGTCAGCTGCTCGTCTCAGACAGAAAAGAAATCAGAAGTTTTCTCCTCCCCCCCTCCTTTCTTCTGTGAAAATCCCTTCCTTCCATTGTATTGTGCTGCAGAGCGGCTCGGCGAGGAGGGGGGAGGAGGCGGCCGAGGCCTGTTCCCATGGCAACTGCCGAGATGAAAATTCTTGCAGTGCAAGGGCTTTCATTTTCGTAATTGCTTCCTCTTTTCTCCAAACCTAAGCACCTTCTCTTTAGGGGGCCTCCTCCTCCTCCTCCTCTTCCTCCTCAGCAGCGAACACAACCTTGGACCAATGATTTCCTGTTTCTTTTTAATGAATTTCTTTTTCTTTTTCTCCAAATACCAAAGTCAATACCACCGGTGAGACAGATGACAGCTCTGCAGCAAACACTGACAATCCTCCTCCTCCATCCTCCCCCAAATCTCACAAACATGCTGTGAAGCATGGGGGGGGGGGGTTAAAGTCTGTCACTTTAACATGGATTTAAACACAAATGTGAGTGAAAACATATGGAGACACGTCTTTCCCCCCGGACTCCTCCGGGAAGGAGATGTTGGAAGGTGTATTGTTTCTCTTTCGATGGAGCTAGGCTAGCGGTTTCCTCCTGCTTCCAGTGTGAAGCTAAGCTAAAGCTAAACACAGCCCCGATTCTGTGTCATGGTCCATTTCACAGTTCGGACTCACCTGGTGGTCGGAGCTTCTCAGCGACTTCTGAGATGGAAAAGAAATGGCCGACTGGGAGTGAGTTGTTGCCCCAAGTGATAAAGGTTTAAGTTGTTCAAGAGTGAGGGCAAGATGGACAGACAGGCGGTTTGGTGCCAGCTCAGCAGAAATGTGGACGCTGGACTTTCATGGCGAGGAGACGGCTGAGCCTGAAGGTCGATCTGCTTTCCAACTATGGTGCTGAGTTTGGACCAGAAGACTGAGGATTCCTTTGCAGGGTGTCTGGACTCAGCTTCACAGATGGACTGGAGAGTTTAGACATCAGGAAGGCGGTCTGATCAGGACCCCTCCTGGACGCCGAGACCCCCGGACAGAACACGACGGAGGGATTACATATCCCATCCAACCTGGGATGATGTCATGATCCAAAGGAGGACGTAGAGGGACATCTGGGCTACCTTGCTTAGCCTGATACCACTGTGACCTGGACCCATATAAACGGTGGAAAACGGATGGATGGAAGAAAGAAGGTAAGGCGGACGTAAAGTAACAAAGAAACCTGACTTTCTTTCCGACAGGTGGAGGTAATGTCAGTCATGGCGCAGGTGGTCTTCCTCAGTCAGCGACTGAAGCGCCTCTCAGTGGAGATCTTCATGGGTCCACTTGGTTCCAGGTAACCAAGACCAGACCTGGGACACAGGTTGGGTTGGGTACAAATTACATTCAGTCGAATCAGGTCTGGTAGGGTCTTGGTGTACCAGCATGTGAAATATCCGAGTGGACCCAAGCGGACTTCACAATCATCAAATCAAGGATTTTGGATCTGGTATGATTTTCCTGGACTGGGTCTGACTGTGCCTTTGGGGGTCGGGTCTCCCAGGTTTTCAACAGGTCAGTGTCAGATTTTGCTTTCAGTCTGGAAGCTTTAACGCAGCAGTTTTATGAACTACGTCTGTACCGGACACAGAGACGAAAGTGACGTAGAACAGGAGAATTTCCCTCTTTGTTTTAATAAACGAATAGCACTACGATGCTTTCTAATATTTCCAGTGGAAGGACAGAAAAGTGAGCGTTATCAGACTGCCGGACGTCTAAAAATAACCTCCGAAACAAGATTAAAGTGACAATAAGCTGAGGAAACAGAACCTTTAGCAGCATTAAAGCTACTAATTCATCCAATGTAGTTTCCAGTTAACTGTATCATCACACTGAGAAAGGGGACTTTAATTTTTAATCTACTGAGCTTCCAGTGCCACACTTTTCAGAAAACAGTATTCTCAAAAAGTGGTTGTTTACTGGAAAAAAAAAAAAAACAACTTCGCAGAAAACATGTCAGTTGACTTCTGAGAGGATAAGAGGAATCAGCCAGTCAAGGTGGTGACGGAGGAGACGGAGGGATTATAGAGAAAAGTGGGTATAAACTCGTCAGCTGAAGGTGGGCTGAGGCTCTGAGTTTGCCATCATTCGCCCTGTCATCACAGCAGGAGGAAGAGGAGGAGGAGGAGGAAGTGCACGCGCAGCAGTCGACGACAAAACACGACGACACGTTTGATCCGTGAGGAAGTTTCTTCTTCACCATCGTCTCCTCCTGAAACGTGAACTCAGCGGCAGAGTGAAGAACTCAGCGGCGAGACGAAGTACTCAGCTCACGTTCAAGCTCGTCAAAGTTAACAATAAAAACGTTTCTGCTTTGGATCATTTAATGTTTTACAGAAAATGTAGTTATTCAACCCTAACCCATTTGTTGGAATGAATAAAAAAAAAAAACATTCTCTTTTTCTAACTTTAAACCCATGTAAAAAGAGCGCTACATAGGCGAGACCAAACAGCCGCTTCACAAAAGACTTTATCAGCACAGACGACACGCTAACTCGGGATCGCAGAGCGCCGTGCGTTCGCACCTGAAAGCTACAAACCGCACGTTTGAAGACGGCGAGGTGAAGAGTCTAAGCAGAGAGAAGAGTTGGTTTGAAAGAGGAGTCAAAGAAGCCATTTTTGTGAAAAAAGAAAACCCCTCTTTGAACAGAAATGGTGGTCTGAGATTCAACCTGCCCAAAGTTTACCACAGCGTATTAACACCGTGGTCAAGCCGATCACATGCTAATCAGGTACTTAACAGTGATGAGGGAGGTGCAGCCAGAAAACAACAGGCCTGATTACTGATTACTGGGCCATCATGGAAACTATTAGGTCAGTTTCAGGTGAAACTAGCTAATCAACAGATACTCAGGTAGACTCCTTCCTGAGGGCGGGGCTTAAGCAACACAGAGTAGCTTAAATTTCTGAGTTCCCGTCCCATTTCTTCACAATTGAGAATGACTTCCGGATGGGAGCCGAAACGTCTCGATTCTGAAAACAGCGTCCAGACGACTACGACTGAAACCTTTTCTACGATGGACCGCTCCTGGACGAATGAGGGACGACACCGTTTTAAACCCAGACTATTATATCTTTTGGTTTTTCCATTTCTATCTCATATCTATCTCTCTCTCTCTCTCTCTCTCTCTCTCTCTCTCTCTCTATAGATAGATAGAGAGATATCTGGCACATATTGGATTGCAGACTGCACATTGTGCCTGTGTTTACAGAGTGCAGATCAGAGAGCTCTGCAGACGTCACTTCACACTGAGCAGGAATATGTGAGGCTGCTGTTCCTGCAGCTGCCAGCAGAGGGCGCCGCCCGAGGCCACGTCAGCTCTCACCCCTCTCCACCTTCACCACGAAGAAGCTTCTCATTTCATTCATGCTCCGAGCTGGGAGAGATGAACTCTGCACGATAAACGAGGAGCTGCTGTGAGGAGACTCGGGCTGTGTACACAACGTCAGCGAGCCGGTTTACATCCTGTCAGGTCTTTCATTAAGTGGATTACAATTAGCTCTGATCCTTCGTCATACTACACGGGTTTAAAAAGTATGGCAACTTTGTAAGATGGAGCAAATTACATAAATCTACATCTACAAAACAGGTGGAGTCCAGTAACGGCAATGTTAATGCAATAAAGTTATTTAACTCCTATGACATATTTACTTACATTTTCTAATTACTGACACTGAAAATACATTTTTTTTTTAAATACATGTATAGCTGGGAAAGGATGAAAACTGCCATGTTAAAAATGTGAAAATGTTTTAAAGTTGTGCTGCACTGTATAAGATGCTGACATCAAAATAAAACATAAGAAAAAAAAAAGAAATTAAATCCGTTTCAGGGTGCCTTTGTTCTAATAATTTCCTTGAAAGCAGTTTATAGTACATATACACCTACAGTACTGTATGATTATGTGCTAATTACAGTGAAAGTGGAGAAGAGTACAGTCATTAAAAGCCTTCTGATTACATGAACTAGAAGAAGTCGTTATGAGTTCAGAGTTACGCCGTTCGTTACAGCTTCTTATAAACTCAACCTGACATCTTTCGGCTAATTCTTGGAATCTCAAATCAATTAAATACATTTTCTCACTATGTTTTAGTGCAAATTAGCAGTTACATATTAACTGATTCCAAAGGCGACGTTATTAGGGGGCGAAAGCAGCTGGGAAGCGAGAACATTAAAAAGTCCAGCGAGAAGCTGAAAACCGGCAGAGATCATGTTTAATAAACTAATAAATCAATCAGCTGCTGGTGTCCATGAGACGGAGCGTCACCGTCGTCTGCTCCACTGACCTCGGACCAGCAGGACGACAATGCAGTTACCATGGTAACGCTGTTCCTCGTCTCACTCATCGAATCTGACAATCTTCCTCACGTACCCCTACAACCTCCTCCACAACACCTGGAATGTTCTCCAGGACCCCTGGAATCTCTTTCGTGACTCCGTGAAGTCGCTCGAGGACTCCTAATCCTTACAAACGACACCTAGCTCCTCCTCAAGGATAAGGACTACAGCATTCTCCAGGACCGCTGGAACCGCTTCCATGAACCCTGGAACCTCCCCAAGGACCACTAAAACCTTTTCCAAGGTTCCCAGACCCTCCTCTAAAACCCTCCCCGGGAAAACCTTGATTGATTGATTTCTATTTATGGATGTAGACGACAAACGATAAGGGATAACATGTAAAGTGTAAAACCCTTATTTCCAACATGGTCCCTCATAGACCCCCAGAACCTCCTCCATTAGCACTGGAACCTGCTCAACGACTCCTGACCTCATTAAGGACCACTGGATCTTTCTCCAGGTCCCTTAGATCCTCCTCCTCCTGAATCATGCAGACCCTTATAACCTCCTACGTGACCACTTTTCCCAGGACCCCTTGAATCTCTATCATGACCCCCAGCAATATGATGCTGAAATATCCAGGATGACCCCTAGAACCTCCTCAAGGACCACTGGAACTTTCTCCAGGACTGCTAGAACCTCCTCTATAACCAGTGAAAGTTGCTCAAGGACCCCCTAGAATCTCCCTCCATTACTCCTGGAATAACCTCCAGGACCACTAGAACTTGCTGAAACACTCGTCAAAAATTCAGAAGGATCTGGAGAACCTCCTCAAGGACCAGAGGAACTTTCTCCAGGATCTCATACATCCTCCATAACAAACAGAACCTGTTCAGTATGAAGAACCTTTAGAACCTCCTCCCTGGCCCCTGGAACTTTGTCCAGGACCACTGAAATCTTTTTCATGGCCTGAAACATCCAGAAGGACCCCTAGAACCTCCTCCATCACCTTTAGTTCCTATCCAAGGATTCCTGGAACCGTCTCTAGTAAAAACTGACTTTTAGAAATTCCCGGACCCTTTTTTAATAGAAGGACATTAACTTCCTGATTTCGTTACATATCGTCCGTTCTGTATGGTGGAGGAAAGTGTCCCCAAATGAAAACACTCCAGTAGCAGAACTAGAGCTGAAATTCAGCTCTGAGGTTCACACCACATGACGTTCTGGACTGAAGGTGTTTTATCTCACTGTTCGTCATTCACAGCTCTGAGTGGGAACGCGGACCCTCGAAAGGGGGGCATCTACCTTCCTCGGGCTCTGGCGAGACCTGGAGGCGGATGGCAGAGATGACCTTGGCTGCTGTTTAAAGAGGATAAAGATGTTTTTGGAAGGTGGAGAGCCGTGAAAGAGGCAGATCAGCGTTAAAGCAGCAGTCCTTTAAAACAGATTCTGCCTCCGCGTAGCGTCTCTTTGTTCCTCTGCTTCAAGCTAACGGGCGCTAAAAAGAACTGCAAATCCAATCACTGGTTATGGATTTAACAACAAACATCTCCTCCCATCAATGCTTTTAAGGTGCTCAGTCTCTCAAAATAAACCGTTATTATATCTCCAAACTCAGGAGATGCACAGGAGTGTTTCTACAGATTTATTAGATCCATTTTCAAAAATATATAGAGGTTGTTTTTTTTTTTTTAAATTTGGTTTAAATGACACCTTCCGTAAAATCCTGTAGAACATTTGAAAAAAAGACTTGAACCTCTGTTTTATCATTTTGTTTTTGTTTTTTAATATAACCTCTATAAGTATATATCCGACAATGTGAACGTTGTTTTCCATTCTTTAGGCAGAGGTAATGAATAAACCCCTGTTTGGGGCCTTTTTCCTGATGCTGTACACTGGGGACAGGATCAGTCAATGAAAGGTTGAGTTCACAAGAAGCCCTTGATTTTAAAAAAATAATAATTTAGCTAAAGAACTGCAAAACTCTGAGCTCATAGCAACTTTTATTGTATCTGTATGAATTCACAATTTTGCAGTGAAAAAAGTTATTTCGGGAAGTGCTCTTTACGATCTTAATTCTCGTTCAATAACAAATATACTGGGGGGAAAAAATAAAAAAATCAAATCACTGCTTGACTTATGGACCGACTTTCAACCAAATTCCACTAAAATTTGTCACATTTTTGGGGGGAAATTCAGTTAACAAACAGGACTGACAGCTCGCCCCATTTGCCAGAGATAAAAAAAAAAAGACAAATAAGTATCAGAGAAGTTTGGGAAACAGTCTGTATTTTAAATGTATAAAACCAGATCACACCACTGGCCCAGCAGCAGAAACCGTGTGTGTGTGTTTGCAGAGGCTCTCAGAGTTCACTGAAGAGCTGAAACAATGCAGCTATAATGTGTGCACTCATGCAGAGCGGCAATCCCATTACACCTCATTATTGATCTCCAAATTAGCGGCCAGGTGGTCTGAGGGACCTGTGCCTACCCCCACCCGCCCCCCCTCCACCTCCTCTGCTCAGTCTACACACCAGCCAGGACGGCCTCCGATTGGCCGAGCCTTTATGACTCTTGATTGATGGAGGTAAGAAAAGCGCGGAGGCCTGCGAGGGTTTTTTCTGTTTATTGCCTCGTGCACGCGGGCAGCCAGCTGGGTGAAGAGCGCCCACTCCCTCTAACAATACAGCCATAAAGAGCCGGGAGACGATCCTGCTGCCTGACCCGCTCACCTCCACCGTCCGACAGCCCGACAGGGAGGGGGAGAGAGGGTGAGGACAGAGAGGGATTCAGTCCGGATGACGACCGAGGATGGGGGGGGGGAGTCTGGGCTTCTCCAAAGTGACACATTGATGAAACACAGCAGCTTTATCGCAGCAAACGTCTGCGTTTTGTGTCGGAGCCTCAGACCTGCTCTGCATCCCAACCAGAGGACGAGACTCACAAAGCAACGCTACACCCACGAGGAATCAGCCAATCAGAGACCTCTGAGGAGTGACAGGATCCCGATGTGACTCGCCAAAACTCCTGAACTCCCTGAACCTCATTAACTATTTAAATATACCAACCTGTGTCGTAGTATTCTCTTCAACTTCCGTTTTATATATTATACATATATATTAAGCAAACACGTCAATCATTCTCTGGTTTCAGCTTCTCAAATGTCTCAAAAGATTTTCAGCTTTTCTTTGTTTGCTCTCTCAGAAAGCTGAAATCCTGCGGGTTTTACACTGTTGGTCGAACAAAACAAGGCATTTGAAGACGTCACCTTGGACTCTGGGAATAAACAATTAAATCGAAAAAATAATCAATAAAGGAAGAACATAATGGTTACCTGCAGCCATTATAAAGATATACAGTATCTGTAAGTGATATAAGTCCATATCTTAAATTTAAAGGTCCTTTTTTGCACGTTACCTAAAAGGAGTGTTGATCAAACCCTGTTAGTTGAGTTTTTGTCTTATCATCCTAAAGTCAGTGTTTGAATCTGAACTGTTTCAAGCAGGAATTAAGAAGCCGCACACTGTGACTGATGACATCTCCAACTAAGATTTTTTTTTGGTCGAAACCTCATTAGTCATGCTCACAGTGCAAAATACTTAAAGAGAAACGAACTCTTTTCTGTCTTCGTGTCTATTTTAAGGTTTCATGATAACAGACACGTTCCATCTTGAATAAGACACGTTGATGGACGGAGAGTCAGATCTGCTGGATGGACAGAGGATTTATAAAAGCAGGAGCCTGGGGGCCCCGAGGCTCGGCCCTCCTCTCTCTATGGGGCCGTGCAATTACAGTAATGTGTGGAGGCTGCCAGCGTTGAGCGTGGAGCTCTGATCCCCGGCTGTGTGCTGATGGAGGTGATGGTGCTGAATACTGAGCGTGGAGGAGACGCTGTGGCCTGAATCCTAACAGACACTCAGAGGAAAAATACAACATCTCTGACACAAAGAATCCAACTAAATTTAGCTTCCCCCCCCCCACGTTAATATGTGTTTTACGTGTCTTTTAAAAAAAACAATACATTTTTGCACCAGTAGGTGGAAATAAAAACTGCACAGACTCAAAGCTTCAGATTTGTTCAGCAGTGCTGCCTCTCTGCCTCCATCAGCCACGTCCCTCCCAACACTAAATTAAACTGCATTCACACATATGGATTGAAAAAACACTGTAGATGCCGTTTACTGTGAACTGAACCTTAAAAAAAAAACATGCTGACTCAGCCACAAGGCGTGATGTGGGGAAGCTTTTTGCAGACAGTTGTTTTCTGTCTTATAACTTCAAATGACTTCAAACAAAATGGAAGAAAAGCTAATCCACTGCGGTCAGAGGCTTCCCAAATTACTACGACAGAAGTGCAACGAGCTGCCGGGACCGGAAGAAGAAGAAAAGCGCCGTGTGGAAACGCGTCGCTCAGGAAATGAGCTGTTGGCTGAGAGGCAACAGGAGAGAACAGCTGCCCAGTCAGAGCTGAGCACGCACATTACTTTCTGCCTCTTTTCCATTTTACACCTTCATGTAGAAGATGGTTCGGAAGCTCGTTAACAACCAAGAAGCTGCACAGAAGTTTATCCTCCTTCGCGGCGGGAGCTGCAGCGCTCTGGTCTCACCTGCACAGGGGTTAGTTGGCCCCTCCCCCCCGCGCAGGTGCTCCAGGTGTCGAGCTGTCGGTGGTTTTACCTGAGAGGGAGGCAGCTCTCCGGCTCTCCTGCTGCTGAACGGGTGGACTCCGGCGGCCGCCACCCTGCCGCCCGTCTGGAGGTTGATGGGGGACGTCTGCAGCGGCTCCGAGCTCGCCGCCTTCTGTCCGTTAATGTGTGCGGTCACCATGGAAACGGGAGCCTTGGCCGGCACCACGGAGATGGCGATGCCCTGGCTGGGAGGCTTGATGAGAGACAGCGGCTTAGTCGTTCCTACAGGACAACTTCTGACTGCCAGCTTCTGCAGGGGAGACACAGAGAGACAGACAGGAAACAGAGTTAGAGAGACAGACAGGAAACAGAGACAGACAGGAAACAGAGTTAGAGAGGCAGACAGGAAACAGAGAGGCAGACAGGAAACAGTGCTAGAGAGACAGACAGGAAACAGAGACAGACAGGAAACAGAGTTAGAGAGACAGACAGGAAACAGAGAGGCAGACAGGAAACAGAGACAGACAGGAAACAGAGTTAGAGAGACAGACAGGAAACAGAGACAGACAGGAAACAGAGTTAGAGAGGCAGACAGGAAACAGAGAGGCAGACAGGAAACCGTGTTAGAGAGACAGACAGGAAACAGAGACAGACAGGAAACAGAGTTAGAGAGACAGACAGGAAACAGAGACAGACAGGAAACAGAGTTAGAGAGACAGACAGGAAACAGAGAGGCAGACAGGAAACCGTGTTAGAGAGACAGACAGGAAACAGAGAGGCAGACAGGAAACCGTGTTAGAGAGACAGACAGGAAACAGAGACAGACAGGAAACAGAGTTAGAGAGACAGACAGGAAACAGAGACAGACAGGAAACAGAGTTAGAGAGACAGACAGGAAACAGAGAGGCAGACAGGAAACAGAGACAGACAGGAAACCGTGTTAGAGAGACAGACAGGAAACAGAGTTAGAGAGGCAGACAGGAGACAGTGCTAGAGAGACAGACAGGAAACAGAGAGGCAGACAGGAAACCGTGTTAGAGAGACAGACAGGAGACAGTGCTAGAGAGACAGACAGGAAACAGAGACAGACAGGAAACAGTGTTAGAGAGACAGACAGGAAACAGAGAGACAGACAGGAGACAGTGCTAGAGAGACAGACAGGAAACAGAGTTAGAGAGACAGAGAGGCAGACAGGAAACAGTGAGACAGACAGGAAACAGGGACAGACAGGAAACAGTGTTAGAGAGACAGACAGGAAACAGAGACAGACAGGAAACAGAGTTAGAGAGACAGACAGGAAACAGAGAGGCAGACAGGAAACAGTGAGACAGACAGGAGACAGAGAGACAGACAGGAAACAGAGAGACAGACAGGAAACAGAGATAGACAGGAAACAGTGAGACAGACAGGAAACAGAGAGACAGACAGGAAACAGTGCTAGAGAGACAGACAGGAAACAGAGAGGCAGACAGGAAACAGAAAGACAGACAGGAAACAGAGACAGACAGGAAACCGTGTTAGAGAGACAGACAGGAGACAGAGAGACAGACAGGAAACAGAGCTAGAGAGACAGAAAGGAAACAGAGACAGACAGGAAACCGTGTTAGAGAGACAGACAGGAGACAGAGAGACAGACAGGAAACAGTGCTAGAGAGACAGACAGGAAACAGAGAGACAGACAGGAAACCGTGCTAGAGAGACAGACAGGAAACAGAGAGACAGACAGGAAACAGTGAGACAGACAGGAAACAGAGAGACAGACAGGAAACAGTGCTAGAGAGACAGACAGGAAACAGAGAGGCAGACAGGAAACAGAAAGACAGACAGGAAACAGAGACAGACAGGAAACAGAGACAGACAGGAAACAGAGAGACAGACAGGAAACAGAGAGGCAGACAGGAAACAGAAAGACAGGAAACAGAGAGACAGACAGGAAACCGTGTTAGAGAGACAGGAAACCGTGTTAGAGAGACAGGAAACCGTGTTAGAGAGACAGACAGGAGACAGAGAGACAGACAGGAAACCGTGTTAGAGAGACAGACAGGAGACAGAGAGACAGACAGGAAACAGAGCTAGAGAGACAGAAAGGAAACAGAGACAGACAGGAAACCGTGTTAGAGAGACAGACAGGAGACAGAGAGACAGACAGGAAACAGAGCTAGAGAGACAGAAAGGAAACAGAGACAGACAGGAAACCGTGTTAGAGAGACAGACAGGAGACAGAGAGACAGACAGGAAACAGTGCTAGAGAGACAGACAGGAAACAGAGAGACAGACAGGAAACCGTGCTAGAGAGACAGACAGGAAACAGAGAGACAGACAGGAAACCGTGCTAGAGAGACAGACAGACAGGAAACAGAGAGACAGACAGGAAACCGTGCTAGAGACAGACAGACAGACAGGAAACAGAGAGACAGACAGGAAACCGTGCTAGAGAGACAGACAGGAGACAGAGACAGACAGGAGACAGAGAGACAGACAGGAGACAGAGAGACAGACAGGAGACAGGAGACAGAGACAGACAGGAAACCGTGTTAGAGAGACAGACAGGAGACAGAGACAGACAGGAGACAGAGAGACAGACAGGAAACAGAGAGACAGACAGGAGACAGAGACAGACAGGAGACAGAGAGACAGACAGGAAACAGAGAGACAGACAGGAAACCGTGCTAGAGAGACAGACAGGAAACAGAGAGACAGACAGGAAACAGTGAGACAGACAGGAAACAGAGAGACAGACAGGAAACAGTGCTAGAGAGACAGACAGGAAACAGAGAGGCAGACAGGAAACAGAAAGACAGACAGGAAACAGAGACAGACAGGAAACAGAGACAGACAGGAAACAGAGAGACAGACAGGAAACAGAGAGGCAGACAGGAAACAGAAAGACAGGAAACAGAGAGACAGACAGGAAACCGTGTTAGAGAGACAGGAAACCGTGTTAGAGAGACAGGAAACCGTGTTAGAGAGACAGACAGGAGACAGAGAGACAGACAGGAAACCGTGTTAGAGAGACAGACAGGAGACAGAGAGACAGACAGGAAACAGAGCTAGAGAGACAGAAAGGAAACAGAGACAGACAGGAAACCGTGTTAGAGAGACAGACAGGAGACAGAGAGACAGACAGGAAACAGAGCTAGAGAGACAGAAAGGAAACAGAGACAGACAGGAAACCGTGTTAGAGAGACAGACAGGAGACAGAGAGACAGACAGGAAACAGTGCTAGAGAGACAGACAGGAAACAGAGAGACAGACAGGAAACCGTGCTAGAGAGACAGACAGGAAACAGAGAGACAGACAGGAAACCGTGCTAGAGAGACAGACAGACAGGAAACAGAGAGACAGACAGGAAACCGTGCTAGAGAGACAGACAGACAGACAGGAAACAGAGAGACAGACAGGAAACCGTGTTAGAGAGACAGACAGGAGACAGAGACAGACAGGAGACAGAGAGACAGACAGGAGACAGAGAGACAGACAGGAGACAGGAGACAGAGACAGACAGGAAACCGTGTTAGAGAGACAGACAGGAGACAGAGACAGACAGGAGACAGAGAGACAGACAGGAAACAGAGAGACAGACAGGAGACAGAGACAGACAGGAGACAGAGAGACAGACAGGAAACAGAGAGACAGACAGGAGACAGTGCTAGAGAGACAGACAGGAGACAGAGAGACAGACAGGAAACCGTGTTAAAGAGACAGACAGGAGACAGAGAGGCAGACAGGAAACCGTGTTAGAGAGACAGACAGGAGACAGAGACAGACAGGAGACAGTGAGACAGACAGGAAACAGAGAGACAGAGACAGACAGGAGACAGAGGCAGACAGGAAACAGAGAGGCAGACAGGAAACCGTGTTAGAGAGACAGACAGGAAACAGAGAGACAGAGAGACAGACAGGAGACAGAGACAGACAGGAGACAGAGACAGACAGGAGACAGAGAGACAGACAGGAGACAGAGGCAGGAGACAGAGAGACAGACAGGAGACAGAGACAGACAGGAGACAGAGGCAGCCATGTTGACTCAGTGTATTCATGTAACTGCAGGCGTTCTCAGTGTTTGTACACAGAGCACACTTCACTGCTGTTCTCACACTGACAGAAAAACACAGACGACAGCTTTCTCCTAAAACTCCAGTTACCATCACTGACGGTGCTGACGGTGCTGACGGTGCTGACGGCACTCACACCAACATCTGTGACTGTAAATCGACTTGTGCAAAGGAAATAATAAAGTTTGTAAAACTCACTGTGGGACAGAAAACAGTGAGCAGACTGATACTGCTGACAATTACTACTACAAGTACTTCTAACACTACTACAGTACTGTTGCAATCACTACAGTTACTACAACTGCTACCTTTCTAGTACTACTACTAGAACTACAACTACCACCTCTGATACTATAACTATTCCTACTACGGTTACTATTACTGCTACTACTATTACTAGTAGTTCAACTATTACTACTCCTATTGTTGTTACTACTGCAGCAGCTACTACTACTGATACTATAACTATTCCTACTACAGTTACTATTACTGCAAGTATTTCTACTATTACTGCTACTACTTTTACTAGTAGTTCAACTATTACTACTCCTATTGTTGTTACTACTGCAGCAGCTACTACTACTGATACTATAACTATTCCTACTACGGTTACTATTACTGCTACTACCTTTACTAGTAGTTCAACTATTACTACCGCAGCAGCTACTACTACTGATACTATAACTATTCCTACTACGGTTACTATTACTGCTACTACTTTTACTAGTAGTTCAACTATTACTACTCCTATTGTTGTTACTACTGCAGCAGCTACTACTACTGATACTATAACTATTCCTACTACGGTTACTATTACTGCAAGTATTTCTACTATTACTGCTACTACTTTTACTAGTAGTTCAACTATTACTACTGCAGCAGCTACTACTACTGATACTATAACTATTCCTACTACGGTTACTATTACTGCTACTACTTTTACTAGTAGTTCAACTATTACTACCGCAGCAGCTACTACTACTGATACTATAACTATTCCTACTACGGTTACTATTACTGCTACTACTATTACTAGTAGTTCAACTATTACTACTCCTATTGTTGTTACTACTGCAGCAGCTACTACTACTGATACTATAACTATTCCTACTACGGTTACTATTACTGCTACTACTTTTACTAGTAGTTCAACTATTACTACTGCAGCTACTACTACTGATACTATAACTATTCCTACTACGGTTACTATTACTGCTACTACTATTACTAGTAGTTCAACTATTACTACTCCTATTGTTGTTACTACTGCAGCAGCTACTACTACTGATACTATAACTATTCCTACTACAGTTACTATTACTGCTACTACCTTTACTAGTAGTTCAACTATTACTACCGCAGCAGCTACTACTACTGATACTATAACTATTCCTACTACGGTTACTATTACTGCTACTACTATTACTAGTAGTTCAACTATTACTACTCCTATTGTTGTTACTACTGCAGCAGCTACTACTACTGATACTATAACTATTCCTACTACAGTTACTATTACTGCAAGTATTTCTACTATTACTGCTACTACTTTTACTAGTAGTTCAACTATTACTACTGCAGCAGCTACTACTACTGATACTATAACTATTCCTACTACGGTTACTATTACTACTGCAGCTACTACTGATACTATTACTACTCTATTGTTGTTACTACTGCAGCAGCTACTACTACTGATACTATAACTATTCCTACTACGGTTACTATTACTGCTACTACTTTTACTAGTAGTTCAACTATTACTACTCCTATTGTTGTTACTACTGCAGCAGCTACTACTACTGATACTATAACTATTCCTACTACGGTTACTATTACTGCTACTACTTTTACTAGTAGTTCAACTATTACTACTGCAGCAGCTACTACTACTGATACTATAACTATTCCTACTACGGTTACTATTACTGCTACTACTATTACTAGTAGTTCAACTATTACTACTCCTATTGTTGTTACTACTGCAGCAGCTACTACTACTGATACTATAACTATTCCTACTACGGTTACTATTACTGCTACTACTTTTACTAGTAGTTCAACTATTACTACTGCAGCAGCTACTACTACTGATACTATAACTATTCCTACTACAGTTACTATTACTGCTACTACTTTTACTAGTAGTTCAACTATTACTACTGCAGCAGCTACTACTACTGATACTATTACTACTCTATTACTACTGCTGTTACCACAACTACTACAGCAGCACTACTACTGTTAACACTACTAGTACTGCAACTATTCCAACTGCTGCCGTTACTTCAGGTGTTAGTATTACTACAGCTTCTTCTACTACTAATACTGCAGTTTCTGCATTTTGTAACCTTGTTTAAAGTGTATATTATCATTACTGTGGTATTACTACTTCTACTGCAACCAGTACTACTGTTACTACTGCTGCTAATGTTTTTCTCACAGCTACCGCTACTGCTATTATTTAGTTAGTTCATTTATATGTTTGCCTAATCTTTCCCAGATGGGATTGCAACATACTTCGGGGAGGTCAAACATGAAAAACACAAGATTTCCCAAAAAAAAAAAAATATCATCGATAAATACTTTGTAAAAATATGAATATACGTGATAAACGCGACAGATTTAACTTTCAAACGTCCACCTTTCAGGACTGTTCAGGCCTCTGCTGCAACACACAGTTCCTGTCAGCTTGTGTCGCAACAAGAGCAAACGGAGAAGCGGCTCTACTGCGTCTTTATTCGACACTCGAATGTGAGACAGAATCAGTCTGGCAGCAGTTCAGTTCAGTGTCTTCGTCCACACGGTGCCAGACACTCTGCTGCCGCCGCCGCCGTCCTACAGTCCTACCCACCAGACTGGCCTCATCATCACACTCAGACCCCTCCCCCACCCACCCACCTCCTCCTCCTCCTCCTCCTCCTCCTCCTCCTCTTCAGCCTGGAAAAGAAAAATACATCTTCCAAAGCAGAGATAAGTACATCTCGCTTTCCCCTCTGCTTCACCCTCGCACTACTGAGAAGAAGAGGCTCTCTAAATATTTTATATTCCATCCCACTGCCCCTTCTCATCCCGCCGCTGCCTTTTTTTTATGCTTTTCTATGGACTACAGTGAGGTCCGCGAGCGTGGGGAGGGGAGAGGGATTTCTTTTTCTCTGGCAGAAGCAGACAGTTTGTGCATCCGCTGAAAAAAAAAAAAAAGTAATAAAGATTTGTGTGCGGGCGACGTGGCTTACAGTTTTGAAGGCGTTTTCAGACCCGGGTGTCCTTGCTCGCTGCAGTAATTACCTTGTAAATACATCAGCAAAGAGGCAGGCGCTTTGATAAACAACATCAAATGCCAAGAAGAAGTAGAGTACATGTATGTTTGAAGAAAATAACTCCACAGATGAAAATATTCCCATCTGCAGCTTCATTTGTTTTCACAATTTCACAAGAAAAGTTTTCAAAAATCACCACAAAAGAGGCTGTGGAGAGTTAAACCGAACGAGCTGATCGCAGCTGTATTTTTACTTTGATTTTTCCTGAGTGGAAAAGCCTCCATCCCCCCCATCTGCCCCCACAAGAAGCTCACCATTAGAGCTCTCTATTATCCACCCAGAGTGCTGTGAGGGGAAGACGTGAAGAAAACAGGGGGAAGCTGGGGGTTTACGCATTCATTTAGGGCCCCCGCTGCTGCCTGAGATGCTGCATTACTAATCAGGTCGTCCTCCTTAAAACAGAAGATGGAGACTGCAGCTTTAAGGTGGACTGGAAGTGTTAGGTTGTGAAAGGGTTGAGGGTTTTCCGGGGGGTGCAGGGGTTTGTGTCCAAATCTGCTCTAATCTGCTTGTTGAGGAGGGTTTCAGTCGCTTTCTTATCACTTTTTCTACTTCCCTTCCTTCCTTCCCTCTGACGGCTGCTAAAAGTGGCTCCGCTTATTCAGGCCGACATGATGTTACGCAGCTAAAATGATCATTTTAATTCTCAAGGCTCAGTAGTTTCCTCAAACAGCTGCTTGCTGTAGTTTTTAATCAAACTAACAGGAGGAAATGGTGCATTTGTTGGGGACTATTTTCAGCGGCGGATGAATCCACATGCGGTGCTGTAGTGAGTGTTTGGGGCAGCAGGACGGTGTGTGTGAGTCAGAATAAACTACAGTTTTTGGACAACAATGGAGGTCTGTGATTGTTTACAAAGCAACTATTGGCTGATATATCATCAGCATCAGATTATTTTTACTTTTGAATATCAAGTCCTAATAACTGTATATCTCTAGTTTCTTCTTATTTTAGTAATTATTATGACATCTTAAATATCAAATGTCACGCATGCCTCATCTGAACCTTACGATGGACTTTTACATATGCCTGAATTGGACACCAGTCCTGGTACATGGACATGAATCAGGAAGTGGTTATATAAGTATGGCTCAGATTTAGATTTCGCTCTGTAAACCTGCTGACTGTGTGAGAAGCAAAGTAACCCAGATTCACTGCGAGGGTTTCAGTGACAAAAGAAGAGGAAACTCTTTTGTCACTGTGCAGATTATTTCAGCCAAGGCCTCCGAAGAGTACAGTATTAAACCCCGACTCTTCAGAAAGCCCTCTGCATTTATTCACATGCTGTTATTTATTAAGTCCCCCTCAACAATGAGCATGGTGGGGCCTCATTGTTTCAGGGGATCAATGTAATCCACAGGCAGCCCGAGCAGCCGCCTGCATCAGGACCCAGGGGCCACAGCTCGCCATTCAGCATTTGTTCGAGCCGGGCACCTCTGATTGTCTCAAAGGTCACTCATTTAAAGCCTCTCCAGTCTGGAGAGCAGAGACTCGTCCCTCCTGGAGAGAGCCGAGGAGAAAGTGAATGAAGGGAAAAATACAGAACGTGATAAGAGCAGGTATCAGAGAGCCACATTCATGATGCTCCAAGACCGTTTTAAAGCCACCTGGAATTAAAGGAGGATTTACTTACAAAGAAATAAACCACGCTACTGACCGACGCAACACAGCTTCAAGATTCATGAAAGCTTTTAACATTTCATGGGCAAAACATCTGCCGTGAAGCAGCTCTTTCTTTGGAAAATTCCAAGAAATGATGCACGTTACTGTGGACGTTACCACGAGCAGCAATAAACGGGCAAAACAAAAGATAAAAAGCTACAAAAAAGTCAACCTACATCCACAGAAAGTCCAAAGAAACTGATCACACCGATCAAGTATCTGCAGGAGGAGGCGCAGTGCAGAAACAACCTTCAGCACCAAAGATGGAGATGGGAAAAAAAACAAGGTCTTCAAATATTAACTGGTTTAAATAAGTCAACAAAATGCAGCCTGACTGAACACAGCTCGCGAAAATCACAAGTGTGCTGGCTCTGTTGAAAGTGGGAAAAAAAAATTCTACCTTCCAGCAAGTCAAGAGTCGCTCTGATGTACATGTTTTATGTTGTTTGTTGAACAGGTGAAGAAACAGAAATGTAAAAAGGACGACGTGTGGTTTTAGCAGCAGTTAGCATTGGAGCCTCATCACTGAAATACAATTAATTTACCCACTGATAATGACGTAATTTAGGGATTTTTACAGGGTAATTAATGGACTAATGGATGGCCAGCATTTCCTAATGGGTTTTCATGAAATATATATATATATTAAATATCATATAGCCGACAGTAGCATGAAAGCCATCCATTGATTTATACCTTAAAAGAGCCTGAATGTTTCTATTCAGGGATCACTTTAATGCTTTTTGTTTGTTTTTTTTAAATCTTAAAATCCCCTTTATCCATGCAGAAACCCCATTAAAAACTTTTAATATATTTGAATACATTAACTATTAATTAATGAATTTAACCATTAGGTTTAACCTCAAGTAAATTTGTAGTAATTTGCACCTTAATTAAAAACATAATCTAAAGTAGAAAACTCAGAGGTGCTCAAAACCCATTTAAAAAAAAGCCCTTAATACATTACAGTCCATTATTGAGTTGTCAGGTTTGAGCTCTATTCCAACTCTACTGTCAACAAAACCCAGCTGACTCCAGAGACACCAATCAGCTTTGGAGTTTGAAGCCGTATTTTTTCTTCCTTGATGAAACTAGGCTAGCAGTTTCCCCCTGCTTCCAGTCTTTGTGCTAAGCTAGGCTACACACATGCTGGACTAGCCCCAGTTTTTGCCGGTTGTGTTGTTATTACATCGAGTCAGAGAGCTAAGCGTCAGTTTTTCTAAAAGCTAAATCCCAGATGATCTTTGAAAAGCTGCAGGTTAGGACACATCTTGGTCACAAATACCCAAATTACACGATTCCTTATCAAATATTTTATGTATTTATGTCAGAAAACGCATATCGGACAAATAATCTCAATTACTGATATTGGCCTCAGAAATGCAGAATTATTGGGATACTGTCACAACTTGTGAAACGGCCTAAACATCTCTTATCGTGCAGAAGATGGAATATTTTTTTTAATCTAAATGGCTAAAAGAGTCTTTGAGGATTCTGGAAATAACTTTAAACCAGCATTAAGTTTTGTTAAATGACCTTCTGGGATTTATCTTGTAGAAAAACAGATACGTGACACACAGAGACCAAACTGACATCCATCTTTATCTCCATCTCATCTGACTCTGGGTAAGACGGCTAACAAGAGGATTTCCCAAAATGTGAGAGAATAGCAGTACATACTGAGCTAGCCACTGTCCAGACAACTCCCAGAAAAAGAAGTCAAAGTCAGGTGGAGGATCTGACAGAAGATCAGACTCTCAGACAGAGAAGCCATTTCATTGGAGGTCTTTGTGAGACTGAACTGCATTGACAAATTTAAGCATTTACAAGAACTGCTGTGCTTTTCTTTTTTTTTTTGGATGACATTCGGGCCGGCTGCCAAACGGTGTCGTCCCGTCACCTACAGCATCACACAAGTGCCTCTAAGGGAGGAGTTGATTGCACATATCGCGCCATTACAGCCCCTCAGGTATGGATTTTCAGACATAGAGGGGCCTCTAATGTACGCAGGGTGCAAAAGAAAACACCACAGAGACAAAAAAAAAAAGAGTGCCTCTAATTCTTCAACACATTTGTCTTGTCCAACACCAAGTGGAGTAATCGGTTGAAAGGTGCTTCTTCTTGCCTGACAAATAAAAGACTCAATACCCGAGGAGTGATTTTATATATTGCTCTGCATCAACACGACCCTTGAGAGTCCTGTGTAACTTGTATGACAGATAGTCGGAGTGCACACCAAAACCATTCGGCATGAAGCTACAATGACTTTCATACAGAGCGTCTTCATTGGTGGATCACGCTGGAAGACTTTGGGTGACAGACTGACCCTTCAGGTAGTTCCACCTGATTGGCCAACATTTATGTGAGGAAATTTTAATAACGTTGTAAGGGGCGGCGTCTTAACGAGCCATTTCCTCCATATATCTGGCTGGGTTAAATTAGAAGCAGGCCGCCGTGGCTTTCATCAGCGTCCACTCGCTGCTCCCCTTTCATCCTCACAGAGCCGCTCTGATGACGACCGGACACCATGAAGACGGGGAATGAGCTTTCTGATGCATGCCCAATTTTCTGCAGCTACACGCGTTAACTCGCCTTTGAGAGCTGATGATTCACTTCAGCATATTGTCCGACTCCAAGCTGGTGCACATCAAAGCGGTGCAAATCACCACCAACTGTGTACTTGAGCTTCAAAGACGTATCTTGCCTTGTCTTTCCAGTCTTAAGCTCATGGATATTTGTCCAGAATGCAAGATTATTAACAGTTAAACCACTGCGTGAGTTAGTGCAAACAATCTAGAAAAGCCTACATTTTCTTGTGTAAGTGTGCTTAATAAGTAGGCGATGCTTGTTTGCATTTTCAAAGCTAGGGTGTTGCTACAAGGTTACTACAGTGTTGCTATGATGTTACTAGGTCATTGCTAGGAAATTAATTAGTTTATGAGGATGATTTCTGGATTATTGTTAAAGCTTTAACTGAGGTTTCTAGGGTGTTTAGGGTGGTTGTTGGGGTGATACCATTTGGTTGCTCAGTGGTTTCAGATCTCTAAATCACTGCCCACATCTGACTTTTTTTAGCGATTCAAATAGGTCTGGTGTTGTGCTCACTGACGGTTGTTTCCGTCAGTTGGAGAAACAATCAACCAATCAGAGCTTTGTAGGTGCGATTAAAACTGGGGACTGGCATCTTCCCACATAGCTAGCTAGCTACGTCCACGAAAAATAGCTACAGAAAAATGGCCACGGGTCAATGAGTTCGACCCAGCTGTACAGGTTGTTGTTCGTCGATTTAGAGACATAACAACTCTTAACTTCAAATTTATCACGTTGATTTAACAGCTCCTAACAGCTGCTGCCGCAGTTTGTGTGTCGAATGAAAATGACACAGGTAGAAAGGACACGTCACTCGCTACTGACTGGTTAGTGCAAAATAAAACAATAACCCCCCCTCCCAAACAGAAATGGACGTGTATACAATTAAGTAAAATGAAATGGCTATTCCGTCTTAATATCAGGGTAGATATAAAATATATTAAGTATAAAAGGAGACTTACTTTTCTAAAATAGGCCTTGTCGTAAAGGAGATGTACAAATGAGGTTGATGGGTTTAATTGGTGATAAAACCCTGAATTTTACCACTGAAGATATCAATTCTGACAAAAAGCGGAACAAAATCAGATAAAATGTTAATGCTGAAAATCCAGACCTCAAATTAATGACAACCTCACTTCCAGGTCAAATCCATTTCAGTTTACCACTCTCCATCTTGGAGTTTACATGCGCCAAGAATTCAAAACCAACAGAATTTATAGATTGACAACCGCTCGGATTTTCTTTGTGCTTCCTCAGTAGTTTTGTCATTTCTCAGCTTCCATATTTCCGTGACGGAGAAGCGGGAGTCGGTCCGTCACGCAGGGTTCGGTGCTCACAGATAGCAGATCCTCCCCTGCTCCTCTCCACACAGATCACCACAGCTGTTTGCAGGCCGAGGGAACGTGTTAATTGAAACTTTTGGGAGCACACCCGTTAAAGTGCTTGAGATAGACAAGTCAGCTGGAGCCAGCGAGCCGGTCATCTCTCCTGAAGCACTGGGAGCTGGCATGGCTCAGTAGCAGCTGCACTGTGTCAGCTGATAGGAAAAGGAAAAAGTGTGACATGGCTGATATCAAGAGGTCGGAAGTAACTGAGTACAGAGACACTGGCACCTTGGGGATTTTTTCCACAGGAAACATTATATTTCAGAAGAACGTTTAACTCCTTTACTTCTTTTCTTCTTAGCATTAAAACTGAAAAACAGATACAACAGCTCCGTGCGAACACACAGTACAACAAGTCGAGCCACATCTATCTGACAACTTAAATAGTAGTAGTTTAAACTAGGGTGATCTGCCACCTGGACTAAATACAACATTAAAACACTACTTACACATTAACACATCAATAATTTAATACTCTTGAGCCTTAACTTTTGAGTACTTTTACCGTCAGTACTTACAGTAAGTACATTTACTGCCAATTCTTGTTTACCCTGACCATTAGTGTGCTATTATTTGCGTCTTCATTATTATTCAACTGACTGTTCAAACTCCTTTGAGCGCTTTCACTTAAACAACAAATCTTCCAGGGGTTAAATTTAATCTCCCGCTGAAATTTCCATCGCTGCTTCCGTTTCAACTGCCACTTCAAATCCTTTCAGTGCTTCGACTTCGGCTACAACTATTACTCCAACAAAAAAGCTCAAAATTATATCCCAGACCGCTCTTCCTGTTTTTACTTTAAGTCTGAAAACAGTTGAACTGAAAACTCTTTATAGTGCCCCAAAATCTCCAAACTCCCTTCAGCTCCTTTCCTTGCTTGTACTTATACTAGTGACTTTAACTGCCTTCAGCACTTTCGATTCAACTGACTCAAATCTTTCAGTGCTTAAATTTCATCTCCCGCTTAATTTTCTTCCAATGCTTCTGTTTCGCGTACCACTTTAACTGCTTTCACTGCTTCAACTTCAGTCACAACTTTGGGAAATTAGGGCATTCGTGGCACTACAGCAAAGTTTGGGATGGCATCTTAGAAATGAGGCTGTCTGAGTCAGCGTCTTCGTTTAAGTCTCGTCTCAAAACACGTTTTTACCTGAAAGCAGATCCTGAATTTACCTGAAGTGGCTGCTTATTTTATTGCTTTTGTGTATTTTATTTCTCTTGTTGTGAAGCACTTTGTACTTTGTTTTGATAAGTGCTCTATAAATAAAGATTTATTATGATTTTATTATCTTTAAACATACTAAATAGGAATTTAGAGTTAGAAAGGTGCATGAAGCAAAATCTTAAAAACGCTTCACGCAGCAGTAACAGCACTAACTTTTTTCCTTTGTTCACTTTATAAATGTTCTGCTTTCTAAACTCTCATTCAGTTGGAGTTGAACAGATATCAGAGTATCTGTGAACGCGCTGCTCTTTCTCCACTCGTCTGGCAGAATTTAATTGACAACGCTGCCACCGCTTGACGGCCACAGTTGAGGTCATCCGTCCGCCCTGCGCTGTTTACTGCAGATCCAGCGAGAGGACAGGATTATCCACACTCATTATGTACTCTGTTTTGATAGTGTGCCTTTGAGATAACGGGGTTGCTGAAAAACGCATTAGTAGCTGTTCAGATTTCCATCAGTGCAGCTGCCAGACGTTTTCTTTGTTTACGCTCCATTTAACAACGAGGCCCTTCAGTCCTGAAAGGTGCTGAGGAGACGGACGGCTGCAGTTTGTCCTTTTTCCTCCCAGTGATGGAAGAAAAAATCAAATCCTTCACTTTTGTAACACAACAATGGAAAAACACTCCTTTAAAAATGTCCTGCGCTCGCGATTGTACGTCCGTAAAAAGAGAAAAAGAAATTAGCTGTGAAGTGTACTCAAATATTCAAGGCGAAAATACAATGAAAGTCTCTCCTCTGAGGCTGAGAAAATCCCATCAAGAGGTCCATTTAGTAGCAGTTCTTGAGCTTTTGATCATATCCCACAATCTTCCTGATCCCATGGAGTTTGCCCTGTTCTCGGGGAATTGTAGACGTTCGAATTTCCATTTTTGGGGCATTTTACGGGCTTGTCGTCCATGGAAACATTTCCATTTCCATGACCACTGTGCAAACTCCATCTGCCGAGGAAGACGGGGGAAGGTTGATACTGAAAACTGAAAGCTCCACAGCAGGTACTAAATGGACCTTGTGGTGAGATTGTTTTGTTGACTACTGCTTCCAAGGTCATGAAGGAACTTTCAATCTCAACTTTAACTGCCAGTTTGGAGGATTTTCATGGTTTCAGATTTCCTTTGAAGAAAAGAAATAAAGACTTGTAAAGGTTGAGAAAATGTTCTAAAACTCAACAGCCATATTTATCTAACATTGAGCATCTGAATCTACAACATAAATAGGAAGCAGAGTCTCAAAAAAGGAAAATATCCGAGGACCAGAACCCTTAAACTGGTTTCGGGACTGGAGTAAATGGACTCAAACAGTGCTGCTGTTGTTGGTGATTGATTTCCTGCAGAAGCAAACTCCCTCCTCTGGCAGTGGGACAGCTTATCAACAGGGGCACACAGGACAGCCTGGCCCCTTGCCCACAGTTTGGCAAAGGGGGGCATCAGGGACCAAGGCCCCCGCTGCCCCACATGTGGAGGTGGAGGTTCAGCCAGCAAACACAGCACGGACACACACTGTTTGTTCGAACAGCGGCGGGACCGGTGGCTGTGACCCAGCAGGGAAACGGTCCAGAGGGGCGACACCGGCCCACTGTCGCATGTGTCAATGCGACAAAAACCTGCGCTCCCCATCCATCCGGGGCGGGAACCGATCGTGAGGCGGTGCAGGTTTGTCTGGATCGTCTAATTGTGACTCTGCAGCGGGGCGATCAGATCCAGTTTAATGTGAGCCTCCTGGGACAGAGACGAGCGCAGGAAGACGGGTCCGATAAAGTCAGATTCACGTCCTGAACTCTCCGGAGCTCAGATTAGGTTTGAACAGATGAACGTTTTAGTAAAACAGCGGAAAGATATCAGCCTTTTGTTAAATATTGGAGGTGGAAAAAAGAAGACAATCCTTTACTGAAAGCCGCCGCTCGCAAGACAAACTTCTGTGCGTTTGGACAACACAGATTTGAATTTCAACTACTTCAACATACTTTAAGCTGCAGACTGCTCCCAAACTTTAAACAAGGCAATACACATTTTAGCACAACTAAGCTCTTTGAGAGCACACATGCATTTTCTTCTTCATTTCTTGATACGTTCTGAATTTTTAGTGTCCAATAATGCCCCCGAAATCTCAAACTTTCATCCCAGACTACTGTTGATGTTTTGAAACTTCACTCTGAGGAAACAGCTTTAACCATCACACAAACATCTTTGTCGACGCTTTGATGAAACGCTTTATAACAAGAATCTTCATTTATATTCAGATATATCTAAACGTTCGCGTCATGTGAACTTTTAATACAAGTCTCTCAAGTTATTAACATTTAGCATGTTAGCTTGCCACGTTAGCACAGAGCAGAACGGAGTCTGACATGTATCTGAAGCTGAAGCAGAAAACAAACAGCATTGTTTTTGCTAGTTTCCATCTATAATAACTACAACTAATATTTCTGCTAAAAACTCGTCAGGTTGCTTCACTTTTAGATCTCGAAGCATCGTTAGTAATAGCCTTCGTGAAACGGTTAACCCGAATAATCAGCGGTCATGAAGTTTCACATAACAAACAGTTTGCTGCAGAATGTAAACAGTCACCTGCTGCTAAGCGCTTCATATACATTCAGAAACGACACTGACAGAGAATCAATAACGCTCAGTACTACAGATGATCAGCGTCTCAGGTCTCCGTATTAAGCGTCGGTTGTTAGTATTACTGCTCCTTGCGTTTGTCTAACAGCAGATAGCGATCGCATTAAAATGTTCATTATGCAGCCAAACTACAAACACCGAAGGCGTCCTGCCAAACTTTGTTCCCACAGCGTTACATTCAGGCAGCTGAATTAAACCCAGAATCCTAATTTCCTCTCATAGAAAAAACCCCAGCAGTTTGATCATGTGGTCAGTCTCCGCCCGTCACACCGACAGCGGACAATAAATCCATTTAAATGCAAATCAAACACGCCCCGAGTCTAATTTTCTTCATGAGAAACAGAGTTCACTGGAATGAGACACACAGCGTCAGCTGCCGTATTGAACTGACAGCAGGAAATGTCTAAAACCCACGCCAAGGCAATCAATCGATTTATTGATTAGCGGATGGACGACAACTCTGAGAAGTAACTAAACATTTACGAGATGTCGAACTACAAACAGTTGATGGTTCCAGATTCTCAAATGTAAATCTGTTTAATATCACCGTAAATAAAAAGTATTTAGGTTGTTTTCTTTATTAACGTCAACAGTAGGTCTTTATTGGACTTATAATACAAAACAGGCCTTATTTCTAATTTCTCCTGTTTTATGAAGTTATTTGATCATCTACAAAAGACGTCTCCCTGTTTTGTGATCTTTTAATTTGCTGTTGATGTAAACTTAACACTTCCACCACGTTAACCTGTTGTCTTAATAAATTCAGTATAAAGAGCATTTTCACAGCACTAACCCAACAGCAGAGCCACGTCAGACTCGCCACTCTGCCCAACTGTTTAACACCAATACTTAAATAGTTTTTGTGCTATAATTAATCCCGATCGCTTCTACTTTGAGCTGCTGTCAGTGACACTCAGCACTTACAGGCATAATCTTTCCCTTTGCTGGCAGACTTTTAATTTGAAACATATGTAGGAAGCGTTGCGTAAGAAAAACCAGCAAAGTAGAAGCGACTGGAAATAATGAGTTAATAAAAACAGTGTTACTATTAGAGATCAGAAACAGAGCTCTGAATATCTCTCTTTAGCAGAAATATTACTTTTATTCACTAATTCTTTCCAGTCACTTCTACTTTGCTGGGGGTTTTTCCATCACTGTTAAGACAGCGGCAATGAACCTCGACACTTTTACACATTAAAAGTCTTCCAGCAGATCAATGGGCATCATCCCTCCGCTCAGTGGAAGGCTTTTAATGTAAAAAAAAAAAAACTTTAGTGTCAAGTTTCATTGAAAGTTTAGCGACTGTCTGGAAAAACTGGAAAAATGTTGAAATTCTTTTCTAAAAAGAACCAAAATGATGTGTATTATCATATCCTAATGATTACAGAGTCAACAGTAGTTTGTTTGCACACAAAGATAAAAAAAGAAAAGGCTCCGCTGACTTGGTAAACAGAGCTAAAGAGAAAAACTAAGTACAAAAACAGAATTTGTGACAATGCTTCTTCAGTCGATCAATACCCTAATCACTTTGTTTTCTAACGGCCTGCTGCCTGCAACTTCTTTGATTTCTTTTATTTTTTGGGGGGGAGAGAATAAAACAGGATATCACAGCAGCAGCATCAAACTCTGGTTTGTTTATCATCAATTAACTTTTCAGCAAAGTGCCCAGAAGATATTTCACCGACTGAATGCCAAAAGCAGGAACAAAACCGCTTCTGAGCCGAGCCCGCTGCGAGTTTCCAGCTATCATCGCCATCATCGCTGAGATTTCAATCGCCAATCTCTGCTAATTGGGTTTTCAGAAGTGACAGAGCCACCGCGCAGCACAGATGAATGGAAGTTGATAAAAAGATGCGAGTGTGGGATGGAGGGACCCCTTTTTCTACATCTTCAACCTATTTCAGTCCGCGCCGCAGAGCGAGGACGTGTTGATTTGTTGAAAAACTGAAATGTAATCGAGGGTGTTGTGACACGCTGACACTGCCTGCTGCTCTCGCCGCAGCTCCTCTCAATAAAAAATAAATGATCAAATCTCACACTCCCTATTGGCGACGCCCCCCCCCCGCTTTTATTACAAGTTAAATAGCATGTCAGCCCGGCTCGTTTCTGTCTCTGTGATTTGAGACTGAAGCGATGTTTGCTCAGAGGCTAAAAAGGACCAGCCAGAGAGGGATGTCTGTCTTTATTTCGCTCCTGCGGCATCACAAGCTCGCAGAGAAAAGAAATGTTGCTATAGAGACCTGTCACTCGATCACAGTTGCGGCCCACACAGCAGGGGAGCTGGTATGTAAATGAAGACAACGACGAGCAGAATAAAACAAGAGAAGAAGAAGCGTGTCTGAGCTTTTATTAAAACGTCTCTAACAAACCCAGAGAAGATTCAGTTTGTGTTCATCCTTACGTGTGTGCACGCTCGTTTCATTATCGAGACCCAGCCGCTTCCTGTCACTTCCCATCAGCCTCGGGGGGGGAGAGGTGGGGATTCACCTCGCCATCGACGGCGAGGAAGAGGCCCAGCAGGCGAGGAGCAGCAGCAGGTGACACTCTGCTGACGCTTTTATACTGAAAGGAACTATGGTCTTCCTGTCTGACAGATGAAGGAGCATGCTGCTGTTTTTGGTTTGTTGTTACTGTAAAAGCAGTATTGATCCAATCAGTTTTTTATACAAATCTTAAATTAACCAAATAATCTAAATGTTTGTACCGATTCTCACCAGTAAATTCCCGGATCTTTTAATTATGTTTCTTATTGATTTGTTTATCTATTTATTCATTTTATTAAAAAAATACAATAAAATAACGAGCCCTAAACACCTCTGACTGGCTTGTTCTCTATAGTAACGGCAGCTGAGGCTCATGGGTATCGTAGTATTTAGAGACGTCCACCAAACTGACGGAAACAAACAATCTAATTTCTCTAAATCGAATCTAAATTGAAATAATTCAAACTGTTTGTCAGAATACAAACACACCGTATGAGTCAATTAACCAGGAGGCTCCTGTGGTTTAATGTTGAGGAACATTTAGGAGATTAGTTAAAGAAAACTTTGAAATAGCAATTCACATTCAGGAAAAACTGAATGCAGCGTGTCGCTGCAATCCGTTCCAGGTTTTAGGTGGAAAGCAGCTATAAAATGCCACAAGATGTATTATTGCAGTGTTACTAATGTTATCTAATTCAGCATGTTACTAAAGCTAACTCCCATCGCACCGACCCGCAGAGCTGCTTATAATTCGCTCACCTGTGAAAACCGAGCGCCTTAAATCTCTCCTCGATGGAGAAACATGGCCGAGCTCCCACGGCGTTTATCTGAGGCCAAACTAAAATCACCGGCTGCAGCAGAAACGATCTGAACATCACGGAGAGGAACGTGGCTCGGGGCCGTTGCTGTAATGAAGACATTTATTTGCGGACCGAACGGGCTCGCACCTTCAGCGAGAGCGGAGAATACTGACCAGCGGCGGCGGCGGCGGCGGCAATCACAAACCGCTGAAAGGTCAAACTCTATATTAAGTGAAGAGTCGAGAAGAAATTATAGAGCTGCTGCTGCGTCCACTGATCATCTCAACTCTCCTCTCCTAATCGCAGATAATAAGAGAATGAAAAATGGCAGAAAGAGCAGCAGCAGACGTTATTGGTGCTGATTAAATAGACGGTCAGTGTCTCTGTGTGTCAGCCATGTTCACACCAAGGAGACGTTTTAATACACTGGCCCCGCTTCCACTCGTCATTTCAAATGCCTTAATAAAATCCAGAAGAGATTTAAGACACTCGGCCACGTATCTGCGTCTCTGTCGGTCAGATCACAAGTCTGATTGCAGTCGTGTGTAAGAAGGCGGCGATGCACCTGAAGCGGTTTGGTAACTGGCAAAAACAACAGAAGAAGAACTTTTAGTTTAGCTACAACAATAACAATTTAGCTAGCACGGGGACAGCTGTCCACAAGCTAACGCAAACTCATGAATGACAAAAGCTATCGTGTTCACGGCTCCAACTCGCACCGCTGCCACACCGATGATTCAGTGGCTGAACTGATCGGGGATCAGATGTATTTGATCATGTGTGTAGAAATGGCTCGCTGAAAGTAGTTACACTGCGGGAGGAGATTAGCTACGCGTCTAAGGATGCAACATCTGGCTAGAAAGCGTCTCACACCTCCTCCAGAGGTTGTTGAAACAGATTTCATCCGTCTCGAATGCTTTGTTCCCCCCACATGTACACTTTACTGAGATCTGGTCTGAACCGGGTCACTGTCACACGTCAAACTGGATCAGGACGCAGCTGAGATGCTCGTGCTTTAAGATCCTTATCTAAAAATGTGTACGTCCACACCATGAAACCGCCCTCTTTGCTCCCTCAACATGATTGAATTACTGTAGAAACAGGATGTTCCGCCTTCATTCCAACTCCACGCGAGACGCCCGCAGCTACAGAAGCGTCCGACCTCCGATCGGCCGCCGCGGTTCTCAGAGCCAGCAGTTCACCTTACAGAGATGCTGGAGGACAGTGACACCTGCCACTTTCTTCACCAGGTGGACTACTGTCCAAAACACCATTCAAAGTCAGTGGACAACATAGTTTGAGAAGACAATATGAGAAAACAGAAGAAGTAGAAGCCAAACCTCTATATCGCTGTCGCGTGAAAAACCACTTTAGGGGTTCCTTTAGGGTTGAGTCCTGCTTCTTAAGCTAAATACGCCATTTAAAAAACTGCTAAAGATGCACTGCCACAAAGCTGAAAGCAGGTCTGTTTTCCTTAGCTCGTGAAAAGCAGGCGTTTTACATGGTTTCCACAGGTAACAAAAGTAAAACCACAAAGCCCAAAGCCTCAATCAACTGTTATTAATATGCTATAGTTAATCAAACATTATAGATAGATTGTGTCATTTAAATGGCTGCCGGTCAAGATTACGCTTCACTGAGAGCACCAGAGAGGAAAAACTAAAAGGACTTGCAGCGTTAAAGCCTGCATGCGGTAATGAGAGACGGCGACAAATATCAGTTACAGATTTCTTTACTGGGTTTACTGGTTCAGGTTCAGGTTCAGGTTCAGGTTCCCACAGACTAGAGCGCGATGAGCTCGTCATTAGAGATTCGCCACTTCACAGTAGGTTTCCATTTCCTGCTCTTTCCTCCTTAAATCACAGAACAACAGAAAAATGGTTCAATCTCTTCCATTTTCATTAAATGTGAGTTACTGCCACCGTCTGGGGAGGAGGGGGCTCTGATGGATGGATAAAGCGTTTAGTAAACATGGTTACTCAGCTCGGTTTTAGCAGATTAAAACTCTGTTCTGTCCTCTAAATCACTGTATTCACTAATCGCTTATCAATATAGCTGATCACATTATCCAGATGATATCTTTGTGTTGTCTACTGGACCCAGTTTGGTGTTTGAGGGGAACATTTTGGATAAATTTATTCCTCAATTTTGTAGTCCATACCTTTAAATGTACGCGCCTGTTCTTAAAATAATTGGTGCCCTCAAAGTATAATGAATTCCTTCAAATTAATGGCGTACGGTTATCACTTTCACCGTGAACCTCAATTTGATTTTGGACAGAGATACGAGGAACGACTTCTACTTTAGTCTGCTGAACACAAAGTTGTATCTTTGACATCCCTTGAAACGACTTTAAAAAGGATAACAGATGGTTTCGCTGGAAAAGACGGGTGATACTGCGGATGATCTCCAGTTCACAAAAACTCAGCTTCAAGGTTTCGAATCTCATCATGGCTGATGCACACGAGAGAAGGAAGGGGTCGGGGGGGGTAAATGAAGTCATTTCAGACCACGATTTAGTCATTTGAGGGCACAAATTATTAATTAGAGGGAGCGCATTGAGTCATTTGAGGGTATGAATTACTAAACTGAGGGAATAAAAAGTTATTTAAGGGGACAAATTACTAATGTAAAGGAACGATTTGTCACCTACGGGGCTCTGTTGTTGTCAGACAACGTATAAAACAGTGATTTCACTGAAGGTCATAAATGCTAAAGGGTCATTTCTGAGCAGCACTGGCTTATATTGGCGCAGTCGTCGTGACATCGTAGTAGACCATCATGAATCAGTATGTTTTCTCTGTGACACGAGACCATTATTTTGAAATTCATCTATTTTGCATGTATTTCTGATGGTGGAGTATTCTGTAGACTCAAGGCCAAAATACATTTTAAAAGTCATATTTTTTCCTACCCCTCTCAGTCATAAATAGCCTCACATATGGCCGCGGAAACAGACAGTTTATTAATTCAGCTTCTACTTGGCAGTGCGGAGGGGGAGCTGAGAGCACTAGACCAGGACCAGAGGGGGTCTGAGGGAGTCCAACTGGCCTGTGGGAAGCTTCGGTGCCAGGGTCGGCGCCCTGCGCTCACTGCAGAGAAAACAACCGCTTAACATGTTGGATTAGCCGGGATTAAGGACATCTGTTGAGCAAAATGAGATGCTTCTGTCGGTTTTATCTTTCCTGCTGCGACGGCAAAGAACGAACCAGGAGGTACGAGACATTAAAAGTCAGAGTCTGGATCTCATCGGGAGGCGAATATTACAGCTGGAGGAGATTCAGATACTCAGGAAGTGGTTTCGGTACAAATTAGAAAATGTCCAGTTTTGTGCTTCTACTTCTCAGTCTCCCATGAAGGAAGTATTGGACATTTTACTTCTCAGTACATTCGTCTGAGACGTGTGTTTTACTTGAGTTTCAACTGCTAAAAAGTACAGGATGCACAACCTGAAGCACCTACAGCCATTAAAGGGACAGTTCACCCCAAAATCTAAAACACGCGTGTCTCCTCTCACCTGCAGAGCTGTTTATCCGTCTGGATAGTTTCGGTGCGAGCTGCAGAGTTTTGGAGATATCGGCCGTAGAGACGTCTGAATGTAACGGGACAACGTGGCGCTCGGCCTGTGGAGCTCAAAGCGGCAAAAAATACAGAAATCAGGACCCGGTTACTGAAGATAATGCTCAGGTTTGTTGTGAGCAGTTTTGTGGAGGGACTATTTTCTTTCTACAGATAGCTCCTACATGAAACTGCTCACAACGAACTCTATAATGTCTTCAAACTGCCTTCATACTAACTGGAAACTAACGCTTTCTCTCGCAGTCAGTCACTTAAAGCTCAAGCTGTCCACCACCTGACTAACCGTGATCCCATTTTAGTTTACAATAACTTTATTGTCATTACACACGTACAAGTACAAGGCAACGAAATGCAGTTCAGGTCGAACCAGAAGTGCAAGAAGCAAGAGCGGGATATAAAGTGCGCAGTATAATGAAATAGATCAAACTGACAGGAATGTGCAAACCAATTTCCCAGAGCTCACGCCGGGCGTTCGATGTAAAGGCACAGCTGTTCTGCACCAACAGGCCCGAGATGAGCAAGAAAAACACTGCATAAATGCAAAAACTGGAGAGGCGCTGAGCCTCGCGACGTACACGCGCCGCCATCTTGGTCCTTTTATACATCGCTCTGCGCTGATATCGTATTATTTCTTCAGATTCTTAAAAAATAAACAAAAAAATCTGATTTTCAGGGTATAAAACTGAGTAAATCAATTTTAAATTTTGCTGGAACTTCATCATTTTTGTTACTTGGGAGTATTAATACAGTTCTCCCTGTGCGCCACACTGTCACTTTCATTTTGTAAATGTGTGTCACGAAGACAGAAAGTGACCTTTAGAGATGAATAAATAATCTGCCGCTTACTTTAAAGGGAAGTCTTTATTTAATTAAGAAGAATGTTCCTCCACGTATACATTATTTATCTCCGTGACACTTTCTTACCCCCGAGACTTACTGAAGGAGGCTGACACGAGAACTTTCACATTATATCACAAAAAGAAAGCTCACAATACCACAGCTACCTCCACAAATACAGAATCTGAACAGATCGATATGCTAAGCTGCCAAGCATGTGGCGCTCAAAGTTCATAAATACACCAAACTTAACCATCATCGCAAACTGAAGGCTGATGATCAATCACTATTGATCAGAGTATAAACCAAACCCAGTCAACGTCTTACGCGAGACATTTAAAGCCCCGTTTAATAACCTTTATCAAGTTTCACGATCTCCGTTTGTCAAAAGGGAAAGTTGACATAAAATAGATTTGAACATTATAACAAAGACTTTTTTTAAAATTATTTTCTCTATCTATCTATCTATCTATCTATCTATCTATCTATCTATCTATCTATGAATTGTTTGTTTTAAAATGTCGGATCAGTGGAAATACCCAAACAATTCCCTAAATTCCTTATTATTATCAGAATCAGAATCACTTTATTGATCCTGAAGGAAAATCTTTGTTCCAGCAGCTCGCCTTTACGTCAGCGCACACAGGAGGAAGTGCTAGCAAACAATATGATACACTATAAACAGGTCAGAAAATACATTAAGTACCAGGTGGGTATAAGTATAAGATAAAATAAGCTAAATAACACAAAGACAAGCAGCAAAGCCTGACTAAAGTTAAATCTAACGTTAAACTGGACTAGAGGCCTCTTCGACTCTGATCAACGAGGTTTCTGAACACTAAACCTCAGTGATGGAGGGACCGAGGAGAGGAAGAGGGGGACAGCTGGCTTTCCTAGAGAGGCAGAGACACAGAGAGAGGACGGGGAGGTCAGGGGTGTTTGTTGCCTGAGCGGGGGTCTGAGGGGAGGAGGGGCTGAGCTGGAGGCCAGCAGATGGACCCTGCAAACAATAGAGGCAGACAGATGCAGCCACAAAGAGCCGCGACCACACACTCACACACACACACACACACACACACACACACACACTCCAACGCACAAAAACCAAGAGGCGACCTCCGAATGTGAACACGGAGGCGAGTGTCGAAATGTCCCGCAGCTGCAGTTCACCTGCCTGCCACCAGGCGCTCCGACGCAGACTGCCTGAATCTTCAAAGTCTGGTTTCACAAACACATTCAACGTCCCGGCTTCTGCCGCGTTAACTTATGTAATGCTTTAATCTTCTGCCAGCGACGTTTGTGTTTCACGCCATTTATAGTTTGATTTGTTTTATAAACCGTCCTTGAATCTGCATAACCCGTACCGAACCGAAGCTGCGCTCTTTGTTTGGGATATTTTTTACGTTTTTCTTTGTGTGTGTTTTACAAAATACTAATATTTCCTCCCAAGAAAATATAAATAACTGTAAAAAAAAAATAATAATAAGATTTAAGTTTCTTCCTTTGAGAACACACACACACACACACTAGGGTGTGTGCTGAGGTCAACTATTGATTGACTGAAAAATGATCAATTAGCATTAAAAGATGGATGAAATTTTAATCATGGTGTGTTTTGAAACGTAACGTTATGACCATCGTCAAGTTAAGACGAGATGTCGTGCTTGTTAAAAACATTTCGGTCTGATGTTGCATCTCGTATCAACAATTTAAATTCTCTCTATTGTGTTCTGTAAAAGCTGCTCCGAAAAGACAGGTGTAGTGCCGCTGGGAATATCTGGTGTTTGTACTAATTTGGAAGTCACATGACTAATTGACGGATTGCATATAAAAAACTGGGGATGATGAACGCAGGAGCGTGTGAAGCGTTTGGTGAATAAAGCGAAGCTCGTTGTGTTTAACTTTGTAAGCTCTGTTCCTTTTGCCCATATTTGGTTTCTTTCTCAATTATGACAATTTGTTAATTATCTCAAGTGGTTTTTTTCTGCACTCTGATAAGCAAACGTAAAATGAACCATCAAGTCCTAAAAACGTATTTTATAACGTGAAAAACCCACCGGTGCGGTGAGAATATTATTTCAGCCCGTTTCCAAAAGAGATCGACTTGTTTCAAGAACTTTCCAGAATACGTTGCGTCGATTTTATAAAATACTTAAAACAAGTTGATCTGCATTGGAAACAGGTTGAAATAGCGTCACTTGTTTTGAGAAAATGAACCTTTAATGAGTCGATTACAGACAAAGAACCATTTTCCTGCACCCCGTTCGGCGGCACATTAACGTGGAGTTTCGTTGGAGCGGCGGCAGCATCGGTGTAATAACTGAACAGCTGCTGCCAACAGAACCACGCTGCCTCTCTGAGATATTTGAGAACTTCCTGCGGTCCCCCCGGGGGGATCTGGGGGGGACGAAGGGAGGGGTGTTGTCCCTCCCAACCCCCCGCCCGCCCGCCCCTTCTACTGAGGGCGACACAGCCCGAGGCAGAGAGGAAACATCCCAACACACTCGCCCGTGCAGGGGAGGGGCTTCGCTGCAGGACAGGGTGGTCCACGTGATGTAACGGGGGGGTCTGAAGCTGAACGGCGAGGGCGGTGCACCGCCTCCATCAGCCATCGGCTCAACGAAGATGAACGAGTCAGTTGTGGTGGAGTTTGGATGCGTTTACCCAAAAGGTTAGGAGCAAAAACGTAAGCGCACCTGGAGCTTCGGCAGACACCTGGTCTGAGTTCACACGGCCCCCTGTGTCTACTGAACCAGGTCTGAAGGAACATCCTGCATCCAGAGGACCCTCTAACTGACAAGGAACAAGCGAACTAGTGACAGCTGTGTCATCTATCCAAAAAAATAAGCCCTTATCTCCCTCCAGACTTTCCCTAGACCCTTTTCCTACAACAGCCTCGAGCCTTAAACGCTCCGGAAAGCCGATTGCACTGTTCCATACTGAAGCGTCTCAGAAAAAAAAGACTAAACCTGATGTCATTTCCTGAAACGTGGCGCCACAGCTCTGCCGTGAACGGGAGCAGCAACATCACCGGGTGAAACGCAAATGACAGGTTAAGTTAGACTCCATCTATTAAAGTACTGAAGTTAAGTTGGAATAGTCAAACTCTGTGCAGCAGAGGTGGAGATATCCTGACTTAGAGTCTCTAGTATGTAACCTACATTCCCCATAATGCACCTGGATAGTCTTTTCATTAGACCCGCCTTACCTGGTAAACGCAGGCTGCATCAACTCTGGTGATTGTCTCATCATCCTGACGAAACACTGCGTCATTTTTGCTTTAAAAATGTATTAAATTATTACTCATCAAATCATTTTCTCTTTCCCCAACTAATCAATTAATCAGCCAGTAGCTTCGTCGTTATCTCGGGTTGAAGATCTTGTAATAAAAATCTAAATATGAGAAGCATTTTTTAATCTCAAGATGACGACATAACTTGTAACGACAAGAAAAGAAAAAAACCGTGTCTTTAAGATAATGAAGTCGTGATCTCGAGACTGCGAGCAAACTAAGCTGTAAAACACACCGCCGAGGCAAGCGTAGACTCCAGACCCCAGACCTGGACCGGCGAAGCCAGGGATGCTGTCGATTCCCTGTTTTAAAGATGCATTTATGCAGCCGGTTATCGTCTTTGTTTCCCGTTTACTCAGCCGCAACTTACAATAACCTCTAACCGCCGAAGCCTGGCTGAGCTCTGCGTGCCAGGACGTGCAGAGGACAGATAGCCGGGCTAACGGCGGCAGATGAAAGCAGGAGCGCTGCCGCTCAAAGCGAACGGTGGATGCAAATGAAGCGTTTTATCCAAACAGACAAGAGACCGTGGTTAACCAAATGTTGGAGGCAGACTCAGCATATGGTGTGTGATTACGCTCCGTGTCAGAGGAGACGAGACCGAGACGAGACATGAACCTGAAGGCCGTCACCTTCTTCTCTCGTATCTGACAGCTGTTTGTACAACAGTTAGTCAATGTTTCCCTTCAGTCTCTCTTTTCAAAACAGTATAATTCGTTTATACTTTGATAGAAACAAGGAAGTCGGAGCTAAACAAGGTACACTACATGGCCTAAAGTATATGGACACCTGAACCTTCCTTTAAATGCTTTCCTGGCTGAAATCTTCTTATCACAGTTTCTGGAGGAGGTGTGGAGCTGCATCTCTTTCTGCAGCACATCTCCTCTCTCTCTGTCTGTCTGTCTGTCTAGCTGCTTCCTCCTCCTCCTCCTCCTCCTCCTCCTCGCCTCGCCGAGTGTGACGACTTTCAATATCAGTGTGTTTGGTTTGAGGCCAGCGGGTAAATATTGACAGAGTGGATCTGAATGAAGGACACTGCATTTCTGCAGCGGTGCGTCTGAGATGAGTTTTCCTCTCCGGTCAGAGGAGGTTCTGCATGGCGGCGGGGCTCGTTTGAGGACGATGGAGGATATGTGGACGGTGCCGTGGGGCTCCGCCAGGCTGCAGGGGCCTCCCATCAACACAAGCCATTTTCTTTAATTTATTTCCCCTCTCTACATCTGTCCCACTGGCTGCCGCCGTCAACTCAGCTGGTCCCGAACCATCAATTCCTCCAGTACAAACCTTTTCAATCGCTTTCTCTTCACTCGATCCTTTTTCTGTTTTGATTCAGACGCGTTTCAGCCTCTCCGCAGCGTCGGCCCCGAGTCAATCATGAAACACAGGTGTGTATTCGCCGTACAGATCACACACAGTGACATCGTTCCCTCTCCAACTCAACGATTCACTCAATCCAGCCAATTACGGCGCCCTTAACAACCAACAGCCTGCCATCAGAGGTGCCCCCCCCCCGCCCCAACTCTTTTTTCTGCACCATTATTGCTCATCCGCAATCACTTCAAATTAGATCTACAAGTCAATATGAGAAGTCAATGTTTAATTTGCCCATAGCGGGTGGTGATTTAGTCAGAGACGTGGTGGATCTCCACCACAAAGACGGTGTCCTTCATATGAAGCACTGAGAGGGCCGAGACACACACGGAGGACACTTCATTAACTGGAGGCAGAAAACTGGAAATTCTGGTTTGTTTCCTGCTACTTTCTAAAGGCTGACGGCATCTGAAGATTTCAACAGATCCCAGATATAAATTCCTAGATGTAATGAGATTTAAAAGGGCAAGTCTGCTGATATTTAATGTTTTTCTTCTTGTCATTAAATCCCACGAACAGAGACAAACAGCGAACGTATCCGCTAACAGGTGTGTGTGTGTGTGTGTGTGTGTGTGTGTGTGTGTGTGTGAGAATCACAGCTGATGGATCTTCTTCCTCCATTGTTGTCCAGAAACTATTAAAACACATCAGCGAGCCGCTCTGTTGCACCGGGCGACGTGTTCCTTCATCACCACGAACACACACACTGTAGTTTATTCTGACTCCGCCCCACACACACCGTCCTGCTGCCCCAAACACTCACTACAGCACCACATGTGGATTCATCCGCCGCTGGAAATAGTCCCCGACAGATGCACCGTTTCCTCCTGTTTGGTAAAAACTACAGCGAGCAGCTGAACCTTTTTAAACAGGAAACTACAGATCTGTGTTTTTAAAGCTTTACGTCTTCAGCAGGAACCAATGGGCTCGCAGCTGAGAGCCGCAGACAGGAAGTGAGACAGCGCTGAGAGACGCGCTGACACATTGGGGCTTTGGAGCTGCACATGAGATTTGTTAACGATGAGGGAAATTTAGAATAGCCACTAAACCACGTTTCCACTGAAACGAACACGATAACAACAAAAGCCAAAGCCTGGAAATGAGCAACTTCCCCCGACAATATGAAAGCGTTGGACAGTAAAAACAACATACAGATGATTTTGCTAATAACCAAAATCATTAGAATTCATCTTCTGGAGAACATGAATATCCGCCGCACAATAATGCAAATGAATAAAAATCCAGCGCTGCTCAATGTCTAAATAATGATGGAACATTTTTAAAGAACAACGTAATATCATTGTTTATTCAGCTTTTCTGTCTTTGACGAACACCATTTCCCACAAGCCCACAGGTCACAGGTCACAGGTCAGCAGCCGGCCGAGTGGAAATAGACAGGGAGGGCTCAACGGCATTTAAACTGAAGAGATTACGGCTTAAGAATTGGAAAGATTAAATAATAAATCAGAAGAAACCAAGTTATGGTGGCACATAATATCTTCACTGGAGCTGTAGTTTGTTTTTTTAAAAATTCTAACAAGTTTAACGTTTAAACTACTATATTCTCAAAGGATTCAAATTCTAATAGCGCGTGCTGTAGAAGATACGGATTTATCTTACGGACAGTAAACATGTCGTCTTCTTTCAGATTTTGTGAATCTCCCTGGCCAGTAAAGGTCAAGGTGTCTCGCTCTCGATGGACTAACAGCCTGTAACAACTTTTTCAAAGACGCCTAAAGATCAATTTCTGATTTTAAAAGGATGTATTTAACCATTTTAAAGCCACAAAATAAAGACTTGGAAGACTATTTCAGGAACAAATCAGTATCTACATTGTCCTTAATGTGATCGTCTGTCTGCGCGATGAGCTGTAGATCAGTCCTGGTTGTCTCAGTGCATGCTGGGATATTCTGTGACTACCTGAAAATCAACACAGGTGTTGAAAACAGGAGGAGGATGAAGGAGGGTCAAAGGAGCCGGTTCCATCCTGAATTACTCCGTTTTTTTTAGGGAATTAAGACAGCAGCCTGCCTCCCTTGATGTTGACTGGCTGTTAAACACCGCAGAACCTCCGAAAACTCTCCGGAGAATCATTTAACAGCTTCACTCTGTGTTTCATTATGATGTTCAGAATTGATCTCCCTCTTTGGCTGTGTCTAATTATGCCTTGGGGAGGTAACAAAAGGAAGGTGTTGCACAGCGTACTCTACATTACTTGGCTGGAGGAGGACCTTGGCAGCCTCTCAGTGAGTCTTTAGCCACAAAAAAATAAATAAATAAATATGTGTGTTTTGTCTGCTGTGCTAATATGGCCGATGGCAGTTTGTTTCAACACCTCCGGGGATTTTTATATTTTTGTTCTGTAAAAAAAAAAATAACTTTTGCGGGTATCGTTGAAACGACGGTTGTTAGACGGTTTTAATTACCTCCTCTGGTTAACGGCAACAGGAATAAAAAATACACTGATAAAAACCCATTTTACAACACGGCTGTCGTGCCGCGTTGAAAGCGATTGGACGCTGTTCAAACGTAGTCCTGCCATAACCAGCTGAGGGGGGGGGGGAATGCAAATCTACCCATTTACAAGGTAAACCTGTAAAACAAATTCAGCCTCAATTATACACGCCGATGCCTTGCAACAATTATCCACCCATCACAGAGCGCAAAGTTCATTTTAATTAGGTTTTCCCGGGCTCTTATGCATCGCATGCTCTGCTCTGCGAGGGCCTGCAGAAAGGCAAAATCGGCTTCCACTCCGTAATGAATCGCAGCTCTGAAATTAAGCCGACGTGTAATGAATCTCCATCTTTTTTCTTTCTAAACTCTCCTCCCGTTTGTCTCTGCTCTCTGAAAGCAGCCAAAGAAGCCATTTACATTCTTCAGCATTTTCCTGCAGTCACAAATGCTTACTGTCACTTTGGAAAAGGACAGATGAACTGTGGTCCCGTGCAGGCCGACACAAAGGAAACTGCCCCGTTCACTTTTCTAAAATCCGTGTAGGAGGAGGAGGAGGAGGGGAGGTGGAGCTTCTGTTGGAGGACAATCGGGTTTGTCTCCTCTTTGATCTACAGCAGCGGCCCAAATGCAAAGTATCAAAAGAAAGGTTGGCAAATTAGATGAGTCAATTTAAACGTTTTTAGTGTCTAGTGAATTTTTCAAAGTAAATAGGGAGCTGTATCAGGAACAGAAACATCTTTTCAAAGTTTTTAAGAAAGATGATCAGTGGCGGAAAGTACATTTGCTGAAGGACTGTATTTAAGTCAAATCTGAGGTACTTGTACTTAACTTGAGTATTTCCGTTTTATGCTGCTTTCTACTTCCACTCCGCCACGTCTCAGAGGGACGCACTGAACTTTTTACTGCACTACATTTATTTGACAGCTCGAGTTACTTTTCAGATTAAGAGTTTACATAAGAAAATACATGATAATAACAAATTAAACCGGCAGTTTCCAACCTTTTTGGCTTTTAACGCCTTACAAAAAACTTGTTGTGTCATGTTTCAGATGTCTACGAGTTGTTAGCAGTTCCACCAAAGACACATTTCCCCTCTGAACTTCTTAGATTGTCTCATTTAAATAACAGTTTGAGGCTCAAAGAGCTAAAACTGTGTTTCTTCTTCTTTCCTCTCCCATCAATCATCTCACGGCCCCGCAGATTTATCTGGTGACCCTTTGGAGGGGCCCGACCCCGAGGTTGGGAACCACTGGACTAAACTAGCAAACTGTATATAAAGCAGTTAAAACTAGCTAACAGTATATAGAGCAGTTAAAACTAGCTAACTGTTTATAAAGCAGTTAAAACCAGCTAACTGTATAAAGTTAAAACTAGCTAACTGTATATAAAGCAGTTAAAACTAGCTGACTGTAAATAAAGCAGTTAAAACCAGCTAACTGTATATAAAGCAGTTAAAACTAGCTAACTGTATATAAAGCAGTTAAAACTAGCTAACTGTTTATAAAGTAGTTAAAACCAGCTAACTGTATAAAGTTAAAACTAGCTAACTGTATATAAAGCAGTTAAAACTAGCTAACTGTTTATAAAGCAGTTAAAACTAGCTAACTGTATAGAAAGCAGTTAAAACTAGCTAACTGTTTATAAAGCAGTTAAAACCAGCTAACTGTATAAAGTTAAAACTAGCTAACTGTATATAAAGTAGTTAAAACCAGCTAACTGTATAAAGTTAAAACTAGCTAACTGTATATAAAGCAGTTAAAACCAGCTAACTGTATAAAGTTAAAACTAGCTAACTGTATATAAAGCAGTTAAAACCAGCTAACTGTATATAAAGCAGTTAAAACCAGCTAACTGTATAAAGTTAAAACTAGCTAACTGTTTATAAAGCAGTTAAAACTAGTACTAAACGAGTACTTTTACATTTTGCTGATAATGTTCTGCACTTTTAGGATTTGCTTTGTAGGATTTTAAATGCAAGACTTCTTCCACCACTGAAGAGGATGATTCAACACCTGATCTTGTGTAAAGAGGCAGATAAAGTAGAATCTGTTGACAGGGACCAACTAAAGACTTTACAAACTAAAAACACAATCGCACGTTTCTATAGTGACAATAGTTTCTTTCTCCAAGACAAATAGTCAGGTTAGAAATTTTATATTGTAAATATTACTTATACATTTCATCGGCGTAGTGAAAACAGAACCGGTGTGCGTCTCCATACCTGTCCATTTTGAAGTTCATTGAGGCCTTTGCACAACGTCTGATTCTGCAAAACAGAAAGAAAAAGAAAAAGTAAGTAAAATGTTCGTGCTGAAATTATAACGTTATAAATACGGTGGTGGACCTTTACAGTATAGGGTCATATTCATATCAACACTGTTCTATTATTTTACAAAAGCATGTTTACCCAAGATGGAAGAAAGCTGCTGTGGCGTTCAGGCTCCTGTATATCTGTAACTAACCCAAAAATCCCAGATGCAACGGCCTCGAACGGCACAAAGCAACGACACCTTAATCAGTCAGAAAATGTCGATTTAAAGAGGAACATCACCCGGTCTAATAACAAGCTTTTTCCGCACCCTGTGCAGCGGTGATGTACCGACAGCACCGAGATACCGGTTGCACCACCTGACCACACCCGGCTGCGATGTCGGCTGCGGTCAGAGGCGCAACGGACTTGTTCCTTTCGGCCCACAGAGGCCGGTGCAGCCACGTTTCTCACCTGTCCAAAGTGCAGTGGCGTTTTAATCAACTCTTTAATAGGTGTCATTTCTGGAACAGCAGCCTGTACAGCTGCGTCCGATTCATCCGTCCTCGGAGTAAGATCCTCATTCTTCCTCATTCTTAATCCCGCCTACAGAGCTCTGATTGGCTCGGTTGTTTGTTTCCCAAATTTACAACAGATTTGCACCATAAGATGAGTTTCTCCTCGCTCATTTTGACAGATTTCACCCATCAAAACAAACACCACACTTCCGACACATTCATCTGCAGATTTATCTGCAGATTTGTGAAACATGATGATGCAATCTGCATGTAAACTGCTCGCTAATCACTTTCGTGAAACGCCACCAAAGAAACATTCGAACGGGAGATGTGGGCAGAGATTCAGAGTCTTGAACTGGAAAACTTTCATAAATGGCCGATTATTATTATTGATCGGAATATTTTCTATCTGGAACGTGCGCCACTGTTATTAAAGGACTTGGAGGTTAATCGATGAAATGTAGTACGGGAGAGTATTATTTATTGATTTCATGAGGTCTGTTTCGGTTTCTGTCAGCAGCTGATTTTCCTCTGCAAACTTTTGCTTCTTCGGTGCGTTCAGTCTGATCCCCTTCATGCTGCAGTGAATCCTCGTCCTCGCCCACCCTGCACTTTAACAAAACACTAACAAACAGCAGTGAAACCTCAGGAGGCAGAAACACCGTCGCGCTATCACAGCTGGACCGTTCCCAGCCGGCAGACGAAGATCTGCATCTATTTGTCATCTGTAATCTAATGGATACATGTAGAAACGCCTGGGGACCAGAGCGGAAAAACTGAAGCCGAGTTGATTTTTTATTTTTTTTTGTTTTCCTCCAGAAGGGCAGGTGGTTCGGATAGAGCGAGAGGAGTGTGTGGATAGTCAGATAGATAAATAGGGGCAGATTCATTCTGTATGCATTGCTTTTCACACTGGGGAAATTTATAAGCAGAGTGCTGATAGTTTCCAAATCAGTTGCACTCAGGAGTTGAGCGGCGTTGCGTCAGAGAGAGATTACCACACTGCAAAGCCTGAACCATTTTACAACATCTACACTGTGTTTGACGCCTTACTATGTCGACTTATTCACTATTACTGCGCTCTCTGTCTCGGTCTGTGTCCGGGCTTTCCTGCAGTTTCATCTCAGAGAGTTCAGTCAGTGTTTCTGCAGAGGACCTGGTAGTTTTCCACACTGATTCGGTCTGAGGTTACCACAGTCATCAGCAGGGGTAATAACCGAAGGAGACGACCTCTACGGCTACAGCATTAACAGCACAGAGGGGGAGGAAGTGTTCAGTGCGTTGCTTCAGGATACTGTGAGCAATACAGCTTTACATTTTGTCTGAACAGACGAGTCACTCACTTGACAACAACAACAACAACAAATACTACTCAAAATAACAGAAACACCAGTTTCCTGTAAAGCAGAAAACAACTAAAAACAACCATTTGCAAAAACTCCTTTTTCTGCCGAATTTCTCTTCGGTTTTGTGACTTGCTTATAAAGTTCTGACTTACTTCGTGGCAAACTGTCAATTAAACACATATTTTATTTATTTGTGGTCTATTCTCTGAAATCAGAGTTTCATTTACTGATTAGGAAAGTTATTTTTTTCCCCCCCAGAGTTTGTCAGAATGAAATGAGCACAGTGAAAGTAAAATTAAACTTTTCTGAAACAAACTGAAAACATATTTTGAAAAGTGGAAAAGACTTCAAAAAGGGAGCTGCTGATTGGATAAGAAGGCAAGGTGAAGGCAAGGTGATTGGTTCTTGCTTGCAACGGACTTGTTCCTTTCGGCCCACAGAGGCCGGTGCAGCCACGTTTCTCACCTGTCCAAAGTGCAGTGGCGTTTTAATCAACTCTTTAATAGGTGTCATTTCTGGAACAGCAGCCTGTACAGCTGCGTCCGATTCATCCGTGCTCGGAGTAAGATCCTCATTCTTCCTCATTCTTCATCCCGCCTACAGAGCTCTGATTGGCTCGGTTGTTTGTCCCCAACATGGGGACAGTTTTACCAAATTTACAACAGATTTGCACCATAAGATGAGTTTCTTCTCGCTCATTTTGACAGATTTCACCCATCAAAACAAACACCACACTTCCGACACATTCATCTGCAGATTTATCTGCAATTTGTGAGCAACATTTGTTTGTGAAACACGCTGTGTTGGTATCTTTCTGCCACTTTTGTCAACAAACCAGCCCTCAGTTCATGCTCACAAAAACTGTTAATAAAACTGATAAATAACAATTTTATGCACGATTTCTCTATTAAAAGCAGGTATGTTTGTATTCGTCCTTCATTCCTTAAATACAAATATTGGGTTTGCAGGGCACAAGATAAAGATCAACTCACTCGCTGAATTTGCTGCCGACTGCATCTGAATGACTGTTTTCTCTCACAACATAATCCTCCCCCGTCCCCCGAATGCAACAAAATGAAAACAAATGGCATTTCCCCCGTATTTACAGCCAGAGCATCTGTTCAAAATGCACACAAACACAGCCGGCTTTTGCTTTCTTGTTAGCATTTGGACGGGGAGGCTTTCTGGGGAGAGCATTAGCGCTGTTTGGCTAACTCTGACGGGCTTCATCTCTCAAAGCTGCAACCGTGGAGCCTCGTGGGAAACGGCGGCCACCTGCCCAGCTGCCTCCATCGCCTTCCTCACAACACTCTTCTGTCCAATGCAGTCCAGGTCCCAAATTTAACACCCGCCAAATGTCTGGAAAATGTGTCTTTGTTGGTTTCACCAACAAGGGGAAAGTGCCAAAAGTGGCAGTAACGTTTCAGGGCGATAATGTTTGAAGGTCATGGTCAAAAGGTCAAATCCAACATGACTGAATACAGAAATAGTGTGGAAAAGTAGTAGAAAGTAAAATATTTGGCTTAATTGCGGCGCTAGAGGAAAAGGACATCACTGAGGTCCTCTGGGGACCATGAATAACCACAGCAGAGTTCGTGAAAATGCAGCAATTAGTTTTTGTAATATCTCATCACAGACCAAAATATTGGTCAAGTGGATGTTTTGGCCCGAGGACGGTACGACAGGAAAGGTCAGGGGGGTCAGGAAAATCTTTAGGAATCATCCTCCAGGGAACATGAATATCCACAGCAGATTTAATGAAAATCCAGCAATTAGTTTTTTCAAATATCTCGTCATAGATCAAAACGTAGGCGAAGTAACATCTCGGCCTAACGCTGGCGCTAGAGGAAAGGGGTTCACAGACATGTCGGGGGAATCATCCTCTGGAAACCATAAATATCTGAGGCAGACTAGTTGTTGAGATTCCTTTCTCCACACCAGTGTTGGCAAAAGATCTGGTGACATAATCAATATTCAAAAAAATGTTTGTTTTGGCCAGAGAAGAAAAATATTCTTGCCAGGTAGTCTACGGTTATGCTTACCAGTCCTAAACAAGTGACCCTGACTTCAGGACACTGGCTGGTGTGTTGCAGAAGCCAATCCCAGGGGACTGGAGGTAGTCTGAGAAGTACAGGAGCAGGAGATGGCAAGGCCTGAGGCGGGGGTCTAAAGGAGGAGGAGGCCTGGTCCCTGGTGTATCAGCAGCTGATGGCAGCGTGAAACTGAAACATGCTCCGACATGCCAGTGTTCAATTAGAGGTGTGGCTCTCACATATTCACAGCTCCAGCTGGAGAAACAGCCACTTAGTTACAGTGAAAATGACTGTTGGAGCATCATTTAGGACGCCTGTGGATACTGTTTCTACATGTTAATTAAAAGAAGCTCTTGGAAGCTCGATTTACCAGCTGTTCTGTCAATTTTTAGAGTAAAGATTTTTCTTCGCAGAAGTGCTGCTTTTTGTACAAGCAGGATTCTCCAACAGCAGCTGCTTCCAATACAGAGGGTAAATAAGTACGTAAGCAACTAAAGGCTTTAGAGTAGTTTGCAACCATTTGAACACCGCTCGCCTCGCCCTCCCCTTCCAAGCGTGTAGGAGAAACTACGGTGGCCTCGAAACTTGAGAAAAAACGTGAACGGCCCTATCTAGAGCCGGTGTTTGGTTTGTCCGTTCTGGGCTACTGTAGAAACATGGCGGTGCAGCATGGCGGCCTCCGTGGAAGGGGACCCGCTCCCTCTGTAGATGTAAAGGGCTGATTCTAGGATAATGAAAACACAAGGCTTCTTATTTTCAGGTGATTAAACACTAATGAAAACGTATGAAAACTTAATTATATTCCATTTCTGCCAATCGATCCTCCTAAATGTTACACACTGGACCTTTAACATTTGCATGTTTTACTTCGGCCAAATTATACAAAACAAAAAAAATTAACCAGCATAATTATGCAGACGACACCCAAATTTACCTTCTTCTGTCACCACGAGAACACAGCCTCATAAAGACTCTCAGTATGTGTTTTGAACTAATCAGTGACTGGTTATGCCCAAATCAACTTTAGCTAAACACAGACAAAACTAAAATAAACTCACTGGAGCGAGAGTTAGCGCTCATCTTGACAAGTCAGAAATGTGGAGTGATCATGGGCACACAGCTGAACCTTAACTGACATATCAACTCTGTAACAAAGTCTGCATATTACCGTCTTAAAAACAGCAACAATCGGAGGATTGATGTCCAGGCGTGACTACAGGAAACTTGTCCATGCTTTTATTTCCAGGTCTTATCTCACGTCCCAAAAAACTGAGTTAACTCTGGCTCGTTCTGAAGTCTGAGTCTCTTAAAGACGATGCAAATAAATGCACCGGCTCTTAGTGTGTCGTAGATTTTTATTGCTGCTTGTATAAATCTCTCAATGGTTTGGGACAATGAACTTTTCCTGCACCTGACTGTACAAACAACAAACAAGCCACTTCCTGGGCTTTTATTGCTTTTTACTTTTCAAAACGATAAAAAACACGGCAGCTCTTCAGAAAATGACAAACCGGACCTAAAGTGCCTGCCCAGACATCCTTGTCTGAGTAAATGTAATGCAAGAAAGAGGCCATGCAGGTGCTAAATCCTGCTTACATTTAAATCTGGAACACCTAAGTAGCAGTTTATAAAAGGGAAAGGAAGAAATACACATATTTTAAAAAAAGATCTTTCTTGTTTTCATCATCATTTAAACCACCAAATCAGTTTTCCGCTTGCACTGGCTTCCAGTTTTCACTATCGTGCATCAAAAACAGAGCTTTCAAGGCTAATACTGAGCGAGACCATTAATAACTGGCCTCTAACAGGTCACTGTGGAGAAAATGAGTTTGTGGAGCTGCAGACGTGGTGCGGCCTCTCAGTTTGCCTCTGGGAGGTGCAGACGACACAGTGTCATTCATTTCTGCCGTGAACCTGCAGGCAGGACGATTGTGTATCCGTCTGTGAGCGTCCCACTCCATCTCCATGCTAGCACGCAGCAAATTGCCTTTTCATTAGATGCAGGTAAATGAAATTGTCTTTCGTCTCTGCTGCTGCTGCACATGTGAGAGGGAAGCCGTCCGTGTACGGACACAGAATCCATCACAGCGTTGGCAGGACGACGCGTACGTCACTGAGGACGGAAACCCTGCAGACCAGGACTCAGTGAATTTGTGCTGTTCGTGATTGTTTTGTAAAATTGCTTTTTGGTGTCAAACTTTCCCCGACCTCATAATTGTAGTTTTTCTTTCAGTTTTTGATAAATCTCCTAGTTGCTTTGTGCTTTTGATGCAACACATAATGAATACAGTTATCGAGAACTGGTTCTAAATTTGAGTCAATTCCAAATATTTTATTTTATTTCTATAATATTATATATATAGTGTGTTATTTGCTCAGAAATATGCTATGTCGTTAAACTGGACACATCTGGGCGGCAGTTTAAGTCTGAAAACAAACTGATGACGTAAAACAAAACCGAAGACAAACTCTGTAAAGAAAACTGTCGATTTAAAGAAATGCACAGATTTACTTACATTCAGTAACAAGTTAGCTTTCCAATTATATAAAAACTCTAAAAAGAGTTGTTACACCTACAAAGTTCATCCTCAAACAGAAGAAATGTTCCGCATTTTATTTATAGTCAACAAAACAGCATAAAACTTATACTTTTACTTTTACTGTCCGCCATTTTATTTGAGTGTTTGCGATGCAAAAATGACCAAAATCTCAATACACTGCTCACTGCAGAGTAAACTATAGCGTCCATTAGACGGGGGGAAGTGAATGAGTGAATACGGGAGTGATGGCGGACACAGCCAGATTTAAAAAAAAAAAAAAAAAAAGATCATTATAGGAAAGTAAAACCAAATCCCAGGATATGTTAAGGAGTACTATCTAATTAAATTATGAACCATTTCATTAAGTACACGAAATGAAATGTCTACATGTGACTGTTCTTCTCCTCCCTCACCCTGTCACAGTGACTAATAGTGCCGGCCAGAGTCCCGACCGCACCGCGCTGGGGGGGGAACCATCAGTCTTGATGAACGTGCTCACGTTTATTTGCTGCATGTTTTCCAAGTTTCAGATTAAAACCCTGTTTCATTTCTGCAGCACTTTATTAAAAGCGAATTCTAGTTTCGTTACAGCCTGGGGCTTCTTTTATTTTTGTGAAAATGAAATGACTTTTTCATTCACAATTTTGGGGTGTGTACCACGCAGGAAAGGGTCAAACCAAGAGATGCTATCGAGTTGCATTATGGGAAATGTAGGATCTAGTGTTTGTGGAGCTCGGCCCACGCTACGGACTAAAAGTCAGGATGTCTCCACCTCTGCTGCTTCAGTTTTGGCTGTTTCTGTCTCTCACACAGCAGCTTCTGCTGTCGAGCTCCGGGCTCTGCTTTGTCCTCAGTGTGAGGAGATGGGAGGAGCCTGATGTGGCGGAGAAACACAGCGGAGGTCAATGACACCAGCGCGTGGAAACCACTGTGATGTACGTTTACTGAGCTGATAAAAAGGCAGAAGAAAAACCCTGCTTCATGGTCGTTTTGGGCAATAAAAAGTAATTGTGGCTCTGTTTTGTAGCAGCGTTACAGCGGTGGGCGAGCATCCGGCATTAGCGTTCATTTGAATTACACGTTTTAAAGACCGAATACCATCAGAGAGTTAGATCAGGCCTGCAGTCCTGCTTCTGTCAGCAGACAACCTCACCAGGGCTGCACGTCTGCATCCCTGCGTCTTTATCTTTATGCGAGCAGAAGCCTTGTTATATTTGGCATGTTGCTACGGAAACTGGCCTTCGTTTAAAGAACTATTGTTGCCTCTTTCGCGAAGGATAGAACAAACTGTGCCGAGGCTTTTCTTTTCATTTCTCAAGTATCCCCTTTGACATGGAGCTCAGGTACGGCAGAGTTTAATGCCGCGCTAAAGAGCATGAACAAAAAAGAAACTCTGTGGCAAGCAAGTCATTATTTTTCATTAAGCAAAGCCGCACAGTAATCACTCTTCCTTTCCAGGCACAGATTCAGCTGACCGTTGAATAATGTGTAGTGAACACACACACACACACACACACAGAAAGACACACTCATAGCCAGAAGCTGTGGAGAGACAATATGGATGTACAGTCCTCAGAATAACACAGCGCCTGTAGGCAGCAGCGCCACTTCAGCGAGCTCCAAATAATTGGGTTAATTTAGCCGTTTAGTGTGATGACGCCTCAGGACGGCGCCCAAAAAGTCCACAGCAGCTACAACAGTTGTGACAAAAATAAAAATGAGGCGGCGGCGGCAGCAGCTCTGACTCGGCTGCAGCTAACAGCCTCCATACTGTTTCTGCCTTTATCTCTTTCTCTGGGGCACTTCTGTCCAAACCCCATTTATTTTTAATTGCTTTTGTCCGCATCTTTGTTTACGTCTCTGCGGCCTCCGATAAGCAAGGCAATAATGGGAAATTAATTCGAATACATTTACAGGAGGTAGCTAAAAATGTCAGCCTTTAAAATAAAACTCACTGCTTCTTCTTCTTCTTCTTCTTCTGCAGCACGAGTGTGAACCTCATTCTGCTGCTTTCATTAGTTTTCTGCGCACCGTTTGGATTTCCATACGCGTGCTCACAAAGCAGCTGGTGTCCCTGACGGGCTACATGTAAACACATTGTATGTCAGAGGGCAAAGAAGACGTACCACGGCCGTCTGGTCGGAGGCAGTTTCACAGATACTGAGGCTGAGAGTCAGACTGTGTCACGGCCAAAACATGAAGAAGAAGAAATCTTTGCGGATCTGTGAGCACCAATTAAGTGCTTATCAGAAGTGAGGGGAGCTGAAATGACCTCTGAAGCCGGTAAGTGCTGGTTTTACTTAAAAAACACCTTGTAGTGCACTGAAAACATGGCCGCCTGCCTGCCTTCTTCTTCTTCATGCGTTTTTTTTTTTGTATTCTTTTGAATTTTGTAAGTTTTATAGGGAGTTTCAGGGATCCAGCAGGAAAAATGTGTAGTTTCTGAATCCTGTCATTCACCAGAAATGATCCCTGAAACCAGTTTGTGTATGAAGTCCTTCTTAACTACCTACTAGTCATTTCCAAACTGGTGAGAAATCAGGTTGCTTTAAAACTAAAATGTCTTAGCTAGTAAAGACTGAAACATCTGTATCTGCTTACAGAGTTAGTAGTTTTCATGCAGTTTAGGGGAAATATTGATTATGCAACCTAAGCAATGTTATTTGGTTATTTAGTCTGACAATATTACTTTTGTAATTTCAGGTATATTGTGTTATTTTTGTGAAAAGCAATTTAAAATCTTCCACATTACATTGTTATTAAGCATTTCAAACAATTGTAAAGTCAGATATGTCGATCATATTACATACTAAGCGTTTCACTGCTCCATCTAAATGGGTCATATATACACTACTGTCTGAAACAATTCGCTCGTAACCTTTTTGGCCTTTCAAAATGAAGCCGTGTCTACTCATGACCCCTTGTCACGGGTTGCGTATGTCTATGAGTTGCGAGAGTGACGTTCCCCATTAAGATTATTGCATTTGAATCGTTTTAGAGGCCTGCAGAGGTAAAAAATACCCAGTATTATTAAAGAAACATCAGTTAAAGTATGTATCTGATAAAATATCATTGTATGCTGCAGCATTAAGATTTACCTTCATTGGAGCTAAGGAAAGCTAAAGCTAGGGAAAACAGACCCAGACCAAAAGTATGCCAGAGTGTGCATAAAAGGGGTGTCCACATACTTTTGGCCATATAGCGTATTAAGATATTAGTCTTTTTAATCATGTGACCCAAACTAGCTCCCAGTCTCGAGAAACGTTTAAAAAAAAAACTACAGAAAACTACATTTCTGCAAAGTCTAGAGCGTCAGATTGCTCTTAATACTACAGCACCCATAAGCCTTATCTGCCTGTTGCCATGGAGACGGGGGGGAAAAGCATCTCACAAGCAGGTCCTTCAGTCCTCCCGTCCTGATGCATTCGTGTGCAGTCAAAGAAATCGTAAGAATGACTTCTCTAAGCATGAATGACCTTGTAGATTTTGACATTTTTAGCCACAACAAAACACATTCACGTAAATTGAGGCCTTTATCGCCCCGTCCCGTCCCCCCTCCCTTCACTCCAACACGACATCCCATCGCTGCCTTCACCCATCACTCACGGCGACCTTGTGGAGGAAAAACAAATTAAAGTCCCATTTATTATGCCGCACTCTTTGTTAGCGCCTGACTGGCAGCACAAGGACGGCCCCCTCTACGGCTAAATTTAAGCCCAAACGCCAGCCTCCCCAACAAACACTCTGTACAAATTATTCTGGCTCTGATCAACTATTTGTGGCTTTATTAGCCCGATAATTTGTCTTCTTCCTGCTCGGTCTCTCGGGGAACGGATGACCCTCGCACACACACACACACACACACACACACACACACACACAGAGAGAGATGAATAAATCAAAACGGTTATTTTTTCATTCAGGACTTCATTCTCATGCTTCAAGAGCACTTTTTCCGCCGGGCCGCTCCTTCATCTCAAGGTTATCCTCAAGAGTCATTTAACCAAATACAAACCTCATGAAATGTTCAGATTTATCAACCTTAACCGCTCCTGGCTTCCACAAGTGTCTGAAAAGGTTAAAGGATAAAGCTGGTGATATTCTGTAGTTTTTCGTTGTCAGTCCTTCAAAGCTGGCTTAAAATTTAAACTGTAAAAGTACTAAAAGTGCAGGTTTATTCACTGTTAGCGGAACTTTTCAAGGTGAAGCTCAAACATGAACTCGGCTTTAGACACAAATGACTCCCTTCCTTAGAGGCAGCAATGGAAAAGGTTGAAGATTTTAATCAGAATCAGAAATCCTTTATTGATCCCCGAAGGGAAACTCTTTGTTACAGCAGCTCGCCTTTACGTCAGCGCACACAGGAGGAAGTGCTAGCAAACGATATGATACACTATAAAAACAGGTCAGAAATAAATTAAGTATCATGTCGGTATAAGTACAAGATAAACTAAGTGTCGAGTACCAAGTGGGTTTGATGATGAAGTACAGTATAAAATACAATGTAACTAAATATGTAATAAGTAATAAGCGGAGGTGCATGTACTGTCGAGAGTAATGGAGGTTTATAGTATCAGTAACGATAAATAAGAAAAACTAACATGGGAAAACTAATATTCCCATGTTAGTTTTCTTATTTATTGTTACTGATACTATAGATTAGATGAGAATATGTAAATTCTTAATAACCTATTTTGTGTAATGAGGAAAATTCCTATACATGATAAAAAAAATGCCACACAATGAAACCGTTTAAAACAAGAGGCAATCCAAATTTAGTTAGCTAAACGTGTTCTTTGACGGGGATCTGTCATAAAATAAAATACAGATAGGTTTGTTTCGTCCATGCCGAGGTTGAAGAGAGTCTCGATCTTGTCCAGACCTTCCTGCTACAGCAGATCTACACTGCGTATTGGATGTCACGGATCATTTACAAAATAATATCAAACAAAACCGTACTGTAGCTTTACTAATCTTAAATACTGTAGGTTAAGCGTGAGCTGTAGATAACATTAACTCTGCTTTCAGTACGTGAACTGATGTGAAAATGCAAATAAAAAGAACTCGGTGGTCCTGCAGGGAACGACTTTAACACTGAATTCACGATTCCAGCGCATGAAACATATCTGAAGTCCGATCTCTACATGCAGATGCATCTGAAAATACAAAGAAGTATAATCATATATGCTTTAGACAGCGTGACTTTAAAATGCATCTGAAAATACGGAAAAGAAACAGTCACACAGGATCCCAAAGCTGCGTTCAAGGACGTTTTGAGGCCTTGGATATAGATAATTAATACACATTCAAAGATGTGTCACCCTGCTTTTAATATACTGTGAATCTTTCATCAGCTACTGTTATCTTACAAAGAGTGTTTCTCACAGTAAAATCACATATTTGGATCTGAAAAAGACACATGTATATTCCTATCATCTTAAAAACAGAATTATAAACCACCGAAACATGTAAATGATTCAAAAGCTGCGCTCGAGGATGTTTAGAGGCCTTGAATATAGATAATCACAATATCCAAAAGATATTTTCACCCCGCTTTTGTCATAAAATGCTAAAGGTAACAGCATAAACAGCTGTTTTATGAGGCTGGAGTCTGATTTCAACGTGTACATGGATCTGAAAATGCAGAAAGGAAACCTGCGATCCTAAAGGGAACACAGCAGCTGGATTCATGACTCCAGCGCTGCACGTAGCCGCATTCAAGGACGTTTTTAAAGCCTCGAATGAAGATATTTTCCTGCTGCTTTTGTTAAATTATGTTTTTTTAAGTCTGCTCCACTTTAGTTACCAAGCAACTTGTCTGCACATTTTAAGCGAGACGTGATTAAGCAAACATATTATTCTCCCCTCTGAAGGCCCGATGAAACACATTTCAGTTCAGGCCTGTTAGTCTCCCTACTCCTGCTTTTAATTCCTCACATGTAGCTCTTTATCCACTCACAGCATGTCATTGCCTTTGCAAAATTGTGACTGGCGCTGCTGTCCTGAAAGCCGGGTAGTGACAAAAACCTGGGTGGAAAACGCGGTTGTCGACGGCGCCCTGCGGCCAAGAAAATCTGTCAGAAAATCGTCTTGGCAGAGGAAAGGTGACACATTTGCAGCCCTGAATCTCAGCTCAAACCAGGAAATCCCTTTTCAGTTTGAATCACAATCATCAGCCACTTACACAGCAATAAACTGTCGTGTTGCTTCATGTGCATGTTTGCATTTCTGTGCCGTTTTCCAGAGCGAGGCCCGACTTCCCAGCGAGCAGCAGTTTATTTACAGACGCACACGCATTTTAAAAGCACGGCAGGGCTATTAATAGCGTGGCAGCCCTGATCTCTAGTTTGAGAGGAGACTGCATACGAACCATGCCATCTTCTGGCTGCAGCAGAGAGAAAAGAGGCTGAACGTGGAGAGAGGGAGGAGAGGGAGAACATCCTGTCACTGTCGACATCCAACCGGCGTGGAAGTGGAGACGATGCTGCTCACAAAACGATAAGAAACCAGAGACACAACGCAGGAACGTGTCACTGCACTCCAGGTGCTGAGCTCGGTTTCCAAAAGCATCTCATTTAACATCGCGTCCTCCTGAAAACCGATCTGACGGAAATGTAAGAAACGAAAAGACAACGGCGACTCCTGTTTGTTTTATTCTCTCTGAAGTGGACTGCGCTCGAACAAAGGAAACAGAAAAGCATCCAATACTGACACTTTGACAGAAGCCAATCATTTCCACAAGAGTTCCTTTTACTACACTGTCACCGTGTGTCATCCTTCAGCTGTCGCTCTGCTGCCAGTTATGGCTAAAACAAGTGAAAATCAACAAAAACAACGAGTCGTCTTATTGGTCTGAGGCCAAAAATCTGAACTTTTAAATGATCAGGGCTGGGTGCTGAACCTCAACACTCAAACTAAATGTGTCGGTTACCGCAGCAGAAGAAGTACAGAAAGCTGTCATGTCAGATTTCTAATCTTGTCAACACGTTCTTCTTTATTTTATCAGACAAAGTTCTCGTTTGGCTGCTTGTGTTGAGGCGTCGAACATTCGAGATCTTTGGCTTCTTCTTCTTCTTCAAAAAAAAAAGCATAGTTTTGATAGCAGTACTGTTGAGAAACAATAACTATTTACGATAATCAGATGACATCTCACCCTCGCCACGGCAACTGCACTCTGCGCAGGCGCCCCAACCAACCAGCAGGAGTCGCTGGTGGAGCTGCAGGGACATCAGCCCTCACCGGCTTCCCACCAGGATCTGCGGCCAATCGCGTTCGTCGGACCAGAAAACCACGAGTTCTGATCTGCCTGCACAAGATCTTAGATCCGCATCTTGTTCAATCAAGTTAATATCTTGTGTGTGTGTGCAAGTTATCTTTTGCACGCAAGATATCTGAGCTTTACCTTCTGCACAGATTAAAATCTTGATAAAGATTTGTGTGCAAGATATTATCAGATCGTATCTTGTTCGAGTTATCGTCGTTATTATCTTGAATGCACGCGATTCATGTGTTGTGTTATTATCTTGCTCACATAAGATAATAGCTTATGAGAGCAAGATATTCGTATATAACATATATATTATGAAAATACAACATGTGCAGATAAAACGAGGCTGTAGGGCTGTCACAATTATTACATAATCACCTGATCGCAATAATCTTGCATAATCGTTAGAATTGTTTCCGTTCACCTGTATAAAAACAGCTGGATGGGGGGGGGGGGGCTGAAGGGAAAAGCAAGGTGAGCAGATTAAAGCAGTTTGTGAGTAAACACTAAAATAAGGTGGAGAATTAAGTAGAATTAAAATGGCGACATAATAAATAACCTACTTTAGAAACAGGGTAATATGTTAACGTGATCTTTACACGCTCCAATGTTCAATGCCTTCATAAGGTGTGTGTGTGTGTGTTTTATTAAACTATTATCAAAATGAACAGACAATTAAATAGTTCATCGCAATTATTTCTATGACAATTAATCATCAACTAAAATTTCATAATCGTGACAGGCCTGTGAGGCTCTACTGTCCTGCTTGCGTAAGATAATAACCTGTGTTATCGTATCTGTCGAATATCTAATATCAATCTCAAGCTAACAGCCTTAAAAAGATCAGCAACAACTTTCTGCTCTCAGCTTCTGTAAAACTGAGCAACCCAAAAGGCAGCCATTTTGTTTTCGGCCTGTGAATTTGCTTCAACTGTCCCAGCTCCGTGTTTGTTGCATTGGACCTCTTCCAGCCTTTTTCCTGCTTTTCCACCTGTCCCGTAGCGCCGAGTCTGTATCGCCACAGTCACCTGATCCCTCCCCCCCCCCAACAAACGCCATCTCCTCCCGGTCAGATCACCCCGGTCACCCCTGAACGCCGGCTGCTTCCAAACCTTTCCAGCTGAAGCTCTGACTCACAGGTCAGCGTTACCCGGCAGAACGAACAGGAGGAATATGGGTGATATTTTTAGGTGAGTGACTCACGCAGACACACATCTCTCCCTCTCTCTCTCCTCCACGCTGCCACTTCTTGACTTAATGTCTTAACAGAGTGCTTGAGCAGTAACGAGCTAACACAGGGAGGATTTGCAGCAGGATAAAAGGGCCCGGTCGCCGCTGGTTGGTGTGTTTTCATTTTCTCAAATGCACCCAGGCCTTCTGCTGTCCTGAACGCACGGCTGGAAATAGCCCCATCGAAAGTAGAATTAATAAGTCTAGCGCCTCCGTCACTGTAGCTGTGAAGAGCTATAGAAAAGATGATGGGCCCAGAGTTTATTTTTAAGACTGTTGATTACAGAGAGTTATATACATGTTAACGTCTGATTGATATGTTCGGTTATCCTGAACATCAAAAACAAGCAGCATCAGCGAGGTTTCAGGTTCATCGTGTCCTCCCGTACTCCCCATGCAATTACATAACAGGTGCACAAATGTGGAAGTTATACAAAACACCAGGGTGCACGAGAGGTAACCGGGTGGCTCAGTGAACTCGCTGATTGGACTGTCGCAGTCCCGCTGCACTTTACTGAACATGAGCTCACCGAGAAATGACTGATTATCAGCACTAATAGTCCAGACTCCCCCTCATCTGCCATAAATACCGATCGACAGGCACGTCCAAACAATTACTCGGTTAATCGACTGACAGAAAATTAATTGGCAACCGTTTTAACAATCGATTAGTTGCTTCAGTCATTCTTCCAGCCAACATTTGCTGCTGTTAACTGAATATTTCCGATTAATGTCGATTAATCAAGAAAATAACCAAATGACTAATCGATCATGGAAATAATCAATACCCCTGCGGTCGTAAACTGGACTAAAAAGAGGCGTCTCGTACTGTAACATTACAGCAGGGCAGTTACTGCGTGGTCGCTATGTTTCGCTAACGTTTCGATGAGGAACTAAACAGTCTGAACTGCGATAGATAGATAGATAGATAGATAGATAGATAGATAGATAGATAGATAGATAGATAGATAGATAGATAGATAGATAGATAGATAGATAGATAGATAGATAGATAGATAGATAGATAGATAGATAGATAGATAGATAGATTTAATAGTAGAAACATAACTAATATCATAAGTTCATGTGGTTGGTCTGTTTTGCTTTCTAGCCACAAACGAACCCCACCAGAGTTCACCTGGAAGTGGACCTAGACCCTCTTCTCAGGTGGTCTTGGTTTGATTGACAGCTTTCACACCTGCCTCAAAGACTCGTAGAGAGACTTTTCGGATGCCATCGGAGAGTTGAGCCTAATTTCACAGCCAAATGAACAAACACAGGCAAAATCCAATACGTCGCTCAACAAAGTCCTGAAACCATACAGCAGACGGGTAAAATATGGGAACTTAAAAAGGTGTCGAGTAAGCGGCAAAGGTAAAGGCGTGCTTAGAGTAACACAGCACAAAGACAACTCTCACTGCGTATAGTAAAGCCAGTATGGAAGACTATAAAGTCTAATTATTTTTCCTGACTTTTTAACTGCCTGCAGAGACTCTGACGATCCATTTCAAAGATGTCTGAGTGTTTTCAGTCAGGACACACTTTCATTGTTAGTTCAACTTCTGGCAAACCTTTGGGCACTGTGCGGCAATAACACATCTAGATATCAATGCAGAGTTAGCGAGCAGAGTCTGTTTTACAGCTCCACGAACGTACCTTTGTGACTGCGCCCCGTCCTAACTTCAAAGCAGAGAGACTTTTGAGGCAGAAACGTCCCCAACTTTGAAGCTGATCAGGGAGGCTGCCGAGCGGCGGCCGACAGTGGGAGGAGTCTGGATGAAGGCTGAGAGCCTCCCTAGAGGCTCCTCCACTACTGCAAGAAAGAAAACACACTCCACTTCAAAGCGCAGCCGCTCCTCCGTGGTGGCAACTCGCTATCTTCGCCGCTTTCAACTCAGAATCGCTACCTTTCAACGTCCCGGTTTCTGTCTGGGACGACAACAAGCAGGCAGTCACACAGTGGAGGCTGCTGGGTAAAAAATAAATGGAACATCTGGAGCAAAATATCTGGACAGCTGCTGGCCAGATTTCAATACAATTTGGATAATCGTGGTCCCCAGAGGACGCGTTCTAGTGGTTTAGGTGACCCCTTGACCTTTTCCTCTAGTGACACCACCAGGCCAAACTTTCCACTACAAACACTCAGCGCCGTTGATCATCAGCAAACCGCAGATGCCTCGAAGCAGGCTGACGAAACGCTTATTCCAGTTATGAGCTGACATTGTTGTGTCGAAACTCTTTCCAGCTCAAGACTGAGCTTACGTCCATTTCCAAGACGACTGAGCAAACGCCAGCGGCTGATGAAGACTGTGCGTTACGATTAAAAGCTCCAGGAAAACGCTAGTAAGTGGAGTACAGAAATCTGCCTGTTACTGGTCTAAAAAAAACGTCAAGGGAACATTTTATACAAGTGTGGGTTCATAGTTCACGCAAGGGAAAATGCCCGTTTCAATTTCCTAAAGCCCAAATTGATGTCTCCAAAGAGCTTAACAGTCCAAAGACTCAAAAATGATGATAGGACAAAGAAAACAAACTGAGAAACTGGAGACTGTTCGAACGACGAAATCGATCAATTATCTTTCTTAGTTTTCTGTCGACTGACTGATTGTTTTACCTCCACATGTGACACAACTGAAAGCTCCAGATAAAGCAAGTAAGTGGACCTTGAGTTTTGTTTTGTCAAACTACTGTTTCCAAGGTGAAGAATGAACTCTGATGAACTTTCATAGATGTTTATGCTATGAAATAATAATAATAATTTAAGCAACAATTCCATAACAGACAATCTGAGGGAACAATTGTAAATATAGAAACTGTACTTTGAGTTTTTATTTAATAATAATAATAATGTTATTTCACCACACTATCACAACAAGGTTTACATTTTGTTCACAAGATTCCTTTTATATTTAAATAAGCTTGAGGCAACACTAATTATTTCCAAACAATTTAGGAGGTGCGCTGTACAGATAGCTTTATTAACGCTTTCTAAACTGATATGTAAATAATTTTGGGATGTTAAGTGCCAAATTTAATTGAAATGGAAGCCCGGAGAATCTTAATCACATTGACTCTGAAGATGCTCGCAGATACCTGCGTGTGTTCGCGGTGTGTACATGAAGAGTGATAACTGCCTCGTGTCTTCAATAGAATTCAACTGTGGCGTTATTCTCGGCTCCGGCGGAGGTAAATTTAGCTCGTAACATCACATGTGAACAACGGGAGGGGGGCTCTGTAGCATTTTGGCGTATTAAGTCTTTACTCGGCCGTTTTCCAAGGCAATGTTTGTGTCACTGCTGCTTTGATTAAGGGGATTTCCAAAGATTATATTCCCCTCAATCTAGAAAGGCATTATCAGTATTAAAGCAGCGATGCCTGGAGCTATGCTTGAGATCTGTGGATGAGATCAGATTTGAGAGGGATGGCAGGATTAGACACAACGAGGCGTAGACCTGACAGCTCATCACAGCTTAACACAGGCACGATCCCCCACGACACCGACGGTATCCCTCCGTCTCCTAAATATCTGGACCCAGGACCAGATCCAAGCTGCCGGCGAGAGCAGGGGAGGGGCGAGGGTGACGCTGCACTTTTCAGGAAAAAAAAAACTTTTTCAGTTCCCGTTTTGTTAAATATGTCTGAACACACTCAAAGAACACACAGGCAGTCACTTCGTGGAGCTCGTCAGGGACTGACTGGGTTAAACCACTTCCTAGTAAACGTTTTAAGTATCTGTTGTGGAATTGGTTGGTCACATTCGCGCCCGCCAGAGGATCGATCACTTCCATTTGGACGCTCCGAAGCTCCGAAGAAAAGTAAAAACACAACATGTCTTGTTCTGTCCAACGCTTTTGTACTTCAGGGGCCTCCGGGGCCACAAGGAGGACTGAAGTGGCGCAAATTTCATGGAAATCCAGCCATAAACAGATGTCTAACGTGTTGGTCAGAGGGACATTAAGGCCTCATGGTGGCGCTACATGAGAGAATAATTCAGAAAAATCTTCTTGACAACTATTGAATGGATTTCCATGAAATCTGGAATAGGCGTTCATGGCCCCTTCACTTTTCATCCAACACACAATCAGGTCCAAATCTGAATTTGTCCAGGTCTTTGGTTTATGACCAAATCCCCGACCAGATAACACAGCTGCACTTTGTGTTTAGTGCTAATGGGCAAATGTTAGCATGCTAACACGTTAAGCTAAGATGGTGAAATATTATACCTGCTAGCGCTGCTTCATTCACCTCACCAAACGTGCTAACGTGCTAAACATAGCATGCTGATGTTAGCATTTAGCTCAAGTGCAGAATCACAGAGTCACTGGCACGGCTGTAGACTTGGACTCCTGCTTTGACCAAAACTGATTCCTGCGTTAGTTCAAATTCAAATATTCCTAAAAATGACACAAAAAGAAACTGCTGAAGTACAAACACTACAAGGAGAGAAACTATTAACCGACGCAGTGGCCGCTGGAGTGTGACTCGAGTTTTTTCTGGTGATGCAACAATCAAAAAATGGTGTGACTGCAATGAGGCGAGGCTTCTCTGTGGCAATGTTTTACCATAACCCCACCTCTCTACCGCCCGGCGCCACATAATGAACGACTGTGAGGGCCCTGCATCATGTGACACATTCATCTTCCTCTCTACCACTCCCACCCTCCTCCTCCTCCTCCTCCTCCTCTGCTTCATCATGGGACAACAGGGAAGCCTTTAGTAAATCAGGACAACTCCTCCTGGGCTGCGATGCAAACACGAGCATCGCTCTCCTACATCACTGCTGCAGGTCAGTTTCAGCTACATCCAACTCCTCGCTGCATCTGCCGGGCGGAGAGTTACTCACTTCCATCTCTTTCACTTCCTTCTTCCTCTTGGTCAGACTAATTTCTCCTCTTCGTTGACATTTTTGATAAGAAGAGAATAGTAATGGTGAAGCCAAGAGAACAAGAACAAAGACAGCAAATCAAAACATCTGCTGGTTACTTTTACTTTGTTCTCCTCGTTCGTTTAACACGTACATAAACGGGAATATTTGCCCACTGGCATTTCATGACTGCTCAACGACTGCATGATCATTAAGATTTAATTAGATGGAAGTCATAAAATGCTAACGAGACCTTCCTGCGGGCGTTAAGGTGCGTTAGCATTTTACAACATAAATATATACAAATTATATACATTTTCACACACAAGGACATTAGGTGAGGCTGCAATACTAAAGGAGGTGAAGTGGCAGTTTACATGTGATAAGGTTTAACATGTGATAAAAAAAAAAACAAGATTGTTGTTAACCTGACAAGTGAAGACTTTACCGTACACCTACATACATACGCCACGGTTGAAAAACAAAATCACTTTTTTATTGTTTATTATTTAAATATCATCTTAATTTAGTTATTGTATCCACAATTATACCCAAAATTTAACTGGTGAGTTTCAAGACGTCAGTAGTGCATTTGGGGCTCTAAGATCTTCTTTTACTTTTGCCATTGTGCGATTTTTAAAATCCGATTTCAACATTTTAGTATCACGTCTGATTCTTTGGACCTTTTCAAGCTCTTTGTATCTCAGATTTGAAACGTAAAATTGTAAAAAAAATAAATTTTCCTATAATCAAATATTTTTAGGGCGTATCCGTGTATAAAGTCACCTGATTGTCCCTCTTCCCTTCTGAACTCCGGCCCCGGCAGTGAGCACCAACGCCTCCAGGCTGAAGCCTCAGTTATTTATTGCGGGCCCCTGCGATGCAGCGCGTGACGTTTAGTGCCGTCTTTATTATCATCCGGGTGATGTAATGTGATGTTCGACCCCGTGACCTTCCACGGAGAAAAGGAGGAGGCGTCGCAGACTCCAACAGTCAGACGCAGCGCGGCCTCGGGCGTGGGGTGTCACTCAAACACGCGGCCGCCGTGGACGACAACAATGGGCCGATGGGGCCGATGACGCAGCTGGGACTTCACTGTGGCCGAGGACAGACGCTCAGACGGGACCTCACAGAAGTCACAGCACCGCGGCTTATCGAACCGCTCGACCATAAATGCAAAGTCGCAGATACCGGGACTGACCGTCAGCCAGGAACATCACGAGGACTGGACCAACGGCGGCTAAAAGACTAAAGACTCTTTGTGTTTTAACGTCTGTGGACGGCCGCGTTAAAGAGCAACTCAAATCTGAGGTCACTTTTCTGAGTTAGTCGATTCGATTTTAAGTCTTATAATCGATTCTTTGGATGTTTTTCTAATAATGCTGCGTGTAAGACCTTAAAAATCTCTGTGGCAAAGATCAAGGCAGCGTGCCTGAGTGCAGAGAGTGTGAGTTGCTCTTTAGAGAACTAATAAGGCAAATATTTTCTTCTGAACTTTAACGATTTCTCTAATAAAAAAAAAGACAGTATTCAGCACATATCTAAGTTAAGTCGTGTCCTTTGACAATATACTTAAATAAGGTTTTATTGTTATGTGGATTCTAAGGCTCTTAACTCAAATATCACACAAATATCTCGACGAGACAAAACTCTTGTGTGTTGACGCCTGTATCAAGTGGTCGATGCAAACGGCTGGGCTGAACGTGAGGAACCTGCAGAGTTTCTGGAGAACGAACGTGCGTTGACGCTGTTGCCGACGCCTCTGGTGCGCGTTGCCCTCGAGCTAACGATTGGGACCAAAGAAAAGATGGGCTGTGTTTCTGAAGAGCTATTAAACGATTATTCTGACCAGCCAAAAATCATCCAGTTTACTATCACAGAAGAAAAGCAGCAGGAATATTTACTGAATCCAAACATATCTGATGCTTGTACTACTTAATGACGCGGTCTTTCTCAAAGCTGAGGGGAAAAAAAGACAACATTTACACAATTTAGATTTAAAAAAAATGATTATTCATTATGAAAATTGTTGCAGATTAATATTCAAATCGATTGACCGATCGATTCATCCACTGATAAAAATGCACGAGCCGACTGGCCCCTGCGTTGGGCCCCCAGAGTACGCAGCAGAAAAGTCCTGCTGTTGGTTGAAAACTGAACTTATTCAGACGCTGGAGATGAAGAGTGTGTCTGCAGCAGATTCACACCGAAACTCCTCTGCGCTCATATCACACACAATCCTATAGAGCTCAAAAGAAGCAGACACACAATAATAAAAAGGATAAGCAGCACGAACGAGTTTCTTCGACGTGTGAAAATCTACCAGGCAGAGTCTCGAGCCGAGCATTTCTCTCCACATTTGCTGCCACAGATTGGACAAAGCGTTTAGATCGAATTTTTACTTCGCAGCATCCGGTTTTCGTTTTGTCAGATTCATCTGTTAACACGCGCGCGTCCTCCTCGGTCCAGTCCGGCTCCTTTTTCTCGGATTTCCTTTGTTGTTTTTTAGTGACCTCGCTGTAAAAAACAAAAACATCAACATCGTGAGTTGCAGTCAAGATCTGACGATGAACCTCAGCGGCAACGCCGTTACCGTGGAAGCTTTACTCTATTGCCATTGAGTTTTATCTTATCATATTGTAACATACCCTTCGGTGCAACACTTTGTGAGGAAAAATGAACGTTTAGGGGAAAAACAGCTGAAAAAGAAGACGTGACCTCTTTAGAAGTGGCCAAGGAGTCCCGCTCCCACCAGTTATTCCCTTTCATGCACATAAATAAGAGTTTTTCTCTGTGGTTGTGTTTTGTGTTGTTAACCTGATGAAAAGGCCTCAGCCTGAGATCTACTTTAGCTACAAACCCACCTGATCAATTTTTCAAAAGGGTCTTTGAAGTCGCCCTTGTTGAATGCAGAGTCCTGCTTCCATTTATGGCGAGGCCTCTTCCCCCTTTTAAGGATGTCACTAGGAGACTCAATAATGCATAAAAAGCAGGGCATTGTGGGATGCTGGCCTAGAAGGAGTATGTAAATGAATGCTGGGTAAGAAGGCCAAACACACAGGCCACTCCAACACATTGTTCTGATTTAAAAAGAGAAAAAAAAACTATTTTTCTGCAGTTTTAAGTTGTGAGTTTTTTCCATTTAATGTGTTTTGACCCGACTCGAGGATAGCAGCAGCTCCAGCAGGACAAAATGTTCTTTTCCCCCATCACAAGAAGCTTGTAGAGTGAAAAGAGCAAAAAAAATAAATAAATAAATAAATAGATGCAGCATTTCACATTTTCATAGATGTCAGACGTACAATCAGGGCCCGACGCAGACAGCAGGAGACCAATTTCTCCGAGCTGAAGTATACAAAATGGTTTCCGTAACAAAGCCTAATCAGACTAACACTGAGAATTTTTTGCTCTTTGTTAGTCCTTTTCCATAATTGACCTCTTTCTGCTGATGTCTGTTTAGCTGGCTGAGTGAGTCCATTGTCTGTTCCTAAAAAAGCCTTGACGAACGAACCACTTCCTCACCCACACACACACACACACACACACACACATATATACACAGGCAGGAGACAGAGGGAGAGGCAACAAAAACCTAATCAGAGAGCAGTGAATGAGGCCTGGACAGCAGGGGCTGAGAAGGAACCAGCTGCTGTGGAAAAGACAATAACATTCCTCTCTTTTCTCCGCTCGCTTTCTCACGAAAGACAAAGACCTGCGACGGCGAACGCCGCTCCGCTACACGTTCACAGCCGGAAGCATCGAGTTTATTCTAAACTAAAAAAAAAGTATCTAAGAGTACGTAGTATGGTGGGTATCATTAGCAAAACGTGTTTTCCTCGTTTGTTTACGTCATATCTCGGTTACAGAAAGCCAGGTGAGCTTTAACGCACTATGAAAGGTAGACTCAGTATTCTGGCATATGAATCAAAATGTGTCTTAAAGTGGTCACATTATGCTTTTTGGCTTTCCCCCTTTCCGTCACTGTGTTATATATCTTTTTTGTTGTGCATGTAATAGTTTGTAAAGTGAAAAAGCCCAAAGGGAGTTTCCCTCTCCCACAGAAGACTCTGCTTAACGTAACGTCTCTACATCGCTGTGTAACACGCGTCATGATGCACGAATAGAGCGGCTTCCACAAGTCCACCTAAATATGAAATTAAAACAACGTTAGATACCCTCCAGGCAGCCAATGGGCGTAAAGCTGTTACTGTGATGTAGAGGCAGAGCTCATTAAAACGTTAGCTATGAAAGATAAACTAGTTACAAATGAATAACTTCCCACCGTGAAGCGCCTCGCTCCCGTCTGCGTTGTGGAGCTGCTTCGGGCTGTTGGCTGAACCGGAGCCGTAGTAACCGTCAGGACCGGCCCTACTCTGCTTCCGATTGGCTAGCAGTCCTTACCTCGGTACTGCACATGTGCAACTCCCAACAAAGATCGAATAGAAGTGCGACGCCTCACTCGGGAGCTAAAAACGGAGCAGCAAAATTAAACCATGTAAACATATTCTGGTACAACCCCAAAATACAATTATGAACCTGAAAATGAGATATATATTTATTGTTTTATTTAAGCAAAGTTCTTTATGTAACAAAAAACTCTTTGAGCAGTTTGAACTCAAATCCGAGTCACCAAAATGGGCCAATGCTTTGAATTTTACTTAGTAATGTGTTGTGCTGTAGACATTTTGATGAAAGCACCTTACCTAGAATTATGAGCAATACTATATTATTCACGGCAGCCACCAAATTACACTTCTGTACTTCTACATTATTTTGTATAGTGTCTAGTTTTACCTGTAAGACTTGGTGTCCCCCCACGTTCAAAGCAGTCCAGAAGCGTTAAAAATCCTTGAAAACATTATGTTCAACCACATCGTAACGGTCTAACAATCAAGAACGGTCCGTTTGTTTCAGCCCGCAACAGGTCTGTCGTGTTCAGCTTTCAGTGGTTTAGTTAACACCCAACGTGGACCCATAAAAACTTAAAGTCTGCATCATGTGATCTGCTTTTTTTGCCCCCCCAGAGCATACAAACACCACAGCCAGGTTTCTAATCGCTGTCTGCGCACACATCTGTGGCTCAAGTGGATTAAAAAAGAAAAACAAAACAAATGATGATAAATAATACAATTCTGGTAGAAGTGAAAGCCTGAAGTTATTCAAAGTGAAGGACACGCTGATTAAAAACAAGACGGAGAAGCAAAAGTCATGAGGCTGTTTTGGAAGTTGAGGAATATCGGAGGTCAAATACCAGTAAGTATTAATACAGGTAGATACATCAGGTGTCGCACGTCTCTCAAACCAGGACAGAAGTGCTTCTCAAAGTTCGAGGTTGTGTTGGATTTCCACTGCCAACAACATCCTAATTGATTCGCTGCGAGTCCACACGAGTTCAACAGATCAAGTAAAACAATTAATAATTTGCAGTGAGCAGTCATTCAACATTATTCATGGAACAGCACCCCTGGCATTTCCATAATTACCCATTTAACAGGGCCATCTGAGCCAATCAGGGGTCAGGATGCTGAGGAGGGGCTGACTCAGCAGCTCTGGAGACGGAGCCCACGCCGGCTGACGACAGGCCTGTGTTGGTGGAGGTATTAATAAGCAGTGGTTTAATTACGACACCAGACTTCTTCTGCTGCTAATCGTTCGTTTCCTCTTCCCTACAATCTCTGCACACCGTCAAATTGCGGCGGATAATTTTCAGTTCAGAAAAGGATCCAAACGGGAGATGAGGAGGATTGCGGGACAGGTCAGCAGAGCTGTCTGATCCCTAATCGACTAATCCCAGCGGTGGGAGGAAGAGATGTGATCCGGTGATAACAGGAGTCGACGCCCGGCAGCCAAAACAGCAACAAAATGACTTTCACCCCCCCTCTCCCCCTCTCCTTGTAAACTCCCCAAACTGCAGCGCTCCCACTCAATGTTTAATCAGGATGACCTCTTTAGTTCAGGGGATAAATAAAAGATTAAAGAAGAGCCCAGTTAATACAAAAGCAGGAGACTGGGGAGCTCAGAAACTCACTTTCGACTCCAGACTTCTCCGGGCCTGCGCCAGTTTGAGCTGTTGACTCTCCTCGCCAACAATAACAGCAGCAGCCGCCTTATGAAACTGACACTGCAGCGAGGCTGACGCTGACAAACAAACAACTATAACTCACCACTTTATGGGAGAGAACAGAGAAGGCGGCGGAGAGGTTTTATGACCAAAACACAACACTACAACCAGGGTCGGTTGTTCTACGTCTTCTGTAGCTGAACAGGTAGAGCAAAGGAACCTTTATTTAACCAGGAAAGCCTCGACGGGATTAAACATCTCTTTCGAGAGTATCCTGGCCAGGACAGGCAGTTACAGCGATGTAAATTTATCTGTGTTAATGTAAATGTCACTTTTTTTAAATCTACACACGCTCATATCCGCCTACCTAACGTTTAATGTAACAGGCTGCTTTATAATCATATTTATTTCACTGTTTACTAATGTTACTGTTGTTTTTGTACTATATATCTACATTAAGTGTCAGTCTGCATGACCCTAGGTCACTAAACTGGACATTGATCATTAACATCTCTGCAATACTTGACATAATTGTGCAATATTCTGTGTTTATACTGCTGTGCAATATTTAGTTTTTCCTATTTATTGATATTGATATTATTTACCTCCATTACTGCTGTGCAATATCTTAATAATCTCAATAAGCTGCACTTAACTTCCACTGCTTATTACTTCTATTATTACATTGTATTATTATACTGTATTATCATCATCAACCGGTAAACCCACCTGGTACTTAAAGTATTTTCTGACCTGTTTTATAGTTTTTATAGTGTATCATATTGTTTTCTAGTACTTCCTCCTGTGTGCACTGACGTAAAGGCGAGCTGCTGTAACAAAGAGTTTCCCTTCGGGGATCAATAAAGGATTTCTGATGCACATAGTAGCTTAATGTTTGTTTACCTTGTTGAGCTTGTTGTCCTTGTTTTTATGTCTATTTCTGCGTATGCACACCGACAGCTTTATTGGCCAGGTACGTGCACACGTTAAAGGAATTTGACTGATTCTGAAGATAAGATTTCAACCTAAAAACAACCCAAGAGATGTCTAACACCAGAGAAACTCCAATAAAACCTTCAGAAACCTCAACGTCTGAAGCCAAGCAGCCGGTGTCACCTGATGTAGGCAACCACAGAAAAGCGCCATTTTTAACTTTTTAACCACGCACTATTCCACCTGCTAGTACTACGAAAAGCTACATGAATATGAACATGCAATACGTGTACTGATAGGTGAGACTTCTCTCTTTTCAGCCATTGTGGTCGTTTTCAAACAGAACACCCTGTTGTAAAAATAATCCAGGTACAATACACAACCTTAAAAATACGGAGTCTCCTTTCAGAGCAGTCCGGCAGTTCAAACTGTTGTTCGACGGACTGTTAAAAAGGTCAAAAGGCTAATTAAGTTTAGCTGTGTAGCGGTTTTGTAGCTAATGGAGGGGCTGAGCGATAAGATCAAAAGTCTGATTGTTTACTTTCATAATGAAAAAATGCTTTGAACTTCCATCATAATCATCGTCCGTAAAACCTGGAAGTCTGCGTGATACGACAGCTTCTGAAGAAATCTGCTCCCCACGCGAGCGAAGGTTTGTGGGTCGGCGATTCCCAGCGTCCGAATTAGACGGCAGCCTCTCACGCTGTTCTGCGATCTGCTGTCCCGGCCTGCTGTAATGAAGTCCGCTGCTGTCTTAACGGTCTGAAAACTGGCAGAACTGACCTGGGATCTGTAGTGGAAACTCACTGATCGTACAATATGGATAGTAAAACCCAGAAACATCACTTTTCAGAAAGAGCGATGGAAGAAACCCGCACTGAGGGATTGTATCGAGTTACACTAACTAGCAACGCTAAAGTCGATAGCCTTTTATTGAATCCTTTTGAATCCCACACGTGAACGTCGAGTGATGCTTCTTTTACTTCACAATCGCAAAATGATCTTTGGTCAAGTGCAGACGCCGGCTTGCAGAGAGCACTTATAAAAACAGACACGTTTTATTATTTTCACCTTTTGGCAAATTACCTACAAAAAGTTAATTATATGTGATTAAAGTTAATTTTATATGATTAAAAGTTAATTATAATCTGCCACAAGAGCTACGGTCAGCGTCGGCTAAATATGTGAAGCCGTTAGCTGAATGTTGTTCCTGATAAGAAAAAGAAGATTTGACTTCCAGTGGTGGAAAGTAACTCAGTACATTTACACAAGTCCTGTACTTTTGTATTGTACAGTTGTGAGGTAATTGTATTGGAGTATTTCCACTTTATGTTACTTTATACTTCGCCACATTTTGGAGGCAAATATTGTACTTTTTACTCCACTGCATTTATTTTGACAGTTACTTTGCAGATCAACTAATAAATTCTGATGTATTTTTATGGATTAGGCTACCCAGCAGTATATAAAGTAATTAAAGTGAGCTCCACATTCACCAGCTGCAACATTAAAGTGATGAACACATTAATGCATCAATAATAATTAAAATCCAATAATATATATTATTCTGAAATGGGCCGTTCAGCATAACGAGTACTTTCACTTTTGGTACTTTAAGTATATTTTAATGCTCATACTTTTGTACTTTTACTTGAGTAACATTTTGAATGGAGGGCTTTTACTTGTAGCAGAGTATTTCTACACTGTGGTGTTACTACTTTTACTTACTTTGAGTACTTCTTCCACCTCTGTTGGATTTTCTAAAAACACCAAGAAATCAAGTATTTCGACAACCTGGAACCAGATCCAGCTATGGAAACCTGAACCTAACAATGGCCAGACAGAAAGTGGTGCCAGCACTACAGCTCTATATGTTTGCTAAAAACTGGCCCACTTCTACATTCGGACAATATTCAGGTTTTATTTTAAAAGATGCTGCACTCTGCAGGCGATAGTTTAGGCAAACCACAAACACCTTTTCCTGCTGTTTTGGAAAAGCAGCTGCAGGAATCTGACAAAGATTCGACGTAACGCTGTCAGGTCCAGATAGTGAAGCTCCTGAGTTTACACTCCCTCTCTCAGTCTGACAGATGGAGGTGAAGTGGGTTATGGGAGCAGCAGGCTGCTACAGCCCATCATCCTGTCAGTCTGTGGGTTAACTGAATCAATTGTGTGCGGGGCGTCCCCCCCCCCCCCTGTCCATACGTGCTTCCCTTTAATTGATCGAAGACACCGGACCCGCTCACCACAAACCCAAAGACCACACTTCCTGTTCGGGGGGGATCATCGCTTGGTGGGAAACATCGAGGAGAGATTTCACTTTCAAGGTCAAGTTTGGTTTCTGATGGTCTGCCAATTAGCCGACAATTTTACAGAAATTCAAATACATACTCCCACCTGCATCGTGTAGCTGCTGTGTAATGGTTTAAGGTGGTCTCAAATAATAGCCTGGCCCACACGGACAAATAAAAGCTACTGTATGTATGTTCTATAACGGTTCACATGGTTAATTCAGTATCATGTACATTTCCACAGCTCTAGTTTCATTAGTAAAACAACAGAGTCATGTTATATTCAACACTCTGCTGGAAACACTTTGTCTTCATTCACTGATTATTTCCAATCACTTCTACCACAGTTTCTGTATCAACGCGTAACAAAGTAGAAATTCAGTCTGATTATCAGGCTACTGATGACTCACAGATGATTGCCATAGTGGAGTTTTTGTTACTGTTTGTATGAACTTGAACTTTTTACAGTTACAAAGCGTGATAAATTGAAAACATGATTCAAGGAAAGCGATAGAAAATGGATCTCAAAGAAATTCGGATGCTACGTTGACAGTCTGTGCCAATTACAAGGCTACAGCTTGTCCCCATTTGTTGGAGTATTTATACCAAGGTTGACGAAGAAGTGCCAAAGAATAAGCTCACTTATAAAATGAATAGATATCTTTGGCAAGCGGAGATGAAAAAAGTGGTATAGTACACTCCGCTGCAGTTATATAACAACTTATGACGTGGACCATCCACACAATCCACTTCGCCTCATTGTGCTCTGTGGAAAAAGTCTCCATCCAGCTCTTTGAATCATAAAAAATACATTTTCATGTAATTCATTGTAGATATTCTTGGTCCACATGGGACGATTCAGACCGATTCTGGTGACCTCAAGACCTTTTCTGTAGCGCCAACATCAGGCCAAAGTTTTACGTGATTTAAAGCATGCTCGTGTTTACCAACCCGCCTGGTTTATAGTAATGGTTTTATAACAAAAAGGTCACCAAAGAAATACTTAACACTTGATTTTCTCCAGTTTAGTCAGATTAGATTGCGGTTTTATATATATATATATATATATAAAAGTCTTTCAAAATGCATCTTTAAAAGTAGAAAGTTGTGTCACTTTGAGAAGTTTTAAGGACATCTCCTTGGTGAAATCTCACATGAAGACATTTCAGATGCTGCTGTCATGGTAACTGTCAAAATAATCTGCCATAAAGTGGGGTTGAGATGTTGCGGCTCAGCATTTGATGATAAAGTGGGTCTATCTGGCCGGGTCCCGCTGCTGACTGTGCACAGCGGTGTTGTCAGCCGGTAAGCTGCTGACCGAAGCCTCAGCCCGCCGCTCCACTCGGTTATCAACACAGAGACGAGCTGGAAAACCTTATCAAGGAAAAAGTCAATACGGCTGCCTTTCCTAATGCTGTGCCCTTTACAGGAAGGAAAAATGCTTCAACAAGGACCCGATTCTAATCTCTGTGGAAAAAGTCAGAACTGTCCTTTAAATTACAGCGTTCAAGGTGAGTTCATCGAGCCTCTGCAGGGCTTTCTGGTTGATTTACATGTAAGCAGCAGGACTGGTGGGTACTTGTTTTATTTCGGTCTCAAATTTTCTAAAATTCAGAAAGAAAAACGGTTTGTATTCGATGTTTATGAAGATCTGTTACAAAAGGTTCACGTGGGCCAGAGCTACGCCGATCAGTTGGCGATCAACTGCTGCTTCGAGAGGTACGGAGGCCGTACAGGACCAAAATACTTTAGACTTTACCAGCTGGTCTCGCTGAAAATATCTTAATGCGTTTCAGAGTGACACAACATGTTTATAACTATAACTGAGCCTTTCTAACATTTTCCTTATGTTTTCAATGTTGGTTAGTTATTTCTGTTCATTACTAAGTATTAGGACTATTACTAATAGTCCTAATACTAATACTTGATTTTTGAGTTTTTTTTAAATGTATAATATCGATTAATCTGCACATTATTTTCTCAATTAAAATCAAAAATCACTTTGTCCGTAAAATTTCCGAGAGGCAGGGTTTTCATTTTCAAATAGCTTGTTTTGCCTGACCGACAGCCCAACATATCACGTTTATCATCATTGGCAGCAGGCTGAGGGCAGCGGACGCCAACAGGCTCAACAAACTGATCCGTAAGGCCGGTGGCATTGTGGGGGCGGAGCTGGACTCTCTGGCGGTGGTGTCAGAGAGGAGGATGCTGGCCAAACTACACGCCATCTTGGACAGCGTCTCCCACCCGCTCCATGACGTGCTGGTCAAGCAAAGGAGCGCCTTCAGCGGAAGACTCATCCCCCCACAATGCACCACAGAGCGCCACAGGAAGTCACTCCTGCCTGCGGCCATCAGACTCTTTAACTCCTCCCTCTAAGTGTCAGTCTGTATGACCCGAAGTCACTAAACTGGACATTGATCATTAACATCTCTGCAGTACTTGAATAACTGTGCAATATTCTGTGTTAATACTCCCGTGCAATATTAGTTTCCCATGTTAGTGTTTCTTATTTATCGTTACTGATATTATATACCTCTATTACTCTCGACAGTACATGCACCTCCGCTTATTACTTAACCCTAACCCTGTTACTTAATTTATTTTCTGACCTGTTTATAGTGTTTATAGTGTTTATAGTGTATCATATTGTTTGCTAGTACTTCCTCCTGTGTGCGCTGACGTAAAGGCGAGCTGCTGTAACAAAGAGTTTCCCTTCAGGGATCAATAAAGTATTTCTGATTCTGATTCTGAAAAGACGACGAAATCCTGCACATATTCACATTTGCAAACCTGGAACCAGTGAACTCGAGACTGTTGCCAAATAACCTTCAGATGATCGACTGATCGACTGATCGTTTCGGCTCTGTTATTGACAGATAAGAGAAAATCAAACTTCTACAGCAGAATAAATAAACTTGTTAAGACAATAACACTGACAGCAAACTATAACAGTACATTTTAAACTGTAAATCTCACTTTGTACCAACAACAACAAAACAGCACACCAAAGAATATTAAAGTTGAGAAAAGAAGAAAAAAACATTATATAAAAATAACTATGAACTATGTAACTTCTTTCAAATCACAACTATAATAAGCTGTACGGAAATATAATAAACATAAATGAAGTAGTACTTCGTGTCGGCAGGCCTGTATAATGAGAAATACATTTTTGATACGAGTTGAAAAATAATGACTAATAACTTCTTTGTGTGATAAATTATTCTTCCAGTACTCTTTTAGCCGTTTCTTGTTACTTACGGTTCAATATACAGCGGCGTATGCTAATGCTGCTTTTTCTGTGATATGCTAATGATATCAGTCCAGCAAACACAGCGGTCTGGCTCTATTCATTAAAAGCACATAATCTACCATGTTTACATCTAATTTAGAGCATGAAAGTTCATTCTCAAACTTAAACAGCAGTTTGACAAAAAACCACTCAAAGTTCACTTACTAGCTTTTTTTCCCTGAGCCTTCAGCTGCTCGGTGGTCATGGAAGTAACTCCATCTGCTGAGGAAGACCTACAGTCTTTTTTTGTCAAATATAACCCGTTATATACTACGATGTAATTTATCAAAATCAGCATTAAATGTTAAAGTTGTATCATGACACACAGTGTTAAATGTTAAATGACGCCTCCACCTTTTTAACCCCTCGACCCATCTTTAGAAACTCGCGTCGTTTGTGCAAACACTATTCGAAATCACACAACTTTATTCGAAATATTACTGGAGAGCAGGAACTCTGAATCACAGGACGTGTAGAAAACTTCTATTTGATGAAAACGTGTTTCACTGAATGTAAAAAAAAAAAAAAAAAAAAACCAGCAAGCAGACACCGGGGAAATGAAAGCGCAAATCAAAGCCGAAGAGGTTAACAACACCCAACAACGTCTTCTGCTTTGGCGTCTCGAATAAAGAGAGCTCGGTCCACCATTGTCCGCTGATTGACAGATTAGTGGTGACTCAAACCTGAGCCGCACTGTAATCCGTTATGCATGAAAGAGCTCACGTACACAAGTCGCTTCCATGTCAAGGAATTTGCTCGCGTCTCATCGCTCTCTTCAGAAAGACGTTATTCATCGTGTCAGTCAGCTGGACGGCTGAGACGAGGACGATACGAGTGGGTGGAGGAAGAAGAGAAAAAGACTGAATATGAACCGTGCGAATGACAATGACCCGGCTGACAACAAACAGAAACATGTGTACACACTTTTCTAAACCCATTACCCTCAAATAAAAAAATAAAAACAACTCACAAATTCAAATCCATGCCTAAACGCTTTTATTCTGAAGGTCTGAGACGAAGATAACGACTGTTCCTGTACTTCTATTCTTGTAGAAGCGGCCGTGTGCACACAAAGCTGAGGCCCAGATGACTGGACGGTGATAAAGCGTGTTGCTACGATACCGAGGTGAGAAAATGTGAGGAAGTTCATTAAGGGTGAGGCCTGTGAATGAGGAAGACTGAAGCTCCACAGACAGAGGAAACAAATGAGTGCAGCTTTTGTCCCTGCAGCTCATCACCACGCCGGCTGTGCAGCCGACAGACCGAAGCCCTTCAGATCTGACGGCGGAGATCAACTGACCTCCGCAAGCTGCCATGTGTCGCACAGATACTGCAGCTCCTCTCCGTCTGCACAGACGCAGAGATTCACGCTGCACGTCGCTCGGTCGGCCGTTCTGTTACGTAATAAAAGAACATAACAACACTAAAGAGATTTACTTGTATGGCACTCTTTTCAAAAAAAAAAAACAGTAGGAAATCACACAACTACACGCTCAGGTACCAACGTTAGCTTATCGCAGACGGAGCGGCACTGGTGTGTACGTTAGCCGCTAGCAAGTGAGCGGAAATGTTTCAGATGTGTAGAATACAGCGCGACAGACAAGCAGATATTTGAAGCAGATACTGATAGATATTTGGGAGTTCAGATATTGAAAAAATGAAAAAAAATCAGATATTGATATATCGACCTATAGCAAATTCTTTAAATCCCCTCACTGCATGATGGGATATGTAGCTATGCTAGTTACGTATTTTGTCATAGAACTGACTTTTAGTCTTTCAGCTGTAAGAGTAGGACGACGGCGACGAAGTTGGACTTTGTATAAATTGGTTTGACAATCACTTCTCAACACAGTCGGATTTCTAGACCTTCATGTCTACAACAAAATTCGTTTATTTCTAATAAGAAGAGCTGCAAACCATCAGTGGATTTATAGATTAGTCGATCGACAGATAATCAATCAGCAGCTATTTTTGATAAGCGATTATTCACTTTCTGCGAGTCCGGCTTCTCGGATGTGAGGATCGTAAACTGTTTCAGACAGGTGGTCGGACGAAACAAGACATCTGAAGACGTCGATTTTGGGGCTCTGGGAAATTATAACTGGCGTTGGTCACTAACTGGTGACATTGTGTGGGAAAAAATGATAAAAATCGAGGAAATAATCCACAGATTACTGGATAATTTCATTAATCGCTAGTTGCAGCTCTACCAATAAAGTGTATTTTAACTGTAACCTTCTGGCGTAGACTGATTATTTTAACCTGACACAATCAAACAATCTTGTGACCCACAGTCACGCCGAGCGGGACGTTTTACAGTGTAAAAAGAAGGAGACACTGTTTCTAAATGACCTCAAACCTAGTTTCTTTTGTTACTAATCGGCCGACATGTACTCCGAAACCAACGTGTGCATGCTGGCCTGGCTGATTGATGGGTCTCGCTCGGATGTAGAAACAGTGACTCCGTTAAAAACACTGGTGGTGTTGGTTAACGTGTTCAGATAAAAGAGAAAGTACTGCACTACTAGTTAGTTTAAGTACAACATTGGTCGTGTGTACTGTACGTGTACTGCTCGCCTTGTAAGTTTGAGTTTAATTTGTATTGTTCTTATTTTATTTATATTGTTAAATGAATTTTATATCCGCTCCTAATTATTTTTTACTTTTCTTCTCTGTTTATCTGTACTTATTTACGTCCTTGTGCTGCTGTAACGCACGAATTTCCAAGTCAAGTCGATTTTGTCCAGCACACGACCCCCTCTGTCCTCAGAGCCTCGACTCGAATGAGGAAAAACTCCTCAAAAAGAAAACCTTTTACGGGGAATAAAATGTTAGAAAGCTCAGGAAGAGCAACGGAGGACGGATCCCTCTCTCCCAGGAGGGACAGACAGGAAATAGATATGTGTACAGAATAGATTCACAACAGAAAAAAATCATAGTTTATACAATTACGGTGACAAAATGTAGATTGGAAAAAACATAAGAGAAGAGTGGGTTCCCCTTCTGGAAATCAATAAAGGCTTATCTTATCTTTTCTGTTTGTGCAACAGAGAATCGTATTGTTAGGAGCAATAGTGTGTTATTCCTCATTTCAAAAATGAAAAAGACTTTCTTTAACCGGCCAATTCCACCAAACATCAGCATCGTTCCCCTGCATGAATATTTCCCTTCAGCCTGTGTGCGCTTTGACTAATTAGCATCACAACGAGTCCTGATTTATCTGTGAGTCTCTCTGTGAACTCCGCGCCTCGTGATACTCAGAGATCCTTCCTTGGACAATCAGGTTGAACTTTGTAAATACCAAACACGCCGATATAATTGACTGTAAGTTTCCACGCCCTACAGCGGCGTGCGTGGATGGTATTTGAGTGCAGGACAGCATAGTGCTGCGTCCGCTGGCAGGGAAAACGCATTGATGTCCACGAAACCGCAACAATTAACTTCGGGTCTGCGTGAAATTGAGCAATGATATGGAGTTGTGCTGAAAACACCGTCTCCACAAAAGGGCAGGAGACAGCGCTCATAAACAAAACATGCAAATTACTCAGCCACTGTAGCACTTTGTCTCTGCTACACAAACACATCTTCAAAAAGAAGAAGAGGCTCTGCGCATGATGCAGGGAGGCAATTTTTGAATTATTACAGCAATTTTCTCTGCTTTTTGAGCAGGATAATCCGAGCTCTGCAGCACTCCAGTACATGACTCTGTCGTTCCCCGAAGGGAGAACGAGACAGTCTGACGGCGCTGAAGGATGTTTCCACCTGCCACCTTCACAGCTCGCTACAGAAGAAGAAAAGGTTTCCAGGCTTCTTCTTTACTAATGAAGTCACATCTAAAGCACGGGGGCATGTCATCGCATCACTTCTATACCTGATGTTACGCTTCCCCTGGGGCTTTAGATCGGGCCTACTCAACTGGCGGCCCGCGGGCCAAATCCGGCCCGGCAGCAGCGTCCGAGTGGCCCAGCGTGCACGAATCTGATGTATGACAAAATAAGTCAACTACATATACGGTGTATGGAAGCAGCTAACGAGTGAGCCGCCTCGCTTCCTCCTCAACTCTGCCGAGAGCTGCACATGCTCAGCACCGATCGGGCGGGATGTTCACGGATGTAGCGCCGCCGCCGCCGCCGATCACATCTTACACAAATCAACGTTTCCTCACGTGAGCTCCGACCAGCTGAGCAGCTCCTCAAAACATCTGGCTGTCGACAGTCACAAGCAGGAAGTGCTCTGCTGAAAATGTGTCTCCGCCAACGCTGAAACGCAAATCTGACTATGAAAGCCGTCAGTTTAACGCCGCCTGGACCGGCGAGTGTTTGTTTATTTTACCGCCATCGCCAAACACCTTCGTTTAAAATGTGTCATTACCAAAAACAAAACAAAAAAAAGGTTTTAAATAGGCTGCTGAAGATGTCTGGCCCAGCTGCATTTCCTGGTTTTAAAATCTGACCCAGCCCTGGTTTAGACGCTCGTTAAAATGAATATGCTGTACACGCGGTCGGGTCTGAGGGAAGAGACGGCGTCACGAACACGCTGGAGTAACGCGGCCGCTGCGACGGAAAATACCTGAGGGTTTCAGAAGAAAATTGTTGTGAGAATAGTGTCGTAATTTCATGAAAAGTAATACTACAATAAAAAGTAATTCATTATAAAGATAAGATGCACATCATCAGAATAAAGTCATATCATGAATAAAGTCCTTATTTTACAAGAAAAATCAATATCATAAGATAATGTCATGATATTATGGGAATAAATCACTTTTTCAAGAAATAAGAAATTTATTAAGAGTCATAAAAAAGTCATAATTTTAGGATTAAGTCATAATTATATGAGAAAAATGTTGTATCATAACAATAAAGCTGTAATTTTACTAGAAAAGTCAGAATATTGTGCCTTAAATTGGAAATTATGTCTTTTCTTGGAAAAAGTACAACTTAAGTCTCGTAACAGTACGAGGATTCAGTTATAAGTGTGAGGAAAAAATGTAATATCATGAAAAATCTCGGTTTTACAAGAACAAGTCAAAATATCATGAGATGAAGTCTTAATTTTACAAGAAAAAGCCGTCACATAATGCTGTAATGGTATTAGAAAAAGCGGTGATATCCTGAGATAATGTTGCAGTTTTAAGACAAAAAGTCACAATTCATAACGTAATTAAGAGAAAAGGTCGCAAGATAAAATCATGATTTCATGAGAAATACAGAATACGAGACGACAGTAAGTCATAATTTGAGGAAAAGTTATTATACTACAAGATCAAGTTGTAATTTCACAAGAAAAATAATGTTTGAAATAAATATTCAAAATGAAATAAAGTTTCTTGAGTATACTAGAACACTTGGGCATGCCTTTACCTAAATAAAATACAGTCTAAAATTGCAATAATTCTGATTTAAATCAGGAACCATCTGATCGAAGAGTCAGTAAGATTATGAAACTGAGCAGACTTTCAGTACTCTGCGGTATGGACGTATTTCGGCCGGTGCAAACAAGTATGGAGGTTCAATAAACAGCTAACAGGAAGTAAATACCTTCTCTTCTCACCTGTGATCACATGTGCGACGTTACAGTGGGCAGAGAACGACAGTACAGAAGCCCCGACGGGACAGAGTAAAGGAGGAGTTGTGTCTGCAGTTACAGTACAGTATGGACGACTCGCCTCACACTATCGATTTCACTAACTTGCGTCTTTCATTCCTCGCTCTACAAAAAAAAAAAAAAAGCAGTTTTCCAAAAACAATCTCACTCATTATTTATTATTTGCCGGGGGAGCGGCTCCAAACGCAACAAATAAAGACTTGTGGAACAGAGGAAGATGAAATTTTTGTGAACCTGCTGGCGTTTCCAGAGACTGTAACTCTGCTTGCCTCCTCGCTTTGAGCACACAGGACAGGCTGAACACGCAGAAACCTTCGTCCCCTCCGATCCCGTGATCTCGGCCACATATCTGCTACTAAACACTGAAGCGCCGTAAAGCGGTAAAACAGACGTGCCCTCACTGCATGATGGGATATGTGGAGCTGTTAGTCACCTATTTTCTCATGCAATTGACTCTGGAATACAAACACGATGACGATTATGAAGAAGCTTAATTATTGTGTCATGCATACAACGGCACCCGGGCAATTATAATTTCAACATTTGCTTAACCGTGAGGGTTTGTGAGGCGTAAATCTGGTCCCCTGCTCACGTCTGCGAGGGAATAAATTTAAAAAATATCAATCCAAAACACAACTACAGCATCTCCCTAACGACGGAGCGACGCCATCCACCAAGAAAGGCCGCCAGGTGTGGCTGAAAGCTTCGGAACAAACAAGTAAGCTGGACTTTGTGTTGAGTGTTCGTATCTTTTACAGATATTTTTAAAATCCACAACAAAATGAATGTATTACTAATAAATAGAGCTGCAACGATTAGTTGATTTTCTGCAGCTGTTTTGATAATCAATGAGTCATTTCAGAGCAAAAACGCCAGATTTTCTGTGATTCCAGCTTCTCAAACGTGTGGGCTTGCTGCTTTGTTCTGTTTCGTATCTTTGTTAACCGAATAGAACAGGTTTTATACAGATGGTCGGACAAAACAAGACACCTGAAGACGTCATTTTTGGGCTCTGGAAAACTATAACGGGCACTAGACAAAACGATTAATCTAGAAAATAATCCACAGATCATTAGATACAAAAAAAAGTCATCGTTAGTTGCAGCCCGACTAATAAAGCTCATCTTCACTGAAACCTACCGGACAAAACAAACACTAAATATTCCACCTTGCCTTCTTTTCTGAGCTTTTCAGGTTATTTCAAGTAAAACTGAAACCACAGACGTTCGTATACAGAAGAAAATGTGACTCAACTGCCACGAGCGCCGCCGCCGCCGCCGCCACGGTCATTGTACAGAAAAAATACTCTGTTTTGACGCGCGGCGCTCGGCTGCGGTGTGTTTTAGCCCTTTTCCCTTTTCATTTCATGTCTGTTGAACTGTGACCCATAAAAACTGCAGGAGCCCGTTTTAATAGGACGCAGCTGAAATATTTAAAAAGAAGAGAGCCAGTCTGAGTAGATAAAAAGGAACTAAAACGTTACACGTGAAATAAAACCGATGCTGACAGATTTCAGTATTTCTAGGACGTCCAAAACAGCGCGAGGACTAAAACAGAACGAAAAATATAAACTATATGCAAATCAATGTAAAAAAAAATTGTATATTCTGGGTTGGTAGGCCGGTTTGAGTTGTGTACTGATTTTAGTATTTTCTGCAGAAAGTGAGTTATGATCTTCCTTAGAGGAAAAAACAAAACAGATTTACTGCTGCTCCTTTTTTACATTACGGTCTGTTGCTGTGTGAAGAAAGATGGCAGTGTTTTAGAGAGAGCAGCAGCAGCAGCATGGCAGTCAACATGGGTTAATTCATCGCAGCCTTTCTGCTCCCTCTGCCTGCCAGCTGAGCTACATCAGCACTTTTCTGCCAGTCTCTGGAAATGACTGTTTGCTGTTCGGTAATAGGAAGCCGTCACACAGATCCACGACTGCAGGGAGATACAAACCTGGACTGGACCGGGCGAGGAAGGCTGGGTTTGAGTCCGCAGCGGCTGATCTGCAACCTGTTTACCAGCCAGGGCTTCCTAACAAGGGTGCTCCTTAGAAAAACATCCGAGTTTCTAACAAAGTTGAGATACATATGTTCAAAATGAGTCCGGCCGGAGTCTGTTGCATCTCTCTCTCTCTCCTTCACTTCCTGTCGTCCGATTACTGTCCGTAATAAAAAGCTTAAAAAGCCCAAAAAACACAAAATAAACAAACATGTAAATCTTGAAGTTGTCATATGCACCCGTTGCTGTAGCAATGTCTCGCTTTCTCACAGAAGACGTCATCGTTAGTCCTCAAGTAAAAGTCTAAAAAAATATATATTAAAAAACACTGAGGTTGGATTTACCTGTACGATTAGAGTTCACGTGGTAAATTCAGTTTAATTTAAAATGTCCATCAGCAGAGTCATGTCATACTCACCACTCTACTTTCAAAATCACTGTTAAGTTTCTGACATGTGAAACTAAATAATTTCACATGTTTGAAATTAAAAGTGTACGAGGAACAGGTGGGATTGTGCTTTTAATGTGAAGTGCTGAGTTTTATTGGCGGAAGCCTCACAGTGACTGAAAAAACAGAAATAAAAATAAATAAAAAAAGCTTAACAGACCAATCACTGAGATGAAACTGATATTCATCTTCTCATCTCTAAAAAAACAGCAAACGTGAGGATTTCCTAAAATGTCAGACTGCTCCTTTAAAGCCGTTTCCTAACTCTCGCTCTTCACTCCAGGCGGTTTCAGACTAACTCCAGGAAAGCATCACAAGTCGACTGAAGGTAACACGGATTAAAACACTGATGCAGACACCCTGCTGATCTCCTCGAAGCTGCTACAGGGCTCAACGTTTTTAACCTCATTTGAAGCGGGAACGACCTTTTTAACCCCAAAAAACAAATGCACGCTGCCGTTAACGGCCTCTGTTTAGAGGGGAAGCATCAGATGTGAAGGTATGCGTTAAAAAGACAGACTGCCCTCCCTCAGGAAGAGTCATCACAGGGTTTCCTGCTACGTTGCTTTTAATTAAAGCCGAGCGCTGCCTTCCAGTAATGATTAAAAAAAGAGTCTGCAAACAAAAAAAAGAGGCGATTCGCTGCAGCCTCAAGAGCAGGAGGACAAAAGAGGGCAGATTTACAGTCTGAACAGAGACTGAACAGGGATCTGCTGCTTCGTGCTGGTGATATGTGGGTGTCCTTTAGTTGGCCCGTCCCACTGAACACACACCTCCATTTGTCTTACTACAGTGTGAGGATCCAAACCTGTAAAGCCACAATTTTCTCTACAAGATTAAAGTCTGGAAACCATCCACAGCAATTCAGCTCAAACTTCCTGCGTCCGACCAATCAGAGGACTACAGGAAGTGTTTGCATCCACAGCAATTCAGCTCAAACTTCCTGCGTCCGACCAATCAGAGGACTACAGGAAGTGTTTACATCCACAGCAATTCAGCTCAAACAGACGTGCGTCCGACCAATCAGAGAACTACAGGAAGTGTTTGCATCCACAGCAATTCAGCTCAAACTTCCTGCGTCCGACCAATCAGAGGACTACAGGAAGTGTTTGCATCCACAGCAATTCAGCTCAAACTTCCTGCGTCCGACCAATCAGAGAACTACAGGAAGTGTTTACATCCACAGCAATTCAGCTCAAACTTCCTGCGTCCGACCAATCAGAGGACTACAGGAAGTGTTTGCATCCACAGCAATTCAGCTCAAACTTCCTGCGTCCGACCAATCAGAGAACTACAGGAAGTGTTTACATCCACAGCAATTCAGCTCAAACTTCCTGCGTCCGACCAATCAGAGAACTACAGGAAGTGTTTGCATCCACAGCAATTCAGCTCAAACTTCCTGCGTCCGACCAATCAGAGGACTACAGGAAGTGTTTGCATCCACAGCAATTCAGCTCAAACAGACGTGCGTCCGACCAATCAGAGAACTACAGGAAGTGTTTGCATACACAGCAATTGAGCTCAAACAGACGTGCGTCCGACCAATCAGAGAACTACAGGAAGTGTTTGCATCCACAGCAATTCAGCTCAAACTTCCTGCGTCCGACCAATCAGAGAACTACAGGAAGTGTTTGCATCCACAGCAATTCAGCTCAAACAGACGTGCGTCCGACCAATCAGAGAACTACAGGAAGTGTTTGCATCCACAGCAATTCAGCTCAAACAGACGTGCGTCCGACCAATCAGAGAACTACAGGAAGTGTTTGCATCCACAGCAATTCAGCTCAAACAGACGTGCGTCCGACCAATCAGAGGACTACAGGAAGTGTTTGCATCCACAGCAATTCAGCTCAAACAGACATGCGTCCGACCTATCAAGAGAACTACAGGAAGTGTTTGCATCCACAGCAATTCAGCTCAAACTTCCTGCGTCCGACCAATCGGAGAACTACAGGAAGTGTTTGCATCCACAGCAATTGAGCTCAAACAGACGTGCGTCCGACCAATCAGAGGACTACAGGAAGTGTTTGCATCCACAGCAATTCAGCTCAAACAGACGTGCGTCCGACCAATCAGAGGACTACAGGAAGTGTTTGCATCCACAGCAATTCAGCTCAAACTTCCTGCGTCCGACCAATCAGAGAACTACAGGAAGTGTTTGCATCCACAGCAATTCAGCTCAAACAGACATGCGTCCGACCAATCAGAGGACTACAGGAAGTGTTTGCATCCACAGCAATTCAGCTCAAACAGACGTGCGTCCGACCAATCAGAGGACTACAGGAAGTGTTTGCATCCACAGCAATTCAGCTCAAACTTCCTGCGTCCGACCAATCAGAGAACTACAGGAAGTGTTTGCATCCACAGCAATTCAGCTCAAACTTCCTGCGTCCGACCAATCAGAACTACAGGAAGTGTTTACATGATGACAGCTGCCCCTAAAAACTTCAAAATAAGGTGTTAATGGTATTTAATAAAAATGGTAGGTTGTGCATCTGAAGAATCATGCTGAAATTTACTCTGGTGACTCTCGACAGGAAATAGCAATAGACAAAATCTCCACTCAAGGTGCACTTACTCACTTTCAACCGTATCACACAGTCTTCATCGGTGCATGCAGTTTGCTCAGTTGTAATGGAGCTGTAGACGTTCAAACTTTTCCATTATTCTGAGCAGTTTTAGGACTCGGCTTAAAAGTTGAGCTCGGCAGTTCATTGATGAAAAATCTCCACTCAAGGTCCACTTACTCGTTTTCTCACCAAGGTAAGGAATTAACTGTCAAGCTCCACTTTTAAGCCAACATGGACAAGAAGTCCTAAAACAATCAGTTGATTAAGCAATTTGTCGAGCGACAGGAAATTAATCTGTAACTACTTTGGAGATTTCTTTTTATTAAAATTCACTGGTTCAAGTTTCTCGAACGTGACTGCTTTCTGGTTTTATAAAAATAAATAAATAAATAAACAGTGAATGAGTGGACCGTGAGGAGATATTGTTTTGTCAGCTGCTCTGAAACTTATTTTGGCAATGGCTCCTGCTCCAGCCAAGCAAAAATGGTTAACGAGTCCAATCTAAAGCTGATCAGTTAGTTGATTGATCAATTAGTCAACTGGCAGAAAATTAATCAGCAGCTACTTTGTCATTTCTAACTGCCAAATATTCTCTGCTTCCGGTTGCTCAAATATGAGAATTTGATGCTTTTCTTTTTCCTTCTATGATCAAAACTGTTTGGGTGAAACTGTTTGTCAGATAAAACCAGCAGCCTGAATCAATCAAAGTTCGGCTCTGGGAAGTTATAGCGGGCATTTTTCAGCAGATTAATCAATAATGAAAATACCTGCTTGTTGCTGCTGGAGTCCAATCAGGTGTAGAAAGGGTTGACGTCTCAGTGAAGGACGTCGATCGTTTACGCTACAGTCTACCTAAAATGAGGTGTGGAAGCCATGACTCTAAAATCCACTCCATTTTCTTTCTGTTCAGGGTGACGGGACTGAAGTGCATCCCAGCATGCACTGAGGCGCCCCGCACAGGCTCCCAGTTCCTCACAGAGCGAACAAAGACGGACAGACGCTCCAGTTCATACTGATGGACGAGTTAGCGACCACAGTCCAGCTGAAGGCGAGAGGAGCAGGAAATGAACCTGAAACACTTCCTGCTGAGACTCTCACTCTGTCCCCTTCCACATTATAAACTACACACTGTACTACCGTTATCTGTGCAGCGCTTTGATTACATGTATATATATATATATATATATATATATATATATACATATACATATATATATATATATATACATATATATATATATATATACATATATATATATATATATATATATATATATATATACATATACATATATATATATATATATATATATATATATATACATATATATATATATACATATATATATATATATATATATATATATATATATATATATATACATATATATATATATATATATATATATATATATACATATATATATATATATATATATATATATATATACATATATATATATATATATACATATATATATATATATATATATATATATATATATATATATATATATATATATATATATATATATATATATATATATATATATATATATATTTTAGCATTTTATATTAATAGAAAATGATAAAGGCACTCAGTATCATCTAAATAGAATACAAAGCTGCTAAAGAGATAATGGGAGTATTTGTTAGAGGTTGATTTCTCTTTTGTCACAGATAAGCTAGCAAGAAAGCCATCACATAGAAAATCCTCCAACTAGAGCTTCAACTAACGATTATATAAATTATCGGTTTATCTGGTAATTATAATCACTTCATTGTCTGTCTATAAAAATATCAGTAAATAGTGAAACATATCCACTTCCCTTCGTTCTCCAGATTAACTCAAAAATATTCTTCGAAAACTACGAAAACCCTCATTTACGTTTGAGACGCCGGGACCAGCGGATGTTTGGAAATTGCGCTTTAAAAAAAATGTGACTTAGCTGCTGGTTAATTTTCTGCCAAGCAACTAATTGACCAATAACGACTCGACCGGCTGTTGTCAATTAAATGAACCGTATGAACCAACTGACCTTTATCTGAATAAATAAAAAAGACAAATAAAAAGACGTAACCCATTACATTTCTCATTGCAAGATCCTGTTGCCGATGGCAACGCACTCATTTTGCTAAGTCCCAACCAAAGGCGTCAGTATGCTTCAGGCAACGTGCTCCGACGGTGGGATTTGGGGGCTGCGTCCAACAGTTTTTATAACTTTCGGAAACAGATAATAAGATAATAATGCCAGGTGTGGCCAGGTGTGAAAGTAGGTAGTAGACACGTCATTTGACTTAGTTAGTTTGAAGCATACTGAGTCCTTTACTTTCATTTCTGATGTGGGTTGCATTGTGGGACATCAGTACAGTCCTTTTTCTAGGTTTACGGTACTAATTTGTAATTTTCCACTGTGAACATCCTGCATACTAAAAAAACACCGTTAGAGGAAGCGTGTATTTTGCCATTAGGCCAGGGAACAGCGAGGCCATGTAGTCACAGTAATTATCCAGTTAAAGCTTCCTTCAGTTTAGAGACAAAAGAAGAAAGAAAGCAGGGTGAATTCAGGGAGAAAGTTGTTTAAAACGTATAGATCGGCCTCCAAAAGAAAAGCTGCGAGCGAGCCTGGAGGGAACCCTGGTCCTTTACACCAATCTGCTCTGTAAAACCACGAGTTAGTCCAGCAGAAATCCCTAAACCTTCCCCTGGTTTAATCAGCCCTGCAGGAGCCTGTAATGAGCCGTCGTGGGATTAGCCGGAGTTTGGTTTGAGTTGCTGAGAAAGTTCGCCTGCTCACCGGCTTCCTTACGACCGCAGAGAGAAAAGAGCCTGTCCTCAGTCTATACATGGTCAAACGTGACTACCAGCCCCTGAAATCCTTACCCCGTCCCAGCAGGAGGAGGCCGGGGGGGGGGGACGGTCTCGCTGACGCCCACCAGAGAAGACCAACAGCTTCTCCAGCCTCTCAAATGTCCAATTACTGAGCAGAGCTGATGTATGACACAGTACAGTTAGCAGCGCAGACCGGCCGCTGACCCTCGCCGACTAATGTATGTGCAAAGAGGAAATTAGTGCAGAAAAAAAAAAAAGAGACAGCGTTGTCTTTAAATGGCTTTTAGCTAGACTGGAAACAGTTTCTGTACGAGTTACAGCAGCTGTAATGTCACCGGCAGAGCTGTGAGAGAACAGATAGAAGGGATCCTGCAGGGTTCACAGAGTTAAAGTCTGTACTCTGCAAGACCTCTTTAAATACCACTCAGAATAAAATCTAATGCCTGCTTCACGATCACACCGGCCAAAGGAAGCGTTTTCAGTACTTCAGCGGTACATATATTATTTTATAATGATAGAATTAATAATATTACCTGGATAAGCAGCAGAAAATGGATTTAAGATTCATTAAGTTCATTTAAGTTTTTGCTAAAAAAAAAACAAAAATCAACACTTGGCCACTATGAGCGGATGATCCATCCACTGTCACAACAGTCCCACTTTTAGTTTAGAGGTGTAGAGCGGCGCCTGACAGCGCCCAATCACAGCCAGAAACATTTTATAACTCACATTACTGCCGACTGCAGGCCGGAGACAAGATTTTAAGACTTTTGTTTTTCAGAAATTTGCTGTTTACTCAAGAATCTACCTCCGATGCCTTTGCTTCACTACATTTTGAGAATAAAACGCATACTTTCACGCCATGATCATTTCCTAGACTGCATACGTTACTCACTACGAAATAAAAATGCTCACAGCTATCACCCAGGGCTGGATTACTGACCGAGCAACTGGCTTGGCCCCCCCCAAGAGCTCCGGGGCCCCTGAAAGCTCCAGGCTTACTGTGCGTCAACTGGTTTGAGCTCCTTTTATTGGGTTTGGGAGTGTGCGGCACTTTAAGTGTGTCCCGCTTTATTACCTGACCTTGAGGCTCACAACCTAGTTTGAAATTTAAAAATAAATAAATAAATAAATAAAGAAACTAGTTTTGAGACTTTCATTATTGCAGTTCTGTGTTTATATACGTTGCACCTAAATTAATGTTTAATCCAACTACCACACAGCAAATCTGGCAACACTAGTTATTTGCCTTTTTACAGAGAAAATCCAGTAATTCTGTCTTGTAGACCCCCCCCCCAAAAAACAATCCGTGAGAAATCTATGACGTTGCCCGAGACATCGCGATGCGTTCGCCCCCCCCCGCCTCACCCAAATTAAAATAACGGTAGCTTCTTCATCAGCCCTGCTTGAGCTTCATCTGATTCATTTTGTCACGAAGCTCCAGTTTTAGGAAACACTGCTAAGTAGCTTCATGAATTTCCGAGCAGCGATCTCTCATTTTACAACTTACTATCGAGGAGAAGAGAAAAATTCAGATTACGGAAGAGCTAACCAGACTAAAAACCCTTATCAGCATTAAACCCTCTAGGATTCTAATGCGTTCACCATGTATAGCATATTCAAGCTGTTTTAAACGGCAACATAACAGCCATGTTTAAGTGTATTTAGGGTTGTTGTTTGCATGCAGATAATAAATCAGTTCGGAGCGTGTAGTGCATTCACATCGGAAAACGAAACTGAAGTATGCTTAAAAATGGCAGCAGTGGTACTGAAGTTACCTTCTGTGTGGAGTTTCTGACTGTTTACGTGTATTTCAGTAACCAGATTAAAGTCAAAAGCCCGGTCTCTGCAGTCGGAAGGGGATTAGACAAACTTGATCTCCCAGCTGGACGATTTCTTGGCCGAGTACGCTGGTAACCAGGTTTCTAACTCGCATTTTTACACGTGACCATGTGCATGATGAAGACTTCAGACGGGGAAAGTTGGGATAAAAGAGATGCATCCTTGTATTCAGCATAATCAAACAGAAAACTGAAACTAAGACGCAGCCTCTCTGAATCCACAGGCGAATATTCGACTATTTGTAAAATGCCTCTTGTATCACTTAAACACTCCAAAAGAAGCCTGATTACAGAGCTGCTGCTGCACATAAACACAGATTTTACATTCACCAGGTCACTGCAGTGCACGCACACTGATGTCTCGGAGTAACCTGGTTTCTGGAGTGCATGTAAATGTACTAACTTTCATCCCACAATGCAACACAACAAAAGGGAAACCGAGCAGCCGCTCACAGCTGGAAAACAACACTGGAATAATAGTAGGGCAGCAGCTCAGAAAACAAACTCTTAAATCCTCAGAAAAACATTTTCGACAACAGCTTGTGTTAAGATAAGGTAAACTGAACTGATCCCATGCAGGGAAATTCAAGTGCAGCTGAGGGACTTAAGGGAAATGCTCGAATACTATATACACGTACTACATCTAATATATGAATATATAAATGAAGCGTGAAAAGCCTAAAATTAAAAAAAAGGAGGTATAGACTAAATACTACATACACCGACATAAATAGTAAGTAAGTGCATTGAGCCAAACGTAGTCACAATTAAAAAGTGAGGAGACAAAGACGTTGCAATAAAAGAATTGAGCGCAAACATTGCTGTTATTTACTGTTAAAGCACGATCACGTTACACTTCCATCCTGCAAATCATCACTGCGTTTGTTGTTCGCTCCAGCTGAAACCTGCACGGCTGAAAACGGGGGTTTATTTTGTTTGTTTGCGAACTCTTTAAAAATTTTCTTCAGTTCTGCCGCGTGAATTCACGCCGTGCAGCAGCGGAAACACTGGAAACGCAGAAGTCATTATTCTAGCTTTGTAAGACTATCACACTACCAGACTACAAAGTGCAGCATCGCTCTGCTTGAAATGTTATTTATTCACCACATCTGAACGATGACATTACGTCCTTTTTTTTGGGAGGGGGGGGGGTTTCATCCAACGAGTTTAATGCGACAGTACTTTCTGATGCATTCATTTCTTGTATACCAACAGGCAGAATATTAGTACATAGTGTGTACTTTACGTCCTCGGTAAACAGTATGCAACTGGGACACACGGCGTTAGTCATGACCTTTAAAAACACAGCAAAGTCCCGGATATCCAACCACCCAGAAACACACCATTTTCTCACGAGGACAAAGCTGATTAAAACCACTTACTTCAAACTGTGAGCAGACTCTTGACCCGCCTTTTCCCTCCATGTCATCCAATAACAGGAGCCGTCACAGGTAACTCGCACCAATCAGGCGCCCGCATTCCTCTTCACGGACCAAATAAAAAGCAGCTCCACGCCAACATCAGCCTTCATCCGTTTTACTACAGCTGTGTCCTCCTCTCCTGTCCTTCATCGCTCCTCCAATCACACTCCTCTCCAGCAAATCACATTTTAGAGAGCACTACTTTCTCTTTGCTTTGACGCTGTTCACATGTACACACACACACACATATATCAAAAATACACTTCCTGTATAGATGTCCCTATGCGAAACTTTAAAAAATAAATAAATAAAAAAAGCCTTAATGAAGTCTACACACTGTGAATGTGTAAGAGGTATCCATGGTTACAGATGCTGCCTTTGAAAAGGACTTTACTACTGTCACTGGAAGTCTTTCCAGTCAATTAGCTTGTGGCCTTTGTTTCAAGTTAAATGTAACACTTCTCAAGACAATAAACAACCATTTTACTCCACAAATGGAATAAATATGAGAATGAAATCCTCGACTCGTCCGCATTCGGGATTTAAATCCACTTAAGAGTTCTCTCCAGAAGCTGCAAGCACCCTGATCGATGGTGATCTGCCATAAGAAATAAATAAAACAATAAATGGAGCAGAACTGTCTAAAAAAAAGGAACAAAAACAACTCGTCTCCACCTGACAAGTCGGTAAAAACTGATGCCATGATGCAACAGCGAGCAAGTGGAGCAGAGTGAAGAAGAATCGATGAATCCATTCTTCTTCAAGGGCCAAAAACACGGCCATCAAGGATAAAGGTAGTCGATGTAGATGTTATAGTGGAGAGAGACCTTCACACTGAATCAGAATATATGAGGGGAATAAAACTGCACTCAAATTCATGAATGCATCCCATCTATTTTGCAGTTCTCCAGTTAAGTTATTTTTATTTTCTAATCATTCCTTGTTTGCATTTACATCCGTCAGCTCCGGAGAGCAGCCTGTTCCCCCTCCTCTGATAAACGCTGGCTGTTTTCTGGAGCAAAACAGGCTGTTATTAAAAACGCGTTCTTATTCACAACATGGACGCTGAAGACAGACTGCGCTCCATATTCAAAGCTCAACTCCAAAATTAAAATCCTCCCGCTGATTAAGTAGAAGCTTTAACTTACATCTTCTCCCTCTCTGTTAAAAAGGAAATAAAACTTTTCATCTTCAGGCCTCAAACTGTGACCATGAAATGACCTCCAGGCTTTATTCCAGCCAGGAGACATTTCCTCAATGCTACTAACAAACACTTGTGCAGTTATCTAATTATTTCTGCTTCCAACTGATAAACACGCGCTCTCTTAGCCGCTTAAAGTTCAAGGCGAGTTTATTTCGAGGTAATAGCAAATGTTGACTCAGCCTCAAAGTGTACTTTAGTTTTGGCCAAGATCATCGTGAAATCTCTCTCTCTCTCTCTCGGAACGGTCCTGTGTAGGTGTTTAATTTAAGGCCAATTTGGTTTAAGAGAAACGCAGCGCTTCATACGTGTGCAGGGGGAAAAGTAAAAAGGTCACATTTCGCTGCTAAAAAACAAGAAACAAAATCAGTATGGTGTGTTGTGATTAAAAACACCGCCGTGCAGTGCTGACTGGGCTTTCTGTCTCTCTTTTCCTGCCACCCTCCCCAAACCAAAAACAGCATCAAAGCAATCAAAATGGTAATGTTAGGCATGAATGGGGCCCATCCCCCTCCTCCTCCTCCTCCTCCTCCTCCTCCTCCTCCTGCATGAAACTCTGCAGACTTTTTTCCTCTCCATGTTAGAGGGGGGAAGAAACCACCCCCTTTCTCTCTCAAAATGGAAGCTTCCACTACCAAACTGAAAGAAGAAGAAGAAGAAGAAGAGGAGGAAAGAAAATACACACACTACAACACAAACAACAAGGATTTAGATTCAGGATCCAGGCCAGCATCATGACTAGAAACTGGATTAACAGCTGGATGGTGCCGTGTCTTGCTGTTGTCTTGCTATGTGGGGTTTTTTGTTTTTTTAAACACACAGCAAGTTGAATGGGTTTAACTGTAACTGCAACAAATCAAGGCGCTGCTCCAAGTGCTTAGAAACTGCATTCCACAGGAAATGGGATCGATTAAAGTCATGCAGGGGTGGGTGGGGGGACACAGACCTCTAACAATTAAAATAAAACACAATACAACGAGTGGCTAAATAAAAATCGACCTATTTTCCGTGAATCATTCTTCTCGCTAATGTGGGGAAGTTGTGTGCGCTGCTGTCGGGCCGGGACCGACCGGCGGGGCGGTGCAGCCCGGGAGCCGGAGCAGCCGGAGGAGGGAGCTGGCCGCGGTGCTGAACACTGTTGCTGCCTCCCTCCGCATCCGCCCAGACCCCGCTGCTGCTGCCCGGCTAGCCACTTAGCTTAGCTTCAAAGTTAATACAGGACACCGCTCGCTAGCTACAAAGATAGTAAAAAAAAGTGAAAGCGTAATCGGTGGCGAATCAAATGCACCGCTGTGGTCATGTGACCGACAAGAATTAATACCACCAGACTAAGTATAAAGTAACAAAACCGGAGTGTTTAACGGCGTAAAAGACGTTAAAGATATAGCAACTCCGGGGTGATATTAACGGTCAGTTTAACCGACTAAACTTCAACAATAATGTTTCTCCCCCCCCCAAAAAAAAAAAGTCTGCGCCGGATAGTTAGCTAGGCTGCTCCTTTATTAGCCTCCGCCGTTTACTCTCCAGAAACATGTCGACCTACTCTCAAAATGGACGCTTAAAAAATTATTTATTTTTTTTTCTCCCCCAACATTACACAACTTTGAGTGCCGAGACAAGAACCGGGACGAAGCCCGGCGGTTAAGCTAGCTGTGCTACCCATCAGAACACAACAACGAGAGGGGAGAGAGGAGAGAGGGAGGGGGGGGGTTAACGGTCCACTTTCACGTCCACCATGTTGTTATGGCTAGTTGTGCCGGGAGAAAAGCTTCCTCAGCGGGCACAGAAACGGCAAAATAACCCCCCAAACAATCCTCAAAGCGAAACACATCGGAGCTTACTTGTTTATCGCTTAGGGCTGTTATTCTTGTTTGCCTGTCGTGCAGCTGTCTCTTAAGCTCTCCGTCCTACAATTAAAACAAAAACATTGTCAGTGTAAATGACCTTTTTTTTTTTTTTACAACAATGAAACTTCACACCACATAAAACGGGATGTATATATTATATATGTATATATATTTTTGTATCCCCTACCACCACCACCCCCCCCCCACACACACACACACACACACACCCCAGCAAAGTCACGATGAGGGTAGCTAAAGCTGCCAAAATACAATAAAATAAGAAGCCAGGCTGGCTAACTAGTAAGCTAGTGATGTTAACCGGAAAGAAGAGGAGATTTATGCCGATAAAGTTTCTCGCACACTCCCCCGATCCGCCCGCTCGGATCGCATGGCGGAGGAGCTCCCGGGGAAAATATAACGGTTTACCTGTGGGTCTTGCTTCATCTGTGCAACTAGTTTGTAAGCGACGGAGGAAGTGAAATGGGAATTACACACAAAAAAAAAAAAAAAAAAGTGTCTCAAGTTAGTATGTAAGGGAGGAACAAAGCGGGGTTGTTGATGATGATGAGGATGATGAGGATGATGATGATGATGAGGAGCCACGGCGACTCAGTTTCTTGCACCTCATAAATATTCAGGTCGCGTCCCGATCGCCACACGGCACCGCCGCATTATCACTCAAAAAAAAAAAAAAAATTCTTGTTGCTCGGAGATTAAAAAAAAAAAAAGACCCGCGACAATTAGCCAAAGTACTGCGAAAAGTGCACTTAATCGGACTTGGAAGTGGACGCCGTGTCGCCGGCGGACATTGTAAGCGACATGTCGCATAGTTCTTCCCTCGGAGTGTTAACCTCGCGTCCCTTCAGATTTTCCCCCTCCTGCTCTCACTTGCTCGTAACGCCAATAAGGGTAGAATAACACGATGTTTCATTTACCTGATGACATTGGATTTCTACTTTCAACGCCTCTTGCAGGCCTTGTAGTTCCATGTTCCGACCGGAAAAGCACTTTTCTCCCACTTTCGACGCGGCCGAGACGAAGTTTAAGTGAATTAAAGATTTTTTAAAGCGACAATAACAATTGAAAGAAGAACTACTCGGGCTGCAAAGCAAGTTCTCGCTTCTTTACAGGCTAGGACTCATCACCCACTTTCCGCCCGTCTTCAAAAGTGCTCCAAACCCGGCAGAAAGAGCTCAGGCCCCGGACGGGTCCTCTCCAGATTACGGCCGAACGTCGAGGGGTCCGACGGGGAAGCGGGTTAGCTTTTCTTTCGATAATTTTAAGTTGAAAAACGGGGACTATATTTTGTCCGAGTCCGCGGCTTGATTTCACTTTGCCTGGGGAAAAGTTGCGCTTCGGCTGTCAATGGTAATTCTGAAGTTCCCGGATGGAGCAGGGAGCGCAGAACCCCGCCCCCCCCTCCACAGATCGGGCATGCGCAGTGAGCCAGGGAGAGCCACAACTACTTAAACACAGTATTTCTCATAAAAACTCATATTATCACTAAATAATAAAACTACACGCAGATTATGGAAGTATAGAGCTTGAAAATAAATTAAAGCATTCATCCAAACTGGAACTCTTTATTCTTTTTTTTTTAATATAAAGGAGCCACAAAACAATACCAACCATATGTCAAAATAATCATACAGTCAGAGTCATAATAATCATACAACAATACTAATAATTGTAATCGTAAAACACAAAAATACAAATTAATCAATTTCATCAAAACAAACCATCCATTAATCTTACATATGGTAACCTGGAAGTTGTTAATTTAAGCCTGAAATTGATTTGAGTTGATCAGAAGTTGCTATATTTATCAGAAAGCTGTTTACAGAACAGCCTCAGAGCTTCAGAGCAACGCTTATGATCACAAGAGCAAGAGAACTAATCACAGGACAAGTTATTTTCTATAAAAGTTGCCATTTTTACGAGTACAGATTTTACTGATTCTGGTGCTCGTACTTGTAAAAAGTACATTATTTGTACCGGATACTCGTTTCAGCCCAGCGCTCGCTCAACCCTAATAGATAATCAGTCAGTATAGTCATATTTGGATATTTCCATCAACTGTTTCCTGTTCGTGTGCAGAGCCGAGACTCCTCGCCCCATACTGTACGCAGTACACATGGACATACTGGCTTTATTTGGTGCTCAAAGTAATCTTTGACTCGCCGATACCTAAAAACATCCTGGTTCTCCGAGTCACATTCACAGTGATTATTGCTGTTATGGCCCGTTGTTACTCCTCTACAGTTCCATATCACAGACTGTATATACATATAATAATAATAATATATAATATTTATATACAGTCAATGTTTATATACAATCACAGACTGGGAAATTAGTATATCATGAACATCGTTTCACAAACTCTAAATCTTTCTGACCCCAGTCTGAGGCCCAAGGGTCTGTAAAACCAGTCCCGGGGACCAGGAGGTTATTTGTACAAATCTTAAATTGTTATTATCAATACCTTGTGAGATGATTAAAAGGCTGCCATTTTCTTTCCATTGAACAATGATTTGCCTTATTTAACATAGCTTGTCACCCTCAAATTTCAGCCAAGTCTAAAATAATTTGTTAAATTGGGTCTGCAACTAAGGATCGCGTTCATCTTTGATTAATTAATCGTTTGGTTTAGTTTATAAAATGTCACGAAATAGTGCAAAATGCCTGTTTGTTCCTACATATTAATGCGCGACTTATTCATTTACAAACTTCTAATCCAACTTCAGATTATTCTTGAACAAGTTTCAGAAGTAACTCAGTTCTAAATTACCTATAAAGGCCGTGGTTAGACATCTAACATTATTCATCTGCTCTGGATTCCATCATTAACAAGAAGAGCAAAAATGGCAGCAGCAGCAGCAGCATCCACAGCTACAGTCAGAACTAAGTCAGACAGACAAGGAGAATGTGGGAGATTACAGAACATAAAATATGTCGATACACATGAGGCCTCCAACCAAATCTGCCCAGTTGTAGTTTTTTTCCTCTTCAAACACAAAGAGGCCAAATGTGGCAGTTTGTTCTCAGAAATCCAGCCTCTTCTCCCCCATTTCTGTCAGTCTGACCCCCGCCGCCTCCTCCTCCTCCTCCTCCTCCTCCTCTTCCCGCCCTTTGCACACAAGCCGAGCCGCTATTGGTCCAAGCTGCTGGCTCAGTGCGCGAGGGACGAGAGGGGGCGGGAAGGGCGAGCCAATCAGGAGTTGCGAACGCGGAGGGACGGGACCGGGAACCAATTAGCAAAAGGGGGGACTCAGGGGGCGGGGCCACACGTTGGAGTATGTGATCTGAGAGTTGATGAAGAGCAGATATGGCAGTTAGTGTTTGAATTTATTGTTAACGCGACAGCGAATAACTTCACTACAGTTTTAAGCACACATTATCTCATTGTGAACATAAAACGGCGGTTACGTGTGTGTTTTTGAATGTTTTAAGTTAGCACAGCGGCCGACATTTTGACGGGTGGAACAGAAAGTAGCACCATGGACAGAGGCAGCAGCTCGAGGGACTCAGAAACGGACATTGCAATTCTTTCGACGGCTCCTTTGGAGCAGTTTATTAATGTCGGCGCCGCCACCAGCCTCGAGCTACATTGTGCTTATTAACACAACACTTACATCCGAGGGGAAGTCCCCAAGCCAACATCTATAAATACAGGCCTACATAAAACCTTACAGTAAAGTTGTAGTTTGTAGTCAGCTTGCAGCGTTGACAGAAAGTAGTCCCTCCCTCCCTCCGTCCCTCCCCGCTGCTTGCCCGCCCGCCTGCCCGCTGAACCCCTCCCCACCCCGGCCAGGTCTGCTGCTACATCAGCTGCTACTTTTCATTTCACGGCTCAGCAGTAAAACTCTTCAAGTCTCCTCTGTGGTGGCTTTCGATTCCAAGCTGCTCCGAGTTTGTAAGCTCTGAGCGGATGCAGACTTTAGATTTACTGTAGCTGCTGCCTTTAGTGTTTGTGGGGTTTTATTTTATTTTTTTGGCTGTATGTCTGCAGGGCCGGAGCCAGAAATATATGAGGTCAATCCAAACCCCCCACCCCCTTTATTTGTCTAATTATGTGGATTCTATTTATTTATATCATCTGTGCAATTTATTTCACAACAGTGACACCTAAACATTGAAATGGCGTTTCAGAGCGTTTCCCACAGTGTTCGTTTCGGCTAATAATTTGCGTTCGGCTGATATGATTAACCAACAAGAGCCGCAAAATGTGTTTGCTTTCGACATACGCTACCTCCCCAAACGTCTGAGGACGCCCGAACGTACGATGTGATGGTTGTGTGTGATTCCAACGCCATGCCACCTACGTGTATCCATCATAAGTGTGATTTTAATGTATATCTGAATGGTGTCTGTAATACTAACGAGACGGCGGTGGTGGAAGAAGTAAAAGTAGTAACGCCGCCGTGTAGAAATACTCTGCTACGAGTAAAATCCTGCATATACATTTTTACTTAAGCAAACGTACAATGAAATATACTTAAAGCACCAAAGTAAAAGTACTCATTATGCAGAATAATGTATATTATTGGATTATAATTATTGATGCATTAATGTGTTCATCACTTTAATGTTGCAGCTGGAGCTCTTTTGTTTTTACAATATACTGTGTACTGCTGGGTAGCTTGTATCTGCAGAGTGACTAAGAGTAGCGGAGCAGAAGTATAAAGTAGCATAACGTGCAAATACTCAAGTAAAGTATAAGTATGTTAAAATTGTAGTTAAGCACAGTACTTGAGTAAATGTACTCGGTTGCTTTCCACCACTGCAAGAAAGTCCCAACTATCTGGGAAGTCTAAGTTTTCTGATGGCAGACGCCCGTAACGCAAGAGAATGGGGGTGACTGACGTGTTTCTTGTGACCAAATAATCTCACCACAAGTTACATTTAGTAGCTTTTCTGGAGCTTTCAGTCATATCACATGATATCATCATCATATATCATATTACAACGTTTGAGCAATAAAGTGCTCGAGAAGTGGAAATTTGAACATCTACAATTCCACGACAACGGGGCAAACTCCAGCTGCTGATGAAGATCATGTGGTATGATTGAAAGTAGCAGAACAGCTACTAAACAGCTACTAGATTATTTTTTTTAAACTGCTGTTTCAAAAGGTCAGTGGTGACGTTTGAATAAAAATGGCTGAAGATGAAAGCGGTCGCGTTACTTTTCTATAGATTGAGTTTCTGTTCTCAGACATTCATTTTCAATTATCTTCATCTAAAGTACAGTCAGAGGAAGACACGCGGGAACTCAAACAGATTTGATATCAGCTGGACGTTAGTTTTATCTTATAGTCTACCTCGGGCCAGGCCTGGACCGGCCATCTGTCAGTACTGGCAAAACCCAGTGAAGCCTGGCTGGTCCTGGACCCAGCCTGGGTCGTCACTCACAGGAAATGTTTAATGAGGAATATTTGGAAAACAAATGACGTACGGCCGGCTGCTCCACCAGCTACGGAAGCAGGATTACAGAACTTTTATTTTGGTGGTTTATGAGGGAGGCGTTGGTCAAGCTGACTGAAACAGAAGGCTCAGAAGCACCGACGCCCCTGAATGCAACACCACAAAATGGAGTGAACTACAAATACAGGACAGGCCAATTTAATCGGCGGTGGAAGAAGCACTCAGATCCTTCACTGCAGTAAACGTATTAATACCACACTGTGAAAACACGCCACTACAAGTCAAAGTAAAAGTATACCACACAAATGTAAAACATCATAAATAATAGTTAAACGCTGACAGGTACGTATACTTTAAGTACATGTTGCTGAGAAAGGTTTTGAATGCAGGACTTGTAGCTGAATGACTCTTTACTGGTAAACGCTGACTGTCGGTATGTCGCTGCTTTGTGTATGCCACTCAGCAGGGGTGAAAGAAGTATTAAGATCTTATACTTCAGTAAAAGTAACAATACCACAATTTAAAAACACTGCATTCAAAATCTTACTTTAGAAAAAAGTACGTGTTATCAAGAAAGTGTACTTAAAGTATAAAAGTACTCTCTGTACTGTCACTGTCACATCGTTATATATTAAACTGCTGCAGTAGCTGGCTGCAGCAGAGCTAATCAGATTCATGGGTGGTTTCATTTACTGTATAACCATGTGTTGTGTGTCATATGCTCATTACAGGTTTGCAGGTACACAACTACAGGTACTCAAGTAAAGTACTACTCAGAATTGCACAGCACAGTACAGGTACTTCGTTTTTTGTTTAATTAAAGCGCCCAAAATTTCACCTTCGAGCTGAGAAACCTCAATGCCAATTTAGTAACTGCTCTGGAGCTTTCGATCATATCGCGTGGTCTTTATCCATTTTTTTTTATTTATTTTTTTTAGCACTTTTAAACTTTTCAATGTGTGATTTTGCTCCTCTTAATTCATTAATGAAAAAAAAATGTTCCAGTTTCTGTTAAAAGTAGTTCCGAGAGGTTGGAAGAAGAAACCGCAGCTCTCTCCTTATTGACGAGCAGCTCTTAGTGAGCGATGAGAAGCCACAGGGTTTCAGATTAGAGATTTTTCATTGTTTGTCCTGAATATCTTCTGTTCTACACTGCCCTGATTAAGAGCGGAGAGAAAAGCACACAGCCCAAAAGATAAATTAACACGAGGGAGAAAAGCCAGTGTGGTAATCTTCAAACTGAGCCATTAACCTTCTCGTTATGTCACTACAGCTGCTTCTCACAGTGTATTTATTTGCGTGTTTTCTAGCATTAATATGAACATGTGTGGTACAAACAGCAGCAGCGGGACTGACAGTTAAATGCGGCCTAATATCAGCAGAGACACTCCATCACCGAAGTGGTGCTCTGACATTTTTATTTGGTCTTCCAAATGGATGGTTGGCAAACTGCGTCGCACCACGCAGACGGCGCAGGAGCCAAGAACATATCCTTCACTGCTGATGAAAAGATACACTGACATTTGTAAGGATTGTGTCTTTGGGCTTACGAGAGGTTGACATAAATGTCAGCCAAGTGCAGGCAGAGAGCTGGCAGCAGCAATCAGAGCAGAGGAAACACTGCATTCCTCTACCTACAGAAACACAGTCTGTGTACTGCACTGAGCTTTAAAACCACTTCCACACATACTAAGTACCCTGAAAGCTATGTTCAGGTACTGAAATGTAACACAGGAGGTGAACACCTGACAGTATGTATGTTTATGTGTGTATATATTCATATTATATATATATATAAATACATACATAAGCTATTTCTTCACTTCAGAGACGTCACTTATGTGCCACTTATCTGGATCTGGATCAGTAAAGCCATTTAATCAATAAAGAATAAATACAGCCTTTGTGAAGCTTTTGATATTCAGTTTGACAGAATATTCTCAACTCAAGGTCCACTTACTAGGATGTTCCAGAGCTGTCAATGGTATCTCAAGGCTCTGCGAATATATATACAAATTTTAAAGATTCACTAATCAATTTTTTTTTTTTTATTAACAATGGATTAAATAACTGTGTGTAATGTGAACGGTGTTGCTCATACGGACAAACCCACAGAGATTTGTCTCCATCTCTGCAGCTCTACGGAGCTTTTCAAGCCTCTTTTAGCTCCTAGTTTCGGTTTTGCGGCACATTTCCCGCCTGGTTCAATTTGAGACTCGCATTCATCGGGTGACACAAACACGACTCCTGATGAATGATCATGTTGCGCTGTAACTGCTGGCGTGTTGTTGAAGTTCAACATATCAACTCAAAAGCTGATAATACATCAGTGTTGTGCGTACAGCTTTGTTTTTGCTGTGAAGGATTTAGTGGCATCTAGTGGTGAAATAGAGTTCGCTCGCCTCGCCCTCCCCTTCCAAGCGTGCAGGAGAAACTACGATGGCCGAGAAACGCTAACGGCCCTGTCTAGAGCCGGTGTCTGGTTTGTCCGTTCTGGGCTACTGTAGAAACATGGCGGTGCAACATGGCGGCCTCCGTGGAAGGGGACCCGCTCCCTCTGCAGATGTAAAGGGCTGATTCTAAGGTAACGAAAACAACGATTCTTATTTTCAGGTGATTAAACACTGATGAAAACACAATCATGAATATTATATTCCATTTCTGCCTCCTAAATGTTGCACACTGGACCTTTAAGTTAAAGTCCAGAGATATTATCAACAAAAACTAAACAAAAAAAAGCACTGAAAGTAAAAGTTCTCGTAACGCAGAATGAGTTTATTATCATGAATTATATTATTGAAAGTACTTTAATGTTGTAGCTGGTGGAGGTGGAGCTCGATTAACTATTTCATATACAGTTGGATAGGATGACTACACTGAGGTATTACTACTTTTACTGAAGTAAAAGATCTGAGCACTTCTTCCAAGCTGTCTGTAACAGCGCATCGTATTTTATAAGCTGATATGTTTTGTGTGAATGAATAAAATTTGTAAAAATAAATAAATAAATAAAATTATATATAACCAGAGTACTGTGAATAAATGTTCAAACAATTAAAAATAAGAAAACCAGGTCTCAACTGTACAACTAAAGATCTTTTCTTTAGATAAACGAGATTAACAGATGATTCAGGGCCAAACTTTAGTTCGATATTAATACATGTTCTTAAAACTTTTAATAAAGTTATCATAACAACACAAATGATTCTTGTAGATATTCACACATATCAACCTCCTCTGAAAGTGAAATGAATGAAAAAACTCAAAGTACAAGTTCAGTTAAGCACAGCACTAAATGTACTTTCCCCTCACTGTTTTTATTTCTTGTCAAAGCTACGTTAGCGCCGCGTGGCGACGGCTGAGCTGAAAAAGCTGCGCTTGTCAAAATTAAGAGTAAACATGTTTATTTTTGAACTGACGTGAATGGAGACTAATGGGTGGCTGGCAGGAAGGAAACACATTCAAAGAATCTAAAACAGTACAGAACGCTTTTAGGATGCAAACTACTGCTGCGCTGGTGACAGTGTAGTATTACAGTGAGCGTTAAAGTGGTACCTGTATTATGTGACATCTCATTCAGACTAACGGCAGAGACAATACAGTCGACTGCTGCTCTTTCCAAACAGCACCGACCTCTCCGGGTTGTTGCTCCGCCGAGGCTGTGACCCAGTTCTCTCACTCAGAGCTTCTTTCACTTCACCAATAAACAAACACTTCCTGCGAGTGGTCTCGGCTCGGGCTGCCAGCCGAGCACGTAGCCGAGCAATTCTGCAGCAGCCGGCACAAAGACACAGCTATTGAATGAGTCGTATTTGAACAAAAATAAGGCTGCTGCAGCCCCATTCTGCTGTTGTGAATGGGGAGGAAAATGTATTGTTCAGCTGGAAATTTTCATGCAGAGATAATGTGCTGACATAATAATGATTCACGGTGTTTTTTTGTGTTACAGAAACATGCAGCGTAGCGGGGAGGAGGCAGCCAGTGCTGGAGGATATCTCGTGTTTTTTTGCACTCTTTGTTTTGTAGATTTCTTTGAAGTTGCTGCAAAGAATTCTCTCATGTAAACGAACGTCAGGCAGCGTGTGATTAGATTTCTACAAGCTGCAAAGCAGTAATTATCAGATGGTTAACAGGCCTGAGCTCCACGAGCTAACATTAAACAATTATGTTTGATTTCTCTGTGTATTATCACCGACATGACAGGGAAATATACTATTCACAAGCACTTCAGCAAGTGTGATGTATTTAAGTGAATGTAAACTAATGCAAAGCAGCATTGAATTAACACCAAGATCATGAGAAATTTCCATTAAATATAGAAATTAGCGCACGAGGAAGGCCGAGCGTTTGACTGACTGCAGTTTTCCTGCAATAAGTACAAAATTTTAGCTGCTACAAGAACTATTTTTAAAGGTAAAAAGGAGCTTAAAGGTGTAAGTTTAGGGTTGAAACGATCATTCAATTCATCGATTAGTCCATTGACAGAAAATTAATATGCATCGATGTTAATAAGGATAAACAAAACATTTTGTTTGAATTTGTCCGTTTGGGAAACTGTGAAGGGTATTTTTCACTACTTTTGTTATTTTATACACCAAACAACAACAAAACATCCATTAATCCAGAAAATAATCGTCAGATTAATCAAGAATGAAGATAATATTCGATCGCAGCTCTATATTAGTTTCCAAAATGTAAATGAGAAATAAATAATAACTATAAAGTTCTAATAAACATTTTGGTGTGAAGTTTTCTTTCTGCCACATACACAGAGTATAAACAGTATAAAAACTGGATAACGAATGAATAATCAAAGCATGTTTCATTCCCATTCTTTTAGTTAGCTAGTTTTTGAATGTCTGGCAGCCTGAAATAAGCTAAGAGACCACAAAGAAGCTTCCAGTATTCCAACGTCAGCTAAGGTCACAAAGCTAACATACCCTTAGCGGGGTAACATTAAAATCAATCCAACATCAGCTCATAGAGTAAAAAGTTAACATAACATTAGCAAGAATAAGCTACTTGTTAGCCAAAATCACACACAAGGTTGCTTAGTTAACTTTAGCATGGCTTTAGCATACTAGTCACATTAGCTAAATTAGCTAACTGGGCAAGCAGCTAACAATAGTGGATATGAGCTACCAGCAGACTGAAATAGGCCTGGTAGTGTTAGATTAGCTTTGTGTCTGTAGCTTAAACCTCAGGTTTAAAACAGGTCATAAGGTTAGCATAACATTAGCAGATCTAAGCTATCATAGCCACCCAAACTAAGATAACAGGTTATGATGTTAACATTATCATGGCTAAGCTACTTGCTATTGAACATGAGCTAATGGGGCATGAAGCTAATATAACATTAGCAGGGCAAAGCTATCAGCCATCCAAAATGAAGGTTACATCGTAAACAATTAGCATGGCTAAGCTACTTGTTATTCAATCAGCTGAGCATGAAGATAACATAACATTAGTATGGCTAAGCTACTTGCTAATGAACATTAGCTAACAGGGCATGAAGCTAACATAACATTAGCAGGGCCAAACTATCTGCCATCTAACGTGAAGGTTACATAGTAAACAATTAGCATGGCTAAGCTACTTCCTATTCAATCAGCCGAGCATGAAGCTAACATGATTTATTGATGCTAAGCTACTAGCAACATCAGCCAACAGGGTAAGCAGGCAGCATAGTTACTTGTAAGCTTGTAGAATACCGTAATCCATCTGTACTGTTTACCTTTGTGTTAATTTAGTGCAGAGGAGCATACATTTTCAACTAAATAACTTTTAGCTTTGCTTCTTTGAATAAATAACTTTCAATAAAGTTCAACTTACCTACAGGACTGCACTCGAACTCGACTTTCACTCAGTGGTTAAGATCCACATCAGCTAGCTAACCTGTCAACTTCCCGACTTATCAGTGCACACAGTGATGCAGAATGTGTCCAAGTTTCAAAGCAACAAGGCCATTAACAAGCTAATCAACATTGCTCAGCAGCTAGCAATGGTATGTTACTTATGCTAACTTCCATGTTGCACAAATCTTCAAGGCCAATGATACAAAACACAAGTTTGGCTTAGCTAACACATGAATCAGAACACACAAAAATAACATAATCAAAACCCAGAATGATTGAACTGTTTCATATGTGAGCTAGCAGAGCTAATTATCACAAGAGTACATGAGAATCTAACACCACAACACCTCCAGGTGTATGATCCTGCACATGTTGCACCTTTTTATCCCCTCAGCCACAGCCTTCACTGGCACTACCTGCAGTGTCGGCCATGTTTGTTACTACCTGATTAAAGCTCCGCCCCCGCCTTCATCTTCTTTAAAGCCCCGCCCACTGAATTCACAAAAACAAACCCCCCCATGCTGCGGACGTCCACAAAGTGGACTTTGCTTTCCATCCTTGTTCTTTGACCTCTGCTGCTTACTTCACTTTATTTTTACACGCAGAACGCACATTTTATTACCATCAATGTGATGGAAATGTGTCAGGATTAGCCAAAAAGGCTACTTGTGGAAAGTAACTTTTACTCAAGTACTACTCAAGTGCAATTTTGATGTACATGTACTTCTACTCCACTACGTTTATTTTAAAACTTAAGTTACTAGTTGCTTTGCGTATTCAGATTAATAATACAAAACATAATCAACAAATAAATTATGATATTATTATATCAATGAGACTTTAATGATCCTCAGGGGGGAATTCACAAGCTACCCAGCAGTATAAAAAGTAATATATATTATATTTATATTAATACATTAAATTGAGCTCCACCTTTGGCTGCATTAAAGTGATGAACACATTAATGTAACAATGATTATAATCCAATACTATAATTATTATTCTGAAATGGGCCATACAGCATAATGAGTACTTTTACTTTTGGCACTTTAAGTATATTTAGATGCTGATACTTTTGTACTTTAACTTAAGTAACATTTTGAATGCAGGACTTTTACTTGTAGCAGAGTATTTCTACACTGTGGTGTTAGTACTTTTACTCAAGTAAAGGATCTGAGTACTAAAATTAAATAATGTTATTGTTGGTCAGGTTTTCTGTTGTGTTACATGCTGTTAGCAGTATTATAATGACACACTGACAGCTTTAAATTTCCTCAAACTGCAACAAAAAAACCCTCGTTTTTAATCCAGCGGTGACGCAGCTCTTTGGCAACAACCACTTACTTGTTCTAAGTTTGAGGATTTAATAGGAATGAATTATTAATCAGTATAATTCAATCATCTCAGTCTGATTGTTCTAAACTCCCTTCAGTGTTTGCCAAGCCACTTCATATTAAACCAAACAGACAGTTTGTAATCAGGCAGCTTTAAAGAGTCTGACGGGCGAATTCATTTATCAGATGGATATTTCCCCAGGTGGAGGATCAGCTTCACAGGCTGTTATGAGCTCTGATCCAGAGCAGCAGGGAGGAAGAACTCCCAAAAAACATCTGACAGCGTGCTGTTAATGCTGCATCCAGCAGTGAAACATCAAAGACACAATTCATATAGCTGCTGCATCTGTATTAAACACGACTGATGAATAACTACAGGCTGATGTTCTTAAAGAAATGTTCATTTCATATTATTCATTTATTTTTTAACCTCCAGGGGTCAGCATGTTGGAGGGTATCCCAGCATGCACTGAAACACCGCGGACATTAATGACAACAAACCGGCATACAAAGCCTTTTAACCTGCCAACTTTTACCGCCTGTTATAGATGAGTTTTCACTCATAACAAACAGAAACCAACCACATTAAAACCTGCAGAGCCAGAGGCAGAGACACTATCTGTGCAATTTGGGTGAAAACTCAATGTTGTGTTTAAAATTGCTCTCAGAAGGAAAATCTAACTTTTACAGCTCTAATATACGGTTGATTGTTTACAAAAGAACTTGGCAAAAGTTGTTGAATGTGTTCTGACTTTTCAAGTCGATGCTTTAAAACCAGCAGACGCAGAAGTGAACAATGAAAGATGGAAAAAAGATGGAGTTAATTCGAATCCTAAAGAGATCAAATTATTCAATACTTCACCAAAAATCAAAGACTAGAGAAAAGTCCAAAATATTAAAAGAAATTTGTGCATCAGAACTGTGTTTTTTTCTTTCCTCTCCCATTAATCATCTCACGACCCCTCAGATTTATCAGGTGACCCTTTGGAGGGGCCCGACCCCTAGGTTGGGAACCACTGGACTAAATTAGCTAACTGTATATAAAGTTGTTAAAACTAGCTAACTGTATATAAATCAGTTAAAACTAGCTGATTGTATATAAAGTAGTTAAAACTAGCTAACTGTATATATAGTAGCTAAAACTAGCTAACTGTATATAAAGCAGTTAAAACTAGCTAACTGTATATAAAGTAGCTAAAACTAGCTAACTGTATATAAAGCAGTTAAAACTAGCTAACTATATATAAAGTAGCTAAAACTAGCTAACTGTATTTAAAACAGTTAAAACTAGCTGATTGTATATAAAGTAGCTAAAACTAGCTAACTGTATATAAAGCAGTTAAAACTAGCTGATTGTATATATAGTAGCTAAAACTAGCTAACTGTATATAAAGCAGTTAAAACTAGCTAACTATATATAAAGTAGCTAAAACTAGCTAACTGTATATAAAGCAGTTAAAACTAGCTAACTGTATATAAAGTAGCTAAAACTAGCTAACTGTATATAAAGCAGTTAAAACTAGCTGATTGTATATAAAGTAGTTAAAACTAGCTAACTGTATATAAAGTAGCTAAAACTAGCTAACTGTAAATAAAGTAGTTAAAACTAGCTGATTGTATATATAGTAGCTAAAACTAGCTAACTGTATATAAAGCAGTTAAAACTAGCTAACTGTATATAAAGTAGTTAAAACTAGCTAACTGTATATAAGTAGCTAAAACTAGCTAACTGTATATAAAGCAGTTAAAACTAGCTAACTGTATATAAAGTAGCAAAACTAGCTAATTGGATATAAAGTAGCTAAAACTAGCTAACTGTAAATAAAGTAGCTAAAACTAGCTAACTGTATATAAAGCAGTTAAAACTAGCTAACTATATATAAAGTAGCTAAAACTAGCTAACTGTATATAAAGTAGTTAAAACTAGCTGATTGTATATAAAGTAGTTAAAACTAGCTAACTGTATATAAAGTAGCTAAAACTAGCTAATTGGATATAAAGTAGCTAAAACTAGCTAACTGTAAATAAAGTAGCTAAAACTAGCTAACTGTATATAAAGCAGTTAAAACTAGCTGATTGTATATAAAGTAGCTAAAACTAGCTAACTGTAAATAAAGTAGTTAAAACTAGCTGATTGTATATAAAGTAGTTAAAACTAGCTAACTGTATATATAGTAGCTAAAACTAGCTAACTGTATATAAAGCAGTTGAAACTAGCTAACTATATATAAAGTAGCTAAAACTAGCTAACTGTATATAAAGCAGTTAAAACTAGCTAACTGTATATAAAGTAGCTAAAACTAGCTAACTGTATATAAAGCAGTTAAAACTAGCTGATTGTATATAAAGTAGCTAAAACTAGCTAACTGTAAATAAAGTAGTTGAAACTAGCTAACTTTATAGAAAGTAGTTAAAACTAGCTAACCGTATAGAAAGTAGTTAAAACTAGCTAACTGTATAGAAAGCAGTTAAAACTAGCTCCACCTCGAGCAGCTACGACAGTAAAACGCTGCTCTAACGTTGATGCATCAGTATTAACAATCTAATAATGTCAGATAGAGTCAGATATCAGTCACAGGGACAAAACAAGTACTTTTGATAGTTTATTTTGCTGAAAATACGTCTGTACTTTTACTTAAATTGGATTTGTCATGCAGGACTTTTACTTGAAATGGAGTATTTTTCCATTGTTGTATTAGTACTTTTACTTAAAGGCCCAGTGTGGAGGATTTAGTGGCATCTAGCGGTGAAATTGCTGTTTGCAACCATTTGAACACCGCTCGCCTCGCCCTCCCCTTCCAAGCGTGCAGGAGAAACTACGGTGGCCGTGAAACTCGCGAAAAACACGAAAGAGCCAGTGTCTGGTTTGTCCGTTCTGGGCTACTGTAGAAACATGGCGGTGTAACATGGCGGCCTCCGTGGAAGGGGACCCGCTCCCTCTGTAGATAAAAACAGCTTATTCTAAGGTAACGAAAACACAGCGATTCTTATTTTCAGGTGATTAAACACTGATGAAAACACACTTATGAATATTATATTCCATTTCTGCCAACAGATCCTCCTAAATGTTACACACTGCACCTTTAAGTGAAGGATCTGAATACTTCTTCCACCACCGGTTGCAGTGTATAATTTTAAGTTTAATCTTGTTAATTAATTTAACTCGCTTGAAAATTCAAAGTAGGTACAACTTAGCCTACAGATTTGAGCTACTTTAAAGAATATGTTCAGATTTTTTTCAAGCCTATATTAACACAATACTCTGTTAATATACACTGGATTTTTTAACTGAACAAGGATTTTGTCCCCCGTTTCTTCTTAAGGTACCACACAGCCAACAATAACTCCTTTAATGTAGCCTAGATATGGCATGTGAGTGTTTTTAGCTATAGTTTTATTTAATGGATATTTATTGGTAATCACTGTTGGTTGATGGGAGCGCTGTAATGTCTGTGTTTTTATGAATGAATAAACTGACCCTTGAACATAATTAAAGACCATGAAAATCAAACAGTAGTAAGTAAATAGTAGTATGAGTCTGTGGTGGCCGGTGCTATCCTGTTGCATGCTGGGGCAGCAGGTTAAAGGCAGCGGACGCCAACAGACTCAACAAACTGACCCGTAAGGCCGGTGACATCGTGGGGGCGGAGCTGGACTCTTTGGCGGTGGTGTCAGAGAGGAGGATGCTGGGTAAACTACACGCCATCTTGGACAGCGTCTCCCACCCGCTCCATGACGTGCTGGTCAAACAAAAGGAGCGCCTTCAGCGAAAGACTCATCCCCCCACAATGCACCACAGAGCGCCACAGGAAGTCATTCCTGCCTGTGGCCATCAGACTCTTTAACTCCTCCCTCTAAGTGTCAGTCTGTATGACCCGAAGTCACTAAACTGGACATTGAGCATTAACATCTCTGCCATACTTGACATAATTGTGCAATATTCTGTGTTAATACTCCCGTGCAATATTAGTTTTCCCATGTTAGTTTTTCTTATTTATCGTTACTGATATTATAAACCTCCATTACTCTCGACAGTACATGCACCTCTGCTTATTACTTATTACATATTTAGTTACATTGTATTTTATACTGTACTTCATCATCAACCAGTAAACCCACTTGGTACTCGACACTTAGTTTATCTTATACTTATACCGACATGATACTTATTTATTTCTGACCTGTTTATAGTGTTTTATAGTGTATCATATCGTTTTCTAGCACTTTCTCCTGTGTGCGCTGACGTAAAGGCGAGCTGCTGTAACAAAGAGTTTCCCTTCGGGGATCAATAAAGGATTTCTGATTCTGATTCTGATTCTGAAATTAACATGAGTGAGTTTCTCCATAGTTAAATTAACAGAAGTGAACATTTTACAGTGAATACACTAGCTCAAAGGGAAAACCTAACATAAAATAAAGTTAAATTGTTAAAGATGTTGAAGTTTTACTCAACTTTCTCATTTTTACAGCGTCTGAATTTCACACTAAGTGTTATTTGTTTTCAGACATATTATTTTATGTTGTGAAATATTGCTGTTTTTGGGACTTTTGAAGGTCGAATCTCTGGTTTGATGGATTGACAGAAGCATTAATGTGAATATAAACAAGTTTTTAAAACTATAAGTGGTAGATTTGTCCTTTTTCTATTCCCTTTAGTACCACTCTCAGCCACTAGAAGGCATTAGGTTGTTTTCCTCCCAGTACATTAAACCTCAGTCCAAACAGAAGCCCAGTTTAAATTTCAGCCCTTTTTCCTCAGAAAAGAAACAGATAAGATTTTTTCAAATGTCCTCTCCCCTTTTTTTTTAAAATTGATCCAGCATTTTGGATTATTAAGAACATCAGTTCTGCTTCCTTTTAATTTGTCACTGTACTAATTGCTGTCCACATAGCCAGTCAATTAATTCAACCTAATTATAGCTCCATTTGCAAATGCCTAATTGACACGTAGATCTGTCTGCTGAACGGGCAATTAGAGATGAGATGCATGAAATATTGCACGCATGAAATAAAATGATGGCAAGATCTTAACGATTTAATCAAATATAATAATTAATTAGAAGCAGGAATCTGAAAGCAGTTTTGCAACTACAAGATGAGATTATTAAGAGAGGTGCTCATTTTTATTCACACAAAGTAAACAAAATACTTTTTCCCCTTCACTTCAAAACCTGAAAACACACCAAACTCCATACAGAAAAGAAAGGATTTTATTTTCTGTTTTAGTTTACCTTTATTTTACTGCGAACTAGATTTCTTTGATTTAATTATACAGGAAATGGAGACTTGGCCAATAACTAAAAAAACATAATCCGACAGAAATTAATGAAAGAAGATAAATGAATCATTCAGTGTTGTTTGTTTAAATAAGTTAGATAACCTAATTGAATGAGAATTAATAAATGAATTAATGGATTAATGGATAGGTGGATTAAGGAATGAATAAGAAGAATGAATGAACAATGTAATAAATATGTGAATTAATTAATGATGGAAGAATTAATGAATAAACTACTAGATTACTGAATGAATATGCTGAACTAACAGGTAAAAGTAAGTGAATAAATTGGTAGGGGAATGGATGAAATAATGAATATGAATGATTAACAAATTAATCAGTCAATAGATATATTACTGAATAAATGAATGAATGAATGAAAAAGCCAAAAGATAAACTAATGAATGAATAAGTAAATAAGGGAATCAATTGGTTGGAAGTGACTGAATGAATGAATATATGCAAACATAAATAAGTGAATGAATGAAATTAATTAATTAATTCATTAATCGGTCAATGGACTAACAAATGATGAACAAATGAACTAATGAATGAATGAAAGGATTAATTAATCAAATCAACAGTAACAAATTGGTAATTAATAGTAATGGTGATTAGTTAGTAAACGAATAAGTTAATAAATGGGCATTTAAATGAATGAATGAATGAATGAGAGAAAGAAAGAATGAATATATGGAATAAAAAACAAGTGAATGAATGAATGGATGGATGTGTTGTGGGAAATCAGGCAGATAGTCCAAACAATGAAGTAAATACAACAAAAACACTAGAAAGGCTGGAACGCTTGACGCTTAGGTACAAAGACAGACTGACAGAACAAAGGAAGCACGCAGACTAAATACATTCAGGTGAGGGGAGATAACGAGACACAGGTGAAACTAATCAGATAATCAAAAATGGTGGAAAAACAAACAAAGACAGGAAGTAAAACTACTAGACGCATGAGGGGAAAAGAGCATTTCAAAACAAAACAGGAAATAACCATACACAAACTCCCAAACCATGGCAGGATGGAATAATCAGAAATCAGAATCAGAATCAGACATACTTTATTGATCCCCGAAGGGAAACTCTTTGTTACGGCAGCTCGTCTTTACGTCAGCGCACACAGGAGAAATAATAATACGTGGAATAAATAAATGAATGAGTGAATGAATGAATATGAAGATCCAGTAAAGATCTATTGAAAATGTTCCACACCGAGAATTGTGCAGAACTCCAGTGTGTTTTTGTATTAATTTTTAGACTCGCCTTCTCTGCTCATGTGGATCTCAGTTATAGTCATTTTAAACTCTGTGTTGTTTGTGGATCTCTGTGGTCAGCGTTCCCTAATCTCACCTCATTTGCAATAATCGCTGATGTTCAACATCCCTTCACGGCCGTTGATCAATAGCTTATCAGCTCTCTCAGGGGAGACGCCGGCTTTGATTCTGCTCACAGATCTGAAGTTTGGTCCCATACAAACCGGCCCCGCTGAGCTCCGAGGGCCCAGACCGACTCGCTCTGAGCCCCTCCAGCTGCTCCAGGCTTCAGTGGACCCCTGCTGAGAGAGGGCCCCCATACTGAGCTGAGGGGCCCTCCATCTTATCAACACACTGTAATTCACTCTGCACAGCAGGAAGGAGCTGCCTCTATTAAAGCAGCAGCCTCTGAAGGAGATGGAACAAATCCTTGACCCGGTGAAGAGAAATCCTGCACAGGAATCATACCACCATCTATTGTTTGGGGAGATATACTAACATTTATAGATACAGACTCATTTTTCAATTAATTAATTGTTTGTTAGTCTATAAAATGTCAAAAAATAGTTTAAAAAAGCCAATTCCCAAAGCCCAAGGGGACGTCTTCAAACAGTCCAATTCCAAAGATATTCAGTTCACTGATATAAAACAGTTTGTTTACGTAAAGATGCATTTGTGATTTCATTAGGAGACAATGAGTTTAAATTAAGTGTTTCAGGGTCTTCGTCCATTATATCTTACATGTAAAAATTTCACTAAGATTTGGTGCCAAATTACAATGCATCCTCCTTAAAACTTTCATATCAGACAGTGCCGAACCTCACAATTTACATCCAATTTGTGTCCTGGTACGGAACTGCAATTAACGTTAGCATTTTTATTAGCTGTAACAATCTAATTCTAACCATAACCAGGTGTGTTAGCTGTCTAACCCTAACGTTACCTTAACCATAGTGTATTTGTAATAACCACTGTGGTCGCCACCTGCAGATATTACTGAGCTAAATACTGTCAGCGTGCTAACATGCTCACAATGACAATGCTAACATGCTAATGTTTACCAAGTTCACCATCTTAGTTTAGCATGTTAGCAGGCTAACATTTGCTAATTAGCAGTAAACACAAAGTGCAGCTGGGGCTGATGGGAATGTCTTTAGTTGTGCAGGTATTTGGTCATAAACCAAAGTGTTGGACACGTTAACATGTTGACCTGAGTTCATCCTGAGGGGAACATGAATGTCTGAACCACATTTCACAGCAATCTATCTTGTAGTTGTTGAGAAATGAGTGGTGGATGAACGACAGACATCGCCATCTGTAGAGCTGTGCTGCTAGCATGGCTAAAAACACTGATTCAAGCAGCTTTAAAGGTGCAATGTGTAAGAATTGCAAGATTGTGGCCACCTGTCGAATTCATACTCCAAAAAAATCGAGAGCAGCGTATCACCTGAGTAACCGCTAACTGCTGCTAACTGTAGCTGCCCCGGGGAAGTGTTGGTGTTTACACCTCTAGCACAGGAGCTTTGGACCGCCAGGAGGAGGAGGTTTTCAGGCCTGGGGCGAGGGGGACCCAGCGGGGAATGCCAGTGGAGAGCGGCGCCGGAATAGGCACCAGAACTGGAGCCCGGCGCGAAGGGCAACGAAACCGGGCTCAGCAGCCTCCCACTGAACACGGCTGGACCGGGACTGAACACAGCCTCCGCCAGTTTGACGACAGAGAATAAAGTACTGTAGTGGAAATTTCTGCGAAATAAAGAAACACTCAAGGCAACCACTTGTCTTTCTGCAGGTTTACTTCAAGCGTCTGCAGACGGACTCACGGCAGCAAAACATCATCAGTATAATCTGCTCTGAATGAGTCCAGAGGAAAAAGAGCATCAGTTATTTATCCAGTCTTCAGGGTCGGGCTCCTCAGCCCGGGGAGACGAGTGTCCCTGAAGTCTGGACATAACAGTCACTAGGATGTTTTGTAGTTCCATCTCATCATTATGTACTGTTCTCATCACGCAGTATAGACGTCAAACAATTATGTATGGCATATTTATGTTATTATATCAAAGAGTCCGTTTGTGCTCACCATTACAGTACCAAGGTAATTTGCAACGGCTCCAAACAAGACTCAGAAAGAAGAATGTGTGATGAGAAGCAAGCGAACTTTAAATTCAGAGAATTGATGAATGGAGTTTGGTTTGACGTTCTTTGCTTACAGGCGGAAACGGAGCGTTTCGGGACCAACGTTACATCCTCTCCCGATAACGTTATCCTCTAACCATTAATCCCAGTGAACTCGGCTGGACCGGGACCAACCAGACCTGGGACCGGTCCTTAATTCTTGTCGTCACAGTGAGGTCGGCTGGTTTAGTACCATTGTGCCAATACAGAGACCAAAACCAGAGATGTCGGTAGGTGTATTTTTGAACTTTGGACAGAGCCATTCTAGCTGTTTCCCTCTGCTTCCAGTCGTTATGCTAAGCTAAGCTAACCATGTCCTGACAAGCAAATAAGCATATTTCCCATAATGCTGGACTTTTTCCTTGAACTTTTTGAATGATATTGGGAATATAGTTTTTATTTAGTTTTATACTATTTAGGGAGAAACCATAAATGAGTCTCTGGATTTCATACTACTGTATATAGTGTATATTTCTCTTTTTATGCTTTAATTTGTACAAAATGAACTCTGATCACTCTGGGCTCTTTCTAGCATGTCGATAACAATATCCTCGCTTCCTTTTTTTGGAACTAAACATAAAAATGGTCAAATATCAGAAAATAAAATGCTAGATTTGATTCGAGCCTTTAAAAAAAGCTCAGTCAGTGAGATGTGTTAGGCTTTAAAGAACCCCTGCCTCTCTCAGCCTCACATGTTGGCTGGCCTGTTCCTTCTACATTATACAGGTTTCCTCTTTTTTCTACTGCCAAGTCTTTCCATTTTCTCCTCGCCAGCTGGTCAAGGGTCTCCTGCTGCCGCTAGGGCCCACAGCTCACTTCCTACTTTCTCCAGCACCTGTTCCTATTTGGCAAGGCCGACTGGGATCCTGAAAGCTTGGAGACGAGCCATCTGCTGCCCAGCTCTGCACCATTTTACCCCCAATCCCTCGAGTCTCTGCATGCATCCTGTTTTTTCTTTTTTTTCCAGCTCTGAAACACACAGCACTGCTGAAAGATGGAGTAAAAGCTGAAACGCATTGGCTGGCAAATCCCAAAATCACCATTTAGCTGAAGGGAAAAGCTGAGTACGCAGGTTAAATCAAAGCAGGACGCGTGCAGCAGAGCTCATTTACCTCATGCAGGTGGAGTGATAACTGACGTTTTTCATCTCAAATCCTGAAGGTTATTCTGACCTTGACGTAGCAACAGTGGCTTATTTCTAATAGACATTGTTTATCTCAGAAATAACTTTTCAAGCCTCTAAGGTCGAGGGATAAGTTTGAATTCCAGTATCATGTGACACTTCAAAGATGCAAGAGTTTGTTATAGTGCCTGATATGCGACTTGGTGGCACTAGGACGAAATCTTCCATCTTTAAAGTGTAACATGATGCTTGAAATCAAACTTATCCCCCAAACCCATCAGCTTTAAAAACTACATTTTGGTCTACTAAAAATAAGCCATTTTTGTTTTCGTCAATGTCGAAATAACTTTCAGGTTTTGAGATGAAAAATGACAGTTTGAAAACCTAATTCACATTTCAAATTTCATTTAAGGATTAGTTAGAGGAATAATTAAAATTTTGGGAAATTCACATCTGTCTCTGTCTTCAAAAATCTCTTCAAGAAGTCACGAAAAGTTTGTTTCTGTCAGCAAGTTTCGAATTTTGGATCTTTAGCATCATATTGTTGGCTGAACAAATAGCTTCACGGACTATTTTTTGTGTCCAAAGTATAAATATAGCATGTTGTTCATTTGTATTTGTAAGTGTAGAAGCCAGAAAAGTAAGATGGCTTCTTTTTCTTGACACAGTGTCACACAGGACTGAAATGTGCTGAGATTTCAGATTGTGCAGAAAAGTAATTTAGTATAACAATTTATCTGAGTGTTAGTTGTGGTGTAAACTGTTTGTTACAGATTACTCTGGTAACCACTACAGATGCATGTGTTTGGCTACTTGAACATGTATTAGCAGGATAAATGAGCCAACTGAGACTGAAGGTCAGTACTCAGATCTTATACTTAGGTAAAAGTAGAAATATCACAGTGTAGAAATACTCTGCTGCAAGTCAAAATCCTGCATTCAAAATGTTAAATAAGTAAGAGTACAAAAGTATTGGCATCAAAATATACTTCAAGTATCAAAAGTCAAAGTACTCGTTATGCAGAATGACCCATTTCAGACTAATGTGTATAATTTTATTGGATTTTAATCTTTGATAGATTGACGTACGTATCACTTTAGTGTTGCAGCTGGTAGAAGAGGGGCTCGTTTTAATGACTTTATATACCGCTGTGTAGCTTAATGTATAATAATATATCATATTTTATTTGTTGATAATATTTTGCATTAATAATCTGCAAAGTAACTAGTAACTAAACTGCTGCATTGAGCTCATTTTAACTGCTTTATATCCTGTTGGGTAGTTTCACCTGCAGCAATGCATCATGGTCTATAAGACCATCACGTGTTTGCAGCGTCGCCGTCCTGCGAGAACCACGTATCTCTAAAAAGTCTTCCTGAGCTCAGAGAAACAGCCTGTTTTCAGCTCTGTGACGACGCGTTTCCCAGCTGATCCGAGGGGGGGTTAAAGAGTTTATTCAGCTTCAGGAGGAGGAGAGTTTCCTCAGCACGTGAAGGAAACTCTTCATCCTTCAGCTCGTCACAAACATCTGGAGATATGAGGTTTCACCGGACAGGAAGGGGATGAAACACTGTGATCTGTAAAGTAACTGAAGCCGTTTATCTGGCCTGTGTTATAGTGTATTATATTTTTTGCTTAGTCCTTCTCTTCCTGTGTGCGCTGACGTGACAGCGAGCAGCTGTAACAGAAGAGTTTCCCCTCGGGGATCAATAAAGTATTTCTGATTCTGAAATGTAGTGAAGTAAAAAGTCTAATATTTACCTCTGAGATGTGGTGGAGTGGAAGTAGAAAGGTGCATAAATTACTCAAGTAAAGTACAAGTACCACAAAATTGTACTTAAGTGAATAGTGAGTAAATATACTTTAAACCACTGCATCTTTCATATAGAGCCTAATTCCAGTGTTTTTACAAAGGAGATCAAACACTACATGGGCTCAGTTTGTTATATATATATATGCTGTAGGCCTATATACGTATATAAACACACAATGTATTTTGTTCAAAATCCTTTCATGAATCTCATATCTGCACTTGTTCCTGGCAGCCTGTAGGCCTACTTGTTGTAATGGACTACAACTCCCGTGGTAAAGTGAACGCCGTGTCTGCTGCGCAAGCGCAAAAAGGTGGGGCGCGCGAGCCCATGCGGATATACCCGCTATGTAAAATGGCGGCGTGAGAGAGGCTCGTTCAAAACACAGCGGTTTTACCTGTGGAGGTGGTTTTACTAACGTTTCTAAAACGGTCTGCGTTACGTGGAGCTGTCTGAGACTCATTCAGAGGTAGAGGTCGGAATTTACATTCCAGAAAAGGTACGTCAACTTTAAAGTCATTAAACATTCAAGTCAGCCTTGTATGAGGAGCTAGCTGTTAGCTTTCAAGCTGTGGGCCCGGTTAGCGTTAGTGCCGCGAACCCGCCGTTAGCTCACCGGCTAACAACCCGAGGATGAATGTTAGATACCTGAATGAACACTTTACCGGCTTTCAGTGCCCGCGCAATTAAGAGTTAACTGTTTTACCCAGGCTAACAGGTTAATCTGACTGAAACGTTAGTTACCATGGTCCCTGTGAGGAGGAACTAGCGTCAGTTAACGCTTGTTAGCCTGGAAAGAAGCGCTAACAAAGTAAAGCTAGGTAACTGTTGACTTGAATTCTGCATGGCGGTTTTGTTTATCTGAGGTTGAACATCTGTAGCCAACTCTTTAAATCTCCATCAGCACGTCGATGGAGTGAAAGCGGCGGATTAATGTTACACACATTAACGATGCCGGCTGCTGTGTTCACAGGTTTTGGCTGGATGTTTGTTGATTATTTTCGTCACTCAAATGTTAGTTACTTCCTCTACTAATGCACAAAACATTAGTAACTGTGCAGGATCATTGTGCAGCATTTCAGTACATATTAGAGTTAGAGTAAGGTCCAAATCTTTAGCTCAGTCTCTCACACTTTATTCTGTTTATTCTTATTATTTATGGCTTTTTTATTGTATTATTATTTGTTGCTAAGCTACCTCATTTGTTTTGCGATTTATCTGTCTGTCTGTCTCAGTGTTTTCTCAGTTAATCGCTTCATCCTTTGGTCCTTTTTTTAAAGAAAGTAGTGTTAAATGCCCATTAGAAGTTCCCAGAGCCCAAGGTGACATATTTAAATGTCTTGTTTTTACCACGAACAATTCAAAAATCAAAGGTATTCGGTGTACAAGCACAGATGACTAATACACCAGCATATATTTACATTTGAGAAGCTGGAACCCTAAAATTTGGGACATTTTTGCATAAAAAAAATGACAAATTCAATTAAATTTTATTTATATAGCGCCAATTCATAACAGAAGTTATCTCATTGCACTTTTCCTACAGAGCAGGTCTCGACCGTATGCTTTATAATGTTGGAATAAAAGATGAACTGATTCTCAAAATCAATGAATCAGTTAACTAATAGATGAGTCAGCTTATCTCGGCTGTAGCCCTTACACTCTAGACATGTTGGCAGGATGTCTGTTGGTGTGTCTGTGGTCTCACTAATTATATTAATGTTACGGGAGAAGTATTCAGATGCTTTTATTTAAATAATAGTAGTAATACCACAGTGTAAACATACTCTGCTACAAGTCTTCAATTCAAAATTGTAGTAAAATAAAAGTACAGAAGTGAAGGGACTCATCACAAAGGTAGAATACATCCTGTCAGTGTTATATTATTGGATTATTATTATTATTATTATTACTGATGCTTTAGCATTTTGATGTTGTAGCTCGTCAAGGTTCGGCTAATTTGATGCATTTTATATGCTTTTGGGAGGTAAAAAGTGCAATATTTCCCTCTGAAATGTAGTGGAGTAAAAGGATAAAGTAGGAGAAAACGGAAATACTCAATACACCCCGACAATACTGAATTTTTTTACATATCGTGCCGCTGTTTTAATGCTTGTCGCATGGCGAGTCCTAGCTGCTGATGAAGTGTTTAGATTAAGATGGAGGCCTGCTAACTGTGCGTCTGTTCCGTGTTACAGAGCAGGTGGGATGGCGAAGAGGATCGCTGATAAAGAGCTAACGGACAGGAACTGGGATCAGGAGGAGGAGGGAGAGGAGGTGAGTCGCAAATAAACACAGAAGTTAAACAAATTCAAACTAATAGTCGTTGACAGAAATATTCTTGTACAACCTCAAATAATCATCTCCAGATCCCCCAGTTTACTGCTTTTTATTTTGAAACTCATCAAAAGAGTTTCCCCTCGGGGATCAATAAATAAAGTATTTCTGATTACTGATTCTGATCTGTGTAACAAGGACACAAGTTGACGTCAGGTGAAAGACGTCCCTCAACCAATGCTGGAATATAAATCAAGTGAAAGAGAGAGAGCCAAGCGACCAGTATGTCAGATCTTGGACGGTGGTGATGTATTAACCTGTAAATCTAACCCAGACACCGTGTTGTTCATCAGGCCGGGACGTTTTCAGTTGCAAGTGAAGATGTGTTGAAGAATCGGGCGATTAAGAAGGCCAAACGCAGAAATACTGGAGAGGTAAAAACCATAAATGTCGACGTATAATTCAACTTTCTTACGGAGTTTTGCATCCACTTGTGTATGAGATATTGAGTAAATACTGGACGACATACAGAATCTATATTTTCTATAAATGGCTACAAAATTCACATCAGGTTTGTTCATTTCTAAATGTTGTATTTTGTTTCAGGGTGAGAGTGGAGGAACCTTTAAAGGGTTCAAAGGGTTTTCTTTGGCCACGTCACCAGCGAGTGGAGCCTCGACTCCAACAGCCTTCTCTGGTTTTGGGAACGGTGGAGGTTTTAAGGGCCTCAGCAGTCTGACCAACGGAAACAGCATCACTCCATCGTTCGGAGGTTTCTCATCTCCTGCTGCATCCTCCACTGCTGCACCTGGTGAGGAGACTGATATTTATTGGCTGATGTTTACAACATAAGTGAGAGAGCGTATGCGTTATACGTGACTGACGAAGAGAAAAGCTCCGTCTGCGGTGAAGGTGTTTGCGCTGACGAACCATCAGAGGAGAGCGACGCTAATAATGTGTTTGTTAATGGAGAGGTTTAATTTGTCTGCGGGGATCAGGTGGACCGTGACCATCATAGGTACTGCTGTAACAATGAGCCAAAGTATTCTCCTCCCCGGTTATTTAATTTAATAAACTGTCTATATTTGGTGAGGTCATGGCCCAGATTACCTTTTGTTATATAACTAAAGAGTCCGAGTTTGTGAGGTGAGGCCACCTTCGGCCAGACTGTCCGATATTTCCAGGAAGAGATGAGAAAAGTGAAATAAATCCACAGCAGTTGTTTCCCTGACGTTCGTGATCTCTTTACAGCGGAGGCGCCGCGGCTCTCCTGAAATAAAGAGAGCCTCTTCTAACGTCAGGAAAAATCTGTGCATTTTTATTAAATATAATATCGGGCTTATCGGGCTTCAGGAAAATGAGCAGCGGTGCGACATCACGCGGTAAACGCCACGTATAACAAGATGGGATCCACCAGGACCCGTTTGATTCAGCTGAGCAGGTGATTGATCGATCACATCATACGTTCGCTTTGAAATCTATGCCGTGCGTCTGCAGTCTCCCTGAGAGCTGACTGGTGAGGGAAACCCAGTGATCTTATCACATCTGAAACACAGCTGATTCAGGGCGCGTCGACACGTGTTTTATAACGTTAATGTTGTTCATGCTCACAAAACAGTTTTGTTCTGTAAACTGGCTGTTACCAATAATAAGTAAATGCCGGGTACCTGTACTATAACTTTACAGCACTAATTCCATCAGAACAACAAAATAATCACGTTCTGTTCATCTCATCGAGTCAGCTTCTTTTGTGTGTGTGTGTGTGTGTGTGTGTGTTTTTGTTGCGGCTGATGAAACTCAGCAGTCAGCACTGCAGAGATTTCACAATAAAAGCCAGAAGTCTTTGAAGACTTTGCGTCAGCAGCAAATTAACATAGAAATCAGAAACAGGCAGGATCCTTACTGAAATATATAAAATATACCTGAAATGGAAAATTAGTCATAATTAATGATAATGTAAAATAAAACCTTCTCTGTTCAGGTGTAAATTAAGGCACCAGACACTATTTTAGAATTGACTTATTGAAAGAAAATGGCTTGTTTTGATAGAACATAAAGATTTATTTTGTGCTCTAAATGTTTTTTTTTTTTTTTTTACTGTATTTACAAATTTTTTGAAGATTAACAAGTAAACTCTTAAATCCGCATCGGTGTAGTCGATTCTGATAACCAGTAATAATCTTGCAGTCGCAAAAATGAGGATAACAAAGGCCTTCGCCGTTCCTAGAACAAAGACTAGATTTAATTATTGTAAATGTGCGTGTAACAAATATAACCTCAGTTCATTGTTGTAATAATTATAATATTTCGGCTAATTAACGCCACACCCCGTCTCTGCTCATTGAAAAGCATGTATAGAGGTTACAAAGAGCATTAGAGTAACTTAGGCTGATTAATGGTTACCTAAAGCCTTTGGCTTCACACCGCAGTAGCGTTGTCTCTGTGAACGTTATCATCAGCTGAAATTATCGGAACAAAAACGATGTGATTTTCTCATTTTTGGGCCACTGATATGTCGAGCATCCCCACGTGCAGTCTGTTGGCTGATATCCGTTATTAAGAATCTGCATGTAGCGTCCTGTATTGTTGTTCTGTTTCTCGGCTTCTTTAAACTGGATTGTGACCTGATTTCGGATCATGTTAATGTTCTCCAGACTTAAACATAAAGGGCCGTGCTCTCTGCTGGCTGGTTTAAGTCGGCTGCTGACATGTAATGGAGGTGAAAATCTGCTCCTTTGTTGAGGGTTCTTGGTTTGGCATTAGAGTGTAATGGAGCTGAATCAGCGGGGGTCTGTGTGTTTGCGTCTGGCTGCTCTTTCATTTCATGTCGTCGTGTCGCTGCAGGGCAGGACGGGGCTGCAGGGAGGTGGGGGGGGGGGCTCTCCTCGTTTCTCTTCCTCTCAGCCTCATCCAGCTGCTGTCACACTTAACATTTCTCCCTTCATCATCTCAGGTCTAACATTCAACGGCCCCACCTCCGCCAAGCCCACCGCTGACATCACCGCCAAGCAGACCAATGGCTCCGCTCCGAGCCCGACTCAAAGCTCCAGCTCCTGCAGCAGCAGCACTGTCAGCAACAAGGAGTACAGCCGGCAGCTCACCGCTCTCAACTGCTCGGTGCGGGACTGGATCACCAAGCACGTGAACGACAACCCTCTGTGCGATCTCAACCCCATCTTCAGGGATTATGAGCGGCATCTGGCCAGCATCGAGCGGCAGTACGGAGCCGGGTCTGCTGACGGAGGCTCCGAGGAGAAGAAGCAGGGAGGGATGCTGCCGACCACGGCCACCCCTCCTCCTCCTCCTCCTCCTCCCTCGTCTTCCTCCTCCAGCAGAAGCAGCTCGGCGGCTCCGGCTCCAGCCGCCGCTTTGTTCTCCTTTGGCAAAAATACGACAGACGACTCGGCCCGGGACAAAAGCGCCGCCGCTCCGATCAGCGCCGGCGTCACGTTTAACTTCGGTCAGAAGGTGGACGGCTCGGTTCTGGGCTCCTTAGGGTCCAAAACGACCCCCCCCAGCTTCTCCTTCTCCTCCTCCAGCGCCTCCTCCAGCCAGACCTCCCTGTTCGGAGCTCCTGGATCTGCTGCTCCGCTGTCCTTCAGCGGGAAGACATCCGTGGACGCTAAGCCTGCAGGTACACCGTCAGGAAAATATCATCACGTCCTTAAATGTAGAGAGCAAGAGAGGCTTAACGCTGTCGTTGTTAAATTCATAATGAACGTTTATTCTTCAGCCAGTATCACAGGAAGCGCAAACAACTAATACTTTGTGTTAATCGATTTTAGCGCTGCGACGATTAGTCGGCCGAAAGAAAAATAATCTGCAACTAATTCGATAAACGAATCGTTTCGGTCAAAAATGGCAATTATCACTAGTTGCAGCCAATTGTTTTGTTCCATTAAATGTCAGAAGTTAAAAATGCCCGACACGAGTTCTCAGAGTCCAAGGTGACGTCTTCAGACGTCTCGTTTTGTCCGACCAACAGTCCGAAACCCAAAGATGTTCTGTTTACTGGGATATAAAACACAGAAAAGCAGGAAATATTCGCTTTTGAGAGGCTGAAACCAGCAAATTATTATCATTTTTCCCATAGAAGATTACTTAACAAATGTTTTGATGATCGACTAAACGATTAATCGACTAACTGTGTCAGCTCTTCTTCTAATCGCTGTTTGGTGAGTTAGCTTAATCAGGTTTTATCTGCACACGATGGTCACAAATGACATACATTCAAATTTTACACAACCCAGAATATATAAGAATTAAAATTTTAAGATAAAAACCTCCGTGCAGAAGCGGTTCAGATGTGGTTAGGGTCTCTGTTAGTCGTTAATAAACTTGTATTTATCTAGTACTGAAATCAGAAGAAGTCAGAAAACCCGTGTTTGTCGTACTTGTATAAATGATTTTCTGTCGATCAGCTAGGCTCAGTTGATTTGATCGACTCATTGTTTCGGCTCCAGCTAAAACCTTGTGGTTTTTTTAATGTACTCTGGTTAGAGAAGTATTACTTTTCATCCTTTTTCCCTTCTAGATTAATTTGTGGTCGAGTCCTTCTCTCCTGTAACAACCCTCGTAAAAATCTTTAAAACTGGTAAAACAGTCAGTTATAGTTGATTTTTAAGATTTAGTCTCGAGGGGATTCGACACTGATATCACTGTGAAACTCTGTGTGTGTGTGTATATATAATATACACAGAATTATTTATATATATATAATTGTTAATTAATGAGTGTAAATACAGTAACGAAGTCACCTTGTCAGGTAACTTAAGAGTTTGTAATTAGCCGACGAAGATACAAAGAAGGTGTCGTGTCCAGCAAGGCTGCAGATATCGTTTATTTTAATTATCGGTTAAACTGCTGATTGTTTCGTCAGAGTTGACAGATTCAGTTTGCTTGTTTTTATTTCACCATCGGTCCAAAACCTGAAGATATTTTAAGGATATGTTCGCGTTTGAGAAGTAGTAGAAGGATTTTGGCTTAAAAATGATTTGATTATCAAAATAGATGCTGATTTTAATTTTATGTAGATCGTTTCTGCTCCAGTCAAGTATCAAAAATTCTCTCCTCCGTGTTTTTTACATTTTAGATTTTTCTCTCGCTGACGGTCTGAACGTGTAAAGTGAAAGCATTAAATATAAAATGTTATTTTTCTGTCTCCTTCTGTAGCTGAGAACGGCGATGAGGAGTCGGAGGAGCCGCCCAAACCTGAGGTCAAAGAGGTGAAAGAGGACGACGCCTTCTACTCAAAGAAGTACTGTTTTATTAATGAAACGTTTTACATATATTTTGGTCGCACGGTGAAATAATGATTTTAAAACTTATTCTTAATGAGACCTGCGAGAGCAGGAGTGTCTTTATCTTGTAGTTTTTAACTGAATTGAATTCTTTGTATTCAGTAAACTTTATTTGCATTAGTTCCCGACCTTTTTTAGCCTGTAGCCCCATTAAAACGAAGAAATCTCTCCTTACAGGTTTATCATGTCTCGAGAGATTTCCTCTTTTCGAATAGGAATCACTTTTAGAGGCCTAAAGGGAGAAACTAGCCGCTATTTCACAAGAAAAAGGAAATTATTAGAGAAGTCAGAAACCATTAACAGGATTTATACTGAAGAAAGGCATTGACCCTCGGGTTTCTGTCGTGACCCTTTTGGGGTTCCCCGACCCCCAGGTTTGGATCTACTGCCTTAAGGGGGCAATAAAATGATCAAAGACAGCCAATAAACAAATAACGGGTAGTAACTGGGTTTTTTTTTTTAATGTACATTGTAGTTTCTGCTCTTAGGACTAAATCTTTATTAACTGACTATATTTTTATTATATAATATGAACGACTTAAGCAAAAACCCTTACAGAGCTTCACTAAGTGTGTTTATATGTAACAGGAGAATAATCTAGAAGGAAGAGGATGTTTGTCATATTCTTCACTTTTTGAAGTGATGTTTGTTTAACCAGATTCCATTAAAAAAACATGAGATTTTAGCCGTCAGACTGTAATGTAATCCAAATATCCCTCGGTCCTGGAGCTGGTGTTTGCACTTATCTTCAGACGTTATATTTCTCAAATTCAGAAGTTTGAAATGCCATTTTGCTTTGTGGAATATATGAACATGAACGCGTGGTCACTAATAGATGGTTGGGATGTTTTTATAGGTGTTAACTTGAAGTGTGTTTTTTTTTTTGTTTCTGTCAGGTGTAAACTGTTCTACAAGAAGGACTCGGAGTTCAAAGAGAAAGGAGTGGGAACTCTGCACCTCAAAAAGATAGAGGAGGGAAAAACTCAGATGATCATTCGCGCCGACACCAATCTGGGTAAAAAAAAATTTCCACCATCCACCAGGCTTCTAAACAATATACATAAAGTTATTTTTGATTTACAACAGATCCGCAAAATAATTAAGTCCACTATTGATGAAACTCACGGAGCTCACACAGCTTTGATTTGACAGACGTACATGCTTATTATTTTTTGATTTGTTCGATTGGTCTTTTAAAAATGGCGTCAGAAAATGTTTGAGGTGACGTCTTCAGATGTCCCAAAAACCTAAAGTCACTCGGCTGACGTGGACAAACGAAACCCTGGCAAAACATTACAGCAAGGAGGAGAAACGTTCCTTCTCCACGTTGTCCTCGTACCGCAGAAAGCGTGGACAACCCGAAGGCGATAAATGATTCAAATACACATAAATATTCAAAGGACAAACTCGCAGACACAGACCAAAGAGGGAAACAGTCATGTTTTTCTATTTTAATCGGCTCACTGACAGACGTCAGACTGCAGCTGTGATCAAACAGCTCCACCTGCTGGTCAAACCGAGGGACTGCTGCTTCCTGTAGCTCACGAGACCTCAGAGTGTCCGGACGTCTTAAATCCAGCCATCAGCAGGTTATTGGAGATTACGTTATGTGGCTGAACAGAACAGGTTCAGTACACGAAGCTTTTTACCTGAGCTTTATACTGAGGTTGCCGTGGTAACGCTGCTCCTGCTCAGGGTTAATCAGAAACACTTTATTGATCCCCTGAAGGGAAACTCTTTGTTACAGCAGCTCACTGTCACATCAGTGCACACAGGAGAAAGTGCTAGCAAACAATATAATACACTATAAAACTATAAAAACAGGTCAGAAAATACATTAAGTACCAGGTGGGTATAAGTATAAGATAAAATAAGTGTGAAGTACCAGGTGGGTTTACCGGTTGATGATGATAATACAGTATAATAATACAATGTAATAATATAAGTAATAAGCAGTGGAAGTTAAGTGCAGCTTATTGAGATTATTAAGATATTGCACAGCAGTAATGGAGGTAAATAATATCAATATCAATAAATAGGAAAAACTAAATATTGCACGGGAGTATTAACACAGAATATTGCACAAGTATTTCATGATGAGATGTTAATGATCAATGTCCAGTTTAGTGACTTCGGGTCAGACAGACTGACACTTAGAGGGAGGAGTTAAAGAGTCTGATGGCCACAGGCAGGAGTGACTTCCTGTGGCGCTCTGTGGTGCATTGTGGGGGGATGAGTCTTCCGCTGAAGGCGCTAATCCACTTCCTGATTTGGAATCAAAATGGTAATTGGCGTTTTTAAATTTTTTGGTTATTAAAACTGAAAAGGCGAGTCGGTGGTTCGGTGAAAAAAACAATTATTGACGGATCAAAAACTGTCGTTGAAATATTTGAGACAGTTTAAAATGTCTCAGCACGTTGAGTCTTTGGAGCTTTTGTCTGTTAACGTTCAAAATCTGAAAGGAGTTCACGTGCTTCGCTGCGTCATCATCACATTTCTGCTGTTTACCTCGTGATCGCCGTGACAACAGATCAGATAACTGTCGCCGATAACGAACATTACACACCTGTTCGGTGTTTTGGTGTCGGATAAACCTTCAAACTGGGACTTCCTGGATCGTGTGTGTGTGAGATGTCTCGCCTTTAAACAACGCGCCCCACCGAAAGCAGTTCAAGTGGCATTTTATTGACTGAATGATCAATCGAGAACACAATCAGCAGATTAATTGATGATGAAAATAATCGTTACTTGCAGCCGTAACTTTAAGTTTCTGAAAGGAGTTGATGTGCCACTTTTTTATAGACTAAACGATTAATAATAAAATTTGAAAGTAGCTGAAGTGCCGTTAAAATGTGGATCTGTCGGCCCGATTGACGACCTTTTGTGTGTTTTCTTCAGGAAACATCCTGCTGAACATCATCGTGCAGGCGTCCATGCCGTGCTCTCGGGTCGGGAAGAACAACGTGATGGTGGTGTGCGTCCCCAACCCGCCCGTCGACGAGAAGAACGCCAGCAGCCCCGTCCCCCTCCTCATCCGGGTCAAGACCGCCGAGGACGCCGACGAGCTCCACAAGACCCTGGAGGAGAAGAAAGGCTGAACCCCCCCCGAGCTTTTAGCAGACTTCGCCTGGTCGTCCTCGGACCCTCCAGACTCATCGACCTCACCGCGCCGGTTTTATCCACACACACTCACGTAAACACATTTGTACTTAAGTCATCCTGGTAAATCACGTTTCCCCTCAGTCTCCCACAATAAATTGGTCGTCATACTGTGAAATATTTTCGTTTTTATTTTCAATCACGAGCATCAGAAGCAGGTCGTCGTCGTCGCCCTCCGACTCGGCTACATTCCTCCCGGTTCGATGCTGCTGCTGCTGTTTTTATTAGAGAAACAGAACGATGTATGTCAGTGTTTCATTTTACTGTTTTAATTTGGTGGTCGAGTGACAGACGGTGTGAATCCAGATGAATTATTAATATTTTGCGACATCTACGATCCTTACCACTGAGGGGATACTCCAGATAAAAAGGTCCAGTCGATTTGGTTTTACAAATTAAATACTTGCAGTAACAGTTTTTTTTTTTTTTTTAAATGAACATGTCGAGGATGTAGTGCGTCTGCGGAGTGTTTTTTGCTCTGGAAACTATTTATTGTGTCGGCAGGATTTGTACTCACTGATTGAGCCTCGTGTGAATGTTTCCCCTGAAGAGCTTCTGAAAACGGCGTGGAAGGGAAGTGCGAAACGGGCCGGTTGTTTTTATTTTCTGTAAACATGGACTCTGTTGTTTTCCAAGTGTCCTTTTGTGTGGCCTTCGGTTCGGCCTTCGAGATGAGGCATGCTGTCACCGTCTGAGAACATTTGTAAAGACATTTTATTGGGGAATAAAAGGAAACAAACCACCACGCCTGCTGCTTTTTCATTTTTTATTTTTACTTTCAGCTCCATATAGGATTTAACATTCGCCCAAAACGTCCCTTAGAAACGATCCTCTGGGTAAACGATCTAAATTCAACGTCTCGCTGTATTTCAGGGTTTAAATCTGTGAGGTTAATGGGGTTTTAACGGGACGCCGACAATCACTGATGAATAACCTCAGTGCAGCCCATTGGTTTCCATAAACTCTTCAATTAAGTTGCTTTACATAGTTAAGTACGAGGCAAATCAATCAGTACAGGACAAACACACAATCATTCGAAGAAGATGAAGAGAAAAGACGAATCGTATCCTTGCTGGCGGCTTTGTTGGTCCTCCACGTCTGTCCAGACGGAAACATCTCAGCAGCAGCTGTTGGACTGTGATGAACTGTAATAACTCTGCCGATCCTCTGACTTTCCATCTAGCGCCACCATCAGGACGACACGTTAACGCGTCCGACGCTTTGGTTTCTGACCAAACACCTGCAGAGCTGATGGCGCTCCCATCAGCCTCGGCTGCACTAAGATGGTGAACATTATAGCTGCTAAACACCTTCATGTTAGCATGCTGATGTTAGCATTTAGCCCAAAGCACTGCACAGCCTCACAGAGCTGCTAGCGTGCCGACATGTCGACTCTCAAATCCAGAACACAGACTGATTCTGTTATTAGTCTGAAGTGTGTTCACACTGGAAAAGTGACAAATTAAAGTTTACTCAAACCAGATCATTCAGACTAAATAATGATGATGTATCCTCGCAGCTGGAAAACATTAAAATAAACTTTTAAAAAGGTGGTGAAACAAAAATCAGTGATGCTTCAGAGTCGCAGTGTGATGGAGGTCTGATGTAATGTTTAATTTCCTGTTTGTATAAAGCGGTTAAGTATGTTTTCAATTCAACTTTATTTATACAGCGCCAATTCATAACAGGAGTTATCTCACTGCACTTTTCCTACAGAGCAGGTCCAGACCGGACTCTCTGTAATAATTAGAGACCCAAAAACTGCTAAAACAGAACGATTTGTATGTAGTACGTACTGTATATAATTAGTATGAAGTGTGAATTTTGTTTTAAAAATGGAAATGTTCCCTTCTGATACTTTACTGCTGGACTAAGTCTCCACATCAGTTTATTTATTTTGAAGTGTAACTTCCAGTAATAAAAACAATTAACAGTATAAAGTGTTGGACATAAACAAAACAACATCCTGATGACTTATCTGTTCTCAGTCTTACCTGGAGTGGAGTTTACAGGTGTAAAGTTTGTCCTGAGGGTGGCGCCAGAGGCCCGCTCAGGGCAGTCGTGATGAATCTTATCTAAGCGAAGCCCGTAATCGTGTTTAACTTTCTTAAACTGAAGCGTCGAGTGCGACGACAGCGACGCAGGAATCAGGAAAAATCCACAAGCATCGTTTTCTTTTTCTTTTTTTTCTGGTAATGTGTATTTCAATAAATAAATACAGGATAATGTACATACAGGTTGGAAACGAAGCAACAGAAGTATGACGACAACACGCACGTTAACTGTGTCTGTGTACAAAAGCCGTGATGAGAAAACACGCCGACTAAGTTTTAACAGACAGGTTTCAAAAAGGGTCTAAAAGCGTTTTACAGTGCAAACTGTCACTCTGCTCGCCAAGCGTTCCTCAGTTAAAGCCGTCTTTGCTATTGATCAGCGTGGATACATTCAGCTGGAGGAACTAAACTACATCGTTAACACTGACGGAGCGCCCTGTGGCATATTCGCTGCTTAAATACGACGGAGGAAGAAAAAGAAAACACTGTGGACTGACTTTGATCGAGGATGGCTTCGTCTGAGTGCAAATCAATCGCCGATAATAACTGATCGATAACAACGGCAGCTCACTGACTTCAAGCTTGTGCCCGAACTCCTCGGACGTCGGCTCGTGTTTCACCGCTGAGTCATGAAAGCGTGAGACACCAAAATCTTCTACAAAATCAGCGACTGAAACCGAATTTAATGAGTCACTTATCGATTCTCGGAACATTTTGACTTTATTTCTCGAAATCATTGATTATTTTGTCCCCAACGGCGGATCTGAGACCTGGAGACACGTGATGCATGTTCACTACCTCTGGACATTTGTATAAACTAAAAACACCTGATCAAACAATGTGATTAATCGACCCTCACTGTTTATTAAACGTTCTGCGGCCCATAAATTAAATCTCATGTATTTACAATAATCTGCATTTAACGGTATTTTCGTGTTGCTTCTCTTAGTATTTATCTGATGATTAATTAATTAATTAATTAATAATTCAGTCATTTATCAAAAGGCAACATTAGGGTTCAATCGTTTTCATCACAAACTGATTATTATTATTATTATTTTCTCAAGAAATCGTTTTTAAAAAAGTGAAAACGCTCATCAGAAAGTTCCCAAAGTGCGACGAGTTATTTGGGAATAAAATATATAAAAAAAAGTCAAAACGTTAACAAGCCGAACTTTATGAGAAAATTGTGATATTTTGACCAAAAGTTGGAATTTTAAAATAAATACTCAAATTATCTGAGTAGAACTGATATATTATGAGTGCCTTTTCAGTTACTTTCTCAAAATATTACTTATTAAACTTAAAACATCTCAGTGAAAATCATAATATTAGGATTCAGGTCTAACTTGTAACACGGTCAATTCTTACTGCAGATTATTTAGTTTTCTGAACTTTGTTTCTACATTTTCTGTCAATCCGCTCGATTAATCCACGAACGATTTTATTTTTTAATTATCTGGTTAATCGCATCTTTGAAAGTGTAAAGAAGCTGAAGACAGGAGTTTGGGAACGTGCGATGGACGGTTGTTATTGTTGCCGTTTCGGCTGTTGAACACTGAATAATACGGATCTTTGGAAGCCTCAGCTGCTTGTTTCTGACAGAATGAGTTTAAATGAACGTGAAGTGAAAGAAGAAACATTAAAGTTACACACACAGTCAGATTTAAGGCTTCAGGAGCACAGAGGGAGGAAAAAAAGCCACATCTGTCCACATGTGGGTCCAATCAGGTCGCTTCCTTTCGTAACTTCCTGTTTTGGGCTTTTTATTCCGGTTTCCCTTAAAAATCATCTTCACTGTCGATACTTCAGTCGTTTTTCAAGTCACTTCCAGTTTGTGAGTCGCAGCTTTTAAACAAAAGCCAGTAGAAAGTCAAAGCTGGGTTTCTGTGAGTTCTTCTTCTTCTTTTTGTTTTAAATTTGGTGAAACGTCGACGACCGTACGAATCGTCACGCGGCGGCGCCGATTTATTAAAATGCAGGCGTCGTCTGTCAGGTCGGGGTGTCGTCCATCACCGGTGTGAAATTCAAAAGAACCTGAACAAACAAACAAACGGTAAGAACTTCATTCGTTCCTCGTTAGTTGTTTTTTTACTAACTACGTCTGTTTTGAGCCTCAGTCCTTCGTTAGCACCGACCGAACCGAAGCCGTCTTCCCGGCTCGAAACACAAACTTGACTCGCGTGAATTCATTTCCGAGATTCAAACTCTTGTTAACTTTGATCGAGGATGGCTTCGTCTGAGTGCAAATCAATCGCCGATAATAACTGATCGATAACAACGGCAGCTCACTGACTTCAAGCTTGTGCCCGAACTCCTCGGACGCCGGCTCGTGTTTCACCGCTGAGTCATGAAAGCGTGAGACACCAAAATCTTCTACAAAATCAGCGACTGAAACCGAATTTAATGAGTCACTTATCGATTCTCGGAACATTTTGACTTTATTTCTCGAAATCATTGATTATTTTGTCCCCAACGGCGGATCCGAGACTCCATCTTACCTGGAGACGCGTGATGCATGTTCACTACCTCTGGACATGTGTATAAACTAAAAGAACACCTGATCAAACAATGTGATTAATCGACCCTCACTGTTTACTAAACGTTCTGCGGCCCATAAATTTAAAAATGTCAAATGTATTTACAATAATCTGCATTTAACGGTATTTTCGTGTTGCTTCTCTTAGTATTTATCTGATGATTGATTGATTAATTAATTAATAATTCAGTCATTTATCAAAAGGCAACATTAGGGTTCAATCGTTTTCATCACAAACTGATTATTATTATTATTATTATTATTATTATTATTTATGACTTTACTCACAAGCTGTTCTCTAATGAGAATAAAGTGGTACTTTTTTTTTCTGGTAATGTGTATTTCAATAAATAAATACAGGATAATGTACATACAGGTTGGAAACGAAGCAACAGAAGTATGACGACAACACGCACGTTAACTGTGTCTGTGTACAAAAGCCGTGATGAGAAAACACGCCGACTAAGTTTTAACAGACAGGTTTCAAAAAGGGTCTAAAAGCGTTTTACAGTGCAAACTGTCACTCTGCTCGCCAAGCGTTCCTCAGTTAAAGCCGTCTTTGCTATTGATCAGCGTGGATACATTCAGCTGGAGGAACTAAACTACATCGTTAACACTGACGGAGCGCCCTGTGGCATATTCGCTGCTTAAATACGACGGAGGAAGAAAAAAAACAAAACACTGTGGACTGACTTTGATCGAGGATGGCTTCGTCTGAGTGCAAATCAATCGCCGATAATAACTGATCGATAACAACGGCAGCTCACTGACTTCAAGCTTGTGCCCGAACTCCTCGGACGTCGGCTCGTGTTTCACCGCTGAGTCATGAAAGCGTGAGACACCAAAATCTTCTACAAAATCAGCGACTGAAACCGAATTTAATGAGTCACTTATCGATTCTCGGAACATTTTGACTTTATTTCTCGAAATCATTGATTATTTTGTCCCCAACGGCGGATCCGAGACCTGGAGACGCGTGATGCATGTTCACTACCTCTGGACATGTGTATAAACTAAAAGAACACCTGATCAAACAATGTGATTAATCGACCCTCACTGTTTATTAAACGTTCTATGCCCATAAATTAAATCTCATGTATTTACAATAATCTGCATTTAACGGTATTTTCGTGTTGCTTCTCTTAGTATTTATCTGATGATTGATTGATTAATTAATTAATTAATTAATTAATTAATTAATTAATTAATTAATTAATAATTCAGTCATTTATCAAAAGGCAACATTAGGGTTCAATCGTTTTCATCACAAACTGATTATTATTATTATTATTATTATTATTTATGACTTTACTCACAAGCTGTTCTCTAATGAGAATAAAGTGGTACTTTTTTTTTTCTGAAGTCTTTTGGTTTAAGTCGTTTTTCAAGTAAAATAAAGTTTTACCAGATTAATACATTTTCTTTTATTTGTCACATTGTACCTGTCAGTGTTGCTGTGAGCGTTTGCGTGGTGGTGGTGGTGGTGGGGGGGGCGATTAAATCCAGCTAATGGTCTCAGACCGACGCTGTGGTTCACCGTCACTCTCAGACTGTTTGACACATTAAAGTCAGTGTTTTCTAAAAGTTTCAGGTAGCTGCGCAAAAGAAAATTAATCTGCTGATTATCACAAAAACATTAAGTCATTTTTCAAGTAAATGTACCAAATAATTGCTGGTTACAGGTTCTCAAATGTGCTTCTTATCGTTGGCATTTGAGCACTTTTGGAACGTTTTTCTGACAAAATAATCAACATGAAGTCAAAGTTGTGACGAACATTTGTTTGTTTTTTCATATTTGTGACTTTCGGAGACTAAATGAGTCTTTGAGAAACACATCTGTCAACGAATCAATAAAAATAAAGTGTTAATTGAGCGACTTGTGATCCATTTCCTGCTGTAAACGTGTCCTAATAAACGAGGATTTGACCCCGCTGTGGCGTCGCCTGCTGTTTGCTAACGGAGCCGACACCTTCTACACTTCCTGTTTTGGGCTTTTTATTCCGGTTTCCTTAAAATCATCTTCACTGTCGATACTTCAGTCGTTTTCAAGTAGCGGCGCCTGCAGCAGCGGCGCCTGCAGCAGCGGCGCCTGCAGCAGCGGCGCCTGCAGCAGCGGCGCCTGCAGCAGCGGCGCCTGCAGCAGCGGCGCCTGCAGCAGCGGCGCCTGCAGCAGCGGCGCCTGCAGCAGCGGCGCCTGCAGCAGCGGCGCCTGCAGCAGCGGCGCCTGCAGCAGCGGCGCCTGCAGCAGCGGCGCCTGCAGCAGCGGCGCCTGCAGCAGCGGCGCCTGCAGCAGCGGCGCCTGCAGCAGCGGCGCCTGCAGCAGCGGCGCCTGCAGCAGCGGCGCCTGCAGCAGCGGCGCCTGCAGCAGCGGCGCCTGCAGCAGCGGCGCCTGCAGCAGCGGCGCCTGCAGCAGCGGCGCCTGCAGCAGCGGCGCCTGCAGCAGCGGCGCCTGCAGCAGCGGCGCCTGCAGCAGCGGCGCCTGCAGCAGCGGCGCCTGCAGCAGCGGCGCCTGCAGCAGCGGCGCCTGCAGCAGCGGCGCCTGCAGCAGCGGCGCCTGCAGCAGCGGCGCCTGCAGCAGCGGCGCCTGCAGCAGCGGCGCCTGCAGCAGCGGCGCCTGCAGCAGCGGCGCCTGCAGCAGCGGCGCCTGCAGCAGCGGCGCCTGCAGCAGCGGCGCCTGCAGCAGCGGCGCCTGCAGCAGCGGCGCCTGCAGCAGCGGCGCCTGCAGCAGCGGCGCCTGCAGCAGCGGCGCCTGCAGCAGCGGCGCCTGCAGCAGCGGCGCCTGCAGCAGCGGCGCCTGCAGCAGCGGCGCCTGCAGCAGCGGCGCCTGCAGCAGCGGCGCCTGCAGCAGCGGCGCCTGCAGCAGCGGCGCCTGCAGCAGCGGCGCCTGCAGCAGCGGCGCCTGCAGCAGCGGCGCCTGCAGCAGCGGCGCCTGCAGCAGCGGCGCCTGCAGCAGCGGCGCCTGCAGCAGCGGCGCCTGCAGCAGCGGCGCCTGCAGCAGCGGCGCCTGCAGCAGCGGCGCCTGCAGCAGCGGCGCCTGCAGCAGCGGCGCCTGCAGCAGCGGCGCCTGCAGCAGCGGCGCCTGCAGCAGCGGCGCCTGCAGCAGCGGCGCCTGCAGCAGCGGCGCCTGCAGCAGCGGCGCCTGCAGCAGCGGCGCCTGCAGCAGCGGCGCCTGCAGCAGCGGCGCCTGCAGCAGCGGCGCCTGCAGCAGCGGCGCCTGCAGCAGCGGCGCCTGCAGCAGCGGCGCCTGCAGCAGCGGCGCCTGCAGCAGCGGCGCCTGCAGCAGCGGCGCCTGCAGCAGCGGCGCCTGCAGCAGCGGCGCCTGCAGCAGCGGCGCCTGCAGCAGCGGCGCCTGCAGCAGCGGCGCCTGCAGCAGCGGCGCCTGCAGCAGCGGCGCCTGCAGCAGCGGCGCCTGCAGCAGCGGCGCCTGCAGCAGCGGCGCCTGCAGCAGCGGCGCCTGCAGCAGCGGCGCCTGCAGCAGCGGCGCCTGCAGCAGCGGCGCCTGCAGCAGCGGCGCCTGCAGCAGCGGCGCCTGCAGCAGCGGCGCCTGCAGCAGCGGCGCCTGCAGCAGCGGCGCCTGCAGCAGCGGCGCCTGCAGCAGCGGCGCCTGCAGCAGCGGCGCCTGCAGCAGCGGCGCCTGCAGCAGCGGCGCCTGCAGCAGCGGCGCCTGCAGCAGCGGCGCCTGCAGCAGCGGCGCCTGCAGCAGCGGCGCCTGCAGCAGCGGCGCCGATTTATTAAAATGCAGGCGTCGTCTGTCAGGTCGGGTGTCGTCCATCACCGTGTGAAATTCAAAGAACCTGAACAAACAAACGGTAAGAACTTCATTCGTTCCTCGTTAGTTGTTTTTTACTAACTACGCCTGTTTTGAGCCTCAGTCCTTCGTTAGCACCGACCGAACCGAAGCCGTCTTCCGGCTCGAAACACAAACTTGACTCGCGTGAATTCATTTCCGAGATTCAAACTCTTGTTAACTTTGATCCGATATCCTCAATTTATTATAATGTTTAAAGGAAACGATCTGTAAATCGTCAGAACTGAACCTAATTGCGACGCAGCCGATCGGACATAATGCAGTAACGGAGCCGACACCTTCTACACTTCCTGTTTCCTCTCGACAGAAACACGCGCCGCACGCCGTCGTAGATATATCAAAGAAAGAAAACGGACTCACAAACGTCCACAACGAGTCGTTAAAAGCAGAACCTTCGGTCAAGGCGTCTCAGTGAGTAAAGCAGCAGGATATTTACAGGAAAACACATTCTTCACTTCCTTCTCCTTCCTGGTCAGAGTTCAGCCAATGCCTTTTCACACCGAGGTCATGTGATCCCGACGCCCGTTTCCGTGGAGACGACCTCGCACACAGCGGGAACTGAAAAGAAGAGGAGGCACTTCTCGAATGGCTGGTTTGGTTGTCGTCCCTCCGGCTCGTCTCCAGGTGAAGCAGGTGTTTGGGTGTCGGTCTCGCTCTGGACACCGGGGGGCGCTGCTGTCGTCTCAGTGGCCCGATGCAGGAGGCACTTGGTAGTGATGCTCTGAGGGGGGGTCCCGCTCTGCTATGTCATCAGGATGGGCTTCTGCCTCACCTCCAGGATGTCTGACAGAGAAACACACATTACGTCAGTTGGACTGATGAACTAAACCCACTGAGGCACATGTAACCTCAACGTCCCAGGTTTGATTCCTCAAGGACGTCGTACTTCTCTCTTCACTGCTAAACTATCTAATCTCATATCTATTAAACTCCTAAAGCAAAGTCTGACTGACTCTCTGACGAAGTTAACAACTAACTAAATACATAAGTAACTAACTAACTGGTTAACTAAACATTACATGTCTTAGTTCCAGCTGTGTTTTGTCTTGAATCTGACTAAACATGAAGAATCCGTCAGAACCTGGACTCGTCTCAGACCTGTTCAGTGACTTTCAGGCCCTGCGGAGGATGAAATCAACGATCTGTGTTTGGAAACCGCAGCTTTAAGAAAACGAGATGATCAAGAAACACGAATCAAACAGCGGATACAGTTTGATTTAAAGGAAACGATCTGTAAATCGTCGTAAACTGAACCTAATTGCGACGCAGCCGACCGGACATAATGCAGTAACCCAGCCGGGCTGATTGATCGCTTATTACTGATTAATCAGTCAGCTGAGCCACAGGAGATTTGGAGGAGAAAAGTTATTTCATGATAATATTTATTATTATTATTTATGACTTTACTCACAAGCTGTTCTCTAATGAGAATAAAGTGGTACTTTTTTTTTTCTGAAGTCTTTTGGTTTAAGTCGTTTTTCAAGTAAAATAAAGTTTTACCAGATTAATACATTTTCTTTTATTTGTCACATTGTACCTGTCAGTGTTGCTGTGAGCGTTTGCGTGGTGGTGGTGGTGGGGGGGGCGATTAAATCCAGCTAATGGTCTCAGACCGACGCTGTGGTTCACCGTCACTCTCAGACTGTTTGACACATTAAAGTCAGTGTTTTCTAAAAGTTTCAGGTAGCTGCGCAAAAGAAAATTAATCTGCTGATTATCACAAAAACATTAAGTCATTTTTCAAGTAAAATAAAGTTTTACCAGATTAATACATTTTCTTTTATTTGTCACATTGTACCTGTCAGTGTTGCTGTGAGCGTTTGCGTGGTGGTGGTGGGGGCGATTAAATCCAGCTAATGGTCTCAGACCGACGCTGTGGTTCACCGTCACTCTCAGACTGTTTGACACATTAAGTCAGTGTTTTCTAAAAGTTTCAGGTAGCTGCGCAAAAGAAAATTAATCTGCTGATTATCACAAAAACATTAAGTCATTTTTCAAGTAAATGTACCAAATAATTGCTGGTTACAGGTTCTCAAATGTGCTTCTTATCGTTGGCATTTGAGCACTTTTGGAACGTTTTTCTGACAAAATAATCAACATGAAGTCAAAGTTGTGACGAACATTTGTTTGTTTTTTCATATTTGTGACTTTCGGAGACTAAATGAGTCTTTGAGAAACACATCTGTCAACGAATCAATAAAAATAAAGTGTTAATTGAGCGACTTGTGATCCATTTCCTGCTGTAAACGTGTCCTAATAAACGAGGATTTGACCCCGCTGTGACGTCGCCTGCTGTTTGCTAACGGAGCCGACACCTTCGCCTGGTTATAGGAGAGAAGCCGTCTACACTTCCTGTTTCCTCTCGTACAGAAACACGCGTCGCCGCACGCCGTCGTAGATATATCAAAGAAAGAAAACGGACTCCACAAACGTCCACAACGAGTCGTTAAAAGCAGAACCTTCGGTCAAGGCGTCTCAGTGAGTAAAGCAGCAGGATATTTACAGGAAAACACATTCTTCACTTCCTTCTCCTTCCTGGTCAGAGTTCAGCCAATGCCTTTTCACACCGAGGTCATGTGATCCCGACGCCCGTTTCCGTGGAGACGACCTCGCACACAGCGGGAACTGAAAAGAAGAGGAGGCACTTCTCGAATGGCTGGTTTGGTTGTCGTCCCTCCGGCTCGTCTCCAGGTGAAGCAGGTGTTTGGGTGTCGGTCTCGCTCTGGACACCGGGGGGCGCTGCTGTCGTCTCAGTGGCCCGATGCAGGAGGCACTTGGTAGTGATGCTCTGAGGGGGGGTCCCGCTCTGCTATGTCATCAGGATGGGCTTCTGCCTCACCTCCAGGATGTCTGACAGAGAAACACACATTACGTCAGTTGGACTGATGAACTAAACCCACTGAGGCACATGTAACCTCAACGTCCCAGGTTTGATTCCTCAAGGACGCCGTGCTTCTCTCTTCACTGCTAAACTATCTAATCTCATATCTATTAAACTCCTAAAGAAAAGTCTGACTGACTCTCTGACGAAGTTAACAACTAACTAAATACATAAGTAACTAACTAACTGGTTAACTAAACATTACATGTCTTAGTTCCAGCTGTGTTTTGTCTTGAATCTGACTAAACATGAAGAATCTGTCAGAACCTGGACTCGTCTCAGACCTGTTCAGTGACTTTCAGGCCCTGCGGAGGATGAAATCAACGATCTGCGTTTGGAAACCGCAGCTTTAAGAAAACGAGATGATCAAGAAACACGAATCAAACAGCGGATACAGTTTGATTTAAAGGAAATGAGGTGAGGAGTGCAGACCTGAAACCGTCTGTGTGACCTCTGACCTGTGGTGATGCAGTGTGTGTGTGTGTGTGTGACCTCTGACCTGTGGTGATGCAGTGTGTGTGTGTGACCTCTGACCTGTGGTGATGCAGTGTGTGTGTGTGTGTGTGTGACCTCTGACCTGTGGTGATGCAGTGTGTGTGTGTGTGTGTGTGACCTCTGACCTGTGGTGATGCAGTGTGTGTGACCTCTGACCTGTGGTGATGCGGTGCAGTGTGTGTGTGTGTGTGACCTCTGACCTGTGGTGATGCGGTGCAGTGTGTGTGTGTGTGTGACCTCTGACCTGTGGTGATGCAGTGCAGTGTGTGTGTGTGTGACCTCTGACCTGTGGTGATGCGGTGCAGTGTGTGTGTGTGTGTGACCTCTGACCTGTGGTGATGCAGTGCAGTGTGTGTGTGTGTGTGTGACCTCTGACCTGTGGTGGTGCAGTGTGTGTGTGTGTGACCTCTGACCTGTGGTGATGGTGCAGTGTGTGTGTGTGTGACCTCTGACCTGTGGTGATGCAGTGCTGTGTGTGTGTGACCTCTGACCTGTGGTGATGCGGTGCTGTGTGTGTGTGACCTCTGACCTGTGGTGATGCGGTGCAGTGTGTGTGTGTGTGTGTGTGTGTGTGACCTCTGACCTGTGGTGATGCGGTGCAGTGTGTGTGTGTGTGCGTGACCTCTGACCTGTGGTGATGCGGTGCAGTGTGTGTGTGTGACCTCTGACCTGTGGTGATGCGGTGCAGTGTGTGTGTGTGTGTGTGACCTCTGACCTGTGGTGATGCGGTGCAGTGTGTGTGTGTGACCTCTGACCTGTGGTGATGTGTGTGTGTGTGTGTGTGTGTGTGTGTGTGACCTCTGACCTGTGGTGATGCGGTGTGTGTGTGTGTGTGTGACCTCTGGTGATGCGGTGCTGTGTGTGTGACCTCTGACCTGTGGTGGTGCAGTGTGTGTGTGTGTGACCTCTGACCTGTGGTGATGCGGTGTGTGTGTGTGTGTGACCTCTGACCTGTGGTGATGCAGTGTGTGTGTGTGTGTGACCTCTGACCTGTGGTGATGCAGTGCAGTGTGTGTGTGTGTGACCTCTGACCTGTGGTGATGCAGTGCAGTGTGTGTGACCTCTGACCTGTGGTGATGCAGTGCAGTGTGTGTGTGTGACCTCTGACCTGTGGTGATGCAGTGTGTGTGTGTGTGTGTGACCTCTGACCTGTGGTGATGCAGTGTGTGTGTGACCTCTGACCTGTGGTGATGCAGTGTGTGTGTGTGTGTGACCTCTGACCTGTGGTGATGCAGTGTGTGTGTGTGTGTGTGTGACCTCTGACCTGTGGTGATGCGGTGTGTGTGTGTGTGACCTCTGACCTGTGGTGATGCGGTGCAGTGTGTGTGTGTGTGTGACCTCTGACCTGTGGTGATGCGGTGCAGTGTGTGTGTGTGTGTGTGACCTCTGACCTGTGGTGATGCGGTGCAGTGTGTGTGTGTGTGTGTGACCTCTGGTGATGCGGTGCTGTGTGTGTGTGTGACCTCTGACCTGTGGTGATGCAGTGTGTGTGTGTGTGTGTGACCTCTGACCTGTGGTGATGCGGTGCAGTGTGTGTGTGTGTGTGACCTCTGACCTGTGGTGATGCGGTGCAGTGTGTGTGTGTGTGTGTGACCTCTGACCTGTGGTGATGCGGTGCAGTGTGTGTGTGTGTGACCTCTGACCTGTGGTGATGCATGTGTGTGTGTGTGTGTGTGACCTCTGACCTGTGGTGGTGCAGTGTGTGTGTGTGACCTCTGACCTGTGGTGATGCAGTGTGTGTGTGTGTGACCTCTGACCTGTGGTGGTGCAGTGTGTGTGTGTGTGACCTCTGACCTGTGGTGGTGCAGTGTGTGTGTGTGTGACCTCTGACCTGTGGTGATGCAGTGCAGTGTGTGTGTGTGACCTCTGACCTGTGGTGATGCGGTGCAGTGTGTGTGTGACCTCTGACCTGTGGTGATGCGGTGTGTGTGTGTGTGACCTCTGACCTGTGGTGATGCAGTGCAGTGTGTGTGTGACCTCTGACCTGTGGTGATGCAGTGCAGTGTGTGTGTGTGACCTCTGACCTGTGGTGATGCAGTGCAGTGTGTGTGTGTGTGACCTCTGACCTGTGGTGATGCGGTGCAGTGTGTGTGTGTGTGTGTGTGTGTGTGTGTGTGTGTGACCTCTGACCTGTGGTGATGCGGTGTGTGTGTGTGTGTGTGTGACCTCTGACCTGTGGTGATGCGGTGCAGCGGCAGGGTGACGTAGGTCAGGTGTGAGTAGAGCAGGAAGTAGTCGTCGGTCCGGTTGAGTTTGAGCCAGGAGCCGACCAGAGAGCGGCCGGTGCCCGACAGAGAGCGAGAGCGGAGGTTGGTGGTGGTGTGAAGATCTGAAGCACAGAACAGGGTCGTCATCCACACCTGACTCACATTATTACTGATTATTGATGTTTAATTATCGGCCGATTGGTTTCAAACAGACACGTGACACGTCTGAAACAAACCGGGATTCCTGTTTTCAAAACTGCCGACAAACGTAGCGTTTCATTTATTTCTGACGTGTTGAGCTCGAACTGCAGCCGAGGCCGCGACCTTTGGATCTGCTCCTACCAGTAATTCTGCTAAAAATAGATGCAGACTAAAACCAGCCTGACCAGGTTTTTTTTACCTTCGTCTTCCTCCTCCCTGAAGAACTCCTCGCTGTCGTTGGCCGAGTGAGACTTCTTCATCTCCGCGATTCGGTTTCGGGGAACTTTACGTCTCAGAGACGGCGAGAAGAAGGAGGGACGGTTCCTCTCAGGAGTCGGAGGTGTGCTGAAGGACGTCACCTGGAGGACGACAGCGACTTAGACACAATATTTATAATATACTACGTACGTTTACTCAACTGCCAAACTCAAATACTGAGTACTGTACTCCAGTATTAACATTTTCTGCACCTTCCACTCTCCACATCTCAGAGAAAATATTGGACTTTTTACTGCACTACGTTTATCTGACGGCTTTAGTCTCTAGTTACTTCCTGTCCAGTGGAAACCTCCTATCTCCAGGTGTTTGTGACGAGCTGAAGGATGAAGAGTTTCCTTCATGTGCTGAGGAAACTCTCCTCCTCCTGAAGCTGAATAAACTCTTTAACCCCCCCTCGGATCAGCTGGAGAACGCGTCGTCGCAGAGCTGAAAACAGGCTGTTTCTCTGAGCTCAGGAAGACTTTTTAGTGATACGTGGTTCTCACAGGACGGCGTGATGATCTTATAGACCATGATGCATTGCTGCAGGTGAAACTACCCAACAGGATATAAAGCAGTTAAAATGAGCTCGACCTGAAACACCTGCAGCAGTAAAATGCAACACACACATGAACGCAGCAGGAAGATGAATCAGAAACATCAGATATAATAAAACACTGACAGGAAGCGTTTTACTGCACAGGGACGACGCTCACTGTCACTCTAACTCCATGTTGCTGATGATACTTCTGTATGCAGGACTTTGACCTGTTTTCACAGTGTGTCAGGACTTTCACTGCAGTAAAGGATCTGAATGCTTCTTCCAACACAAACCTGCTAGACTGAGCAACAGAAAAATAATGTCTATTTGATAACTGATTAATCAGTTATTAAGTAAAACTAACGGTTGCTGACATTTAGCTCAGGATAACACGGGGGGCGACTTTGTGGACGACTGTAACGTTTGGCGCTAATCATTTCCGTTCTACTGTGGAAGTGCTGGAACGATCGGCTGCCACAGACCCGCGTCGTAACTCCGGTCTCAAACAGCGAGCTTAACAGTCAGCTGATTCTCGGTTTCTGTAAATATGAGCGTTTTCTTTCCGCCGTCTGAGATAAATTAAAGGTTTAAAGTGTCTTTTCATCCTGCGCTCCGAGAGTCTGTGAGACACATCTGGACGACAGACTATTAAATGATGCATAATCCAGTCCGGCTGCATCTATTATTGATCTCGACCTGATTTCATGTCTTTGTGTGGCGCTCGTGGAAGCTCTGTGCCGTTCGTCGACTCTCAGCTGCTGAGCTGGAGGCTTTTGTGGTTTTCTGTTCAGTTTCTCGACAGCCGCAGACTAACGGGAGGAAGTGAAGCCCGACTCCTCGTCGGCTTGGAGAAACCGCCTCAACTTGCAAACGGGAAGTTTCTGTCGGCTGCCAAACACCAGACTGGTGACGTTTACGATACCTTAAATACCTCAGATTTCATTTCCAACTGCTTTTCTAAAACAAAGAATCTAAACTAGACCTTTTCTAATGAAACAGACATAATAAAAGTCGTTAATCTGCAGGAAATGTTTTCAGGGAAATTTGTGTTTGCTAAAGTAGACTAAAGGTAGAGAAAACTTCTATCTAAGCAGACCAAACATAAATATCAATGATGCAATGCATGATTAAAAGGACATTTTATGTATGTTTTCCTTCATTCACAAACTTCTTGGAAATAACTTTGATCTGATGTCACATATTTAATGATTTTTACGTTTCTCAAAACACAGCAAACAGCCGTACCTACATTGTAATTAGCACTGTTAGCTGCTAACGGTAGCTTAACACTATATTTTTGGTTTAATCTTTGATACAAGAGGTCAGTTTTGATAACTTCACTAAAGCTGTCAGATTAATGTAGTGGAGTAGAAGCAGAAGTAAAAGAAAATGGAAATACTTAAAGTACAAGTACCTCAAATTTGTACTTAAATACAGTACTCGAGGTTACAGGTTCCGCGCGGTTTGTAAATGTGCGTTTGTTTTCCTCACCCTCTCGTGCATGGGTGACACCTGGTCCTCCTCGGTGCCGCAGGGCGAGGTGTCACCCGTCGGCACCCTGCTGACGGCCATCTCAGCGTGACCTTTGCCCTGCGGACCCTTCATCCTCACAAACTCCATGTTGTTGTACTTGTAGAAGCCAAAAGACATCCGCTGGGCCATCTTAGCAGCAACACTCACCTAACAGCACACACGCATTAAAGAGCCTCAGTATGTAGTAAAAGACAGACGTAATGTTGTGAGGGTTAAAATACTGTGCACAGTCAATATCACACTGTATTTGTATTTAATCACCTTGAATGACGTCTGTATTGGACGTAGTGACCGTATTATTTAGCGCCAAGTCGTACGTAGAACGGAGCTTTTTCAGATAAGTCAAATCCAAGAAACATCCAAGTCGTAAGTTAACTCGAACTTTATTTACAAGTCAATAACTGGAAATTACAGTAACTCCGGCATTACATTAGTCTTAGCTTCAGCTATGATTTAAGCTTCATGCTAGTATTAACAGGCCATTATGCTAACAGTAGTATACTCACATGTGACATTATGTATGTTGACGTGTTGGTATGTTAGCATGTAAACATTACATGCTTAATACCTTGTTAGCATAATAACATGCGAGTATAAGCATGTTAAGATGCTTACAGTTATAGTTAGCAAGTTAACATACTAATGTTTGACATGTAGGCGTGATATAGTAGCATTAGCTTTTACGGTATCACGTCCTGGGATTTAAGGAAACAATTACATGTTTCTTTTGTTTAATTTGTAATACAAGAGTGTGAGTTATCGTAAACTTCAATAAAATTAGTTTTCCGGAATCATTAAAGAAAATTAAACTAAAAAACAAACAAGCAAAACACTAATGTTAGCGTGTTAACGTGTGTGCAGTTAACATGCTAACGTTTAACACATTAGCTTGTTACAGAACGCAACATAATGAATTTGAGACCATAAGAAGCGGCTGAAAGCTAGTAAGTGGACATTAAGTTTAGACTATTCTGTCAAACATAATGTATGATTTAGCATTAGCAAGATGGTAAACATTAAACCTGCTAAACATCAGCATGTTAGCATTGTGAGCATGTTAGCATTTAGCTCAAAGCGCCGCTGTGTCTACGCGCAGAGGATGCAGCTTCTCACCCGGTTGTCGTAGACCTTCTTGAGGGCCTCGTAGCGGATCGAGCCCTGGAAGATGACGCCCTGGAAGGTGTTGCTCTTGTCGCTCGCCACCAGCTCCACACACACCATCTCCCCCTCGCCCACCGTCATGTCACTGAACACCTACACAAACAGTAGCATAATATTACTTTTACCTGCAAATAGCTTCACTGTCTGCGTTCGTTCTTTCACAACAACAACCCTCAAGCTCCCAGCCATAAACAGTGGCAAAATCCCCTCATCTTTGTATGTTTGTGAGGACCTTTAGCTTTAGAATCAGAAGCACGAGCAGAGTGACTGTTGGCTGTTTCAGCTGGCTTTGTGTTCGGCTCCGAGCACCAAAAAAAGAAACGCTCATCGATTTCCAGGAGAGAAAACTCTCTGATCCGGCGTTTTCCCCTCCAGTCGGCCTATAAAACGGGGTGTTAGTGCAGGAGCTTGTTTCTAAATGGAGTGAAAAAGCATCAAGTCACACTTCATTACACCGGCAGCAGCAACTGGAGCCAGATCATCAGCTGCTGTGGTGTCTGACTGCAGACAGTAAAGGCTTCATTACTGCTTTTACACAAACTTACTTTTTACAACTGATTCACTTCAGTTGATTTCACTTCCTTGTATTTACAAGCTCATGGCATCCCTGCGTGTTTTAGCTCAGCGTGTCATATAGTTACTTTCACGTTGGGCTCTTCAAATGTCCAGAAAACACCAGAGGTGGAAGAAGCACTCAGATCTTTTACTTCAGTAAAAGTAGTAAAACCACAGTGTAGAAATACTGTTACAGGAGTAAATATCCTGCATTTTATAAGTATTAGCATCACTTCGACATACTTAAAAGTATCAAAAGTAAAAGTACTCGTTATGCTGAACGGCCCATTTCAGAATAATGTATATTATTGGATTTTAATTATTGATGCATTAATGTGTTCATCACTTTAATGTTGCAGCTGGTGAAGGTGGAGCTCAGTTTAATGACTTTATATCCTGCTGGGTAGCTTGTGGCTAGCCCCTCCCCCCCCCGGGATCAATTAAGTCTTATCTTAACCTATAATAATAATATTTTGTATTATTAATCTAAATCAAGTTTTCAGATAAATGTAGTGCAGCAAAAAGTACAATATTTGCCTCTTAGATGTAGTGGAGTAGAAGTATAAAGCTTTAAATCTGACTGGTTTATGACAGAAGAAGAAGAGGCGACGTTGTCGTAAATGGTGCCAACTTATTTCACAGGCTGCAACATGGCTCATAAAAGCACCACAGAGCGCCACAGGAAGTCCTCAAACGCTTTAACTCCTCCCTCTAAGTGTCAGTCTGCATGACCCGAAGTCACTAAACTGGACATTGAGCATTAACATCTCTGCAGTACTTGACATAATTGTGCAATATTCTGTGTTAATACTGCTGTGCAATATTAGTTTTTCCTATTTATGGATATTGATATTATTTACCTCCATTACTGCTGTGCAATATCTTAATAACCTCAATAAGCTGCACTTAACTTCCACTGCTTATTACTTATTTTATTACATTGTATTATTATACTGTATTATCATCATCAGCCAGTACCTGGTACTTCACACTTATTTTATCTTATACTTATACCCACCTGGTACTTAATGTATTTTCTGACCTGTTTTATAGTGTATTATATTTTTTGCTAGCACTTTCTCCTGTGTGCACTGACGTAAAGGCGAGCTGCTGTAACAAAGAGTTTCCCTTCGGGGATCAATAAAGGATTTCTGATTCTGATAAAGGGTTAAAGTAAGTCGTAGTAGAGAGTACTAAGTGTGATCAGACAAAAGTTACCTCCTCAAAGTTGTCGATCATGAAGAAGATGTTCGGGTAGCTCATCTTGGACTCCTCTCCTTTGCTGTCCATGGCGTGTTTGCTGGGAGACGCGAACACTTCCTGTGAAAAACGGCAGACAGAATGAATAAAGATCAGCAGCTTCGTTAACCTCCGCTGTGATAAATGGGGTCTGAATCGAGCTAATTGGGGAGCTGCTCTGGTGTAATGACCGGCTGCAGAGCTGTGTGGTTTCCTACCTGACATTTCTTCTTGTGGATGTGGATATCGCCTGCGTCTGAGCGCGTGCAGACCGCACACGTCACCACGTAGTCCAACTGGAAGAGAGCAGTTTTTAGGTTATTGTGGGAATCAGTGTACAAAGCATATCACAAGATCTACCTTCTTTCAGTGTTTTACTTTAGTAGTTTTCTTTCTTTTCTGTCTTCACTTGCATGGACACTGACTGTACAGCTACCTTGTTACTGCTTTGTCTCGTCTTAAGTCGTCGTTAAGTTAATGTCATACCGTCCAGATTTCTGTAGTAAAACAGGAAATACTTTTGAAATGCCTGTTGTCGCTATATTCTGAGATAAAACGTTTTATTTTGGGTCAACATTTAAGTCTCACTACTCTGTTATCTCCTGCATTGATGATCTGATGTTTTCCCTCTCTATCCCTGCTTTGTCAGATGTTTAAATGTAAATGAAACCACAATGAAAAACGCAGTAAAATATTCATAAAAATGTGTAGTAAAAAGTTGGTAGTACATACTGTAGTTATCTATCTGTGAACACACTGTATGTGTCCCCTCCATGTGTCCCAAATAAGACAGAAAAGGGCCTAATTAGTACATTTTGCACAATCACACCAAAATCCTGACACACATTTCTGCTCCACTAGCAGTTTGGCCTAAAGACAGCGACATCACTTCGTCACATACCTGACCAAATCACAGGAAATTTGTTACGGGTATTCAAAATTCCTGTTTTTTGTTTATGACAAAGTATCACAAACACAAATGGCCTGTAAATAATCATAGTCCCCACGTACCACAAGCCTCAGTATTGCCTGCATTTAACTTACAGCCAGAATTCAGTCCGTAAATCTTTATAAAACTAATCAATTAAAGGTATTGAATCACGACATCTGAGATAAAACGTTTTATTTTGGGTCAACATTTAAGTCTCACTACTCTGTTATCTCCTGCATTGATGATCTGATGTTTTCCTCTCTATCCCTGCTTTGTCAGATGTTTAAATGTAAATGAAACCACAATGAAAAACGCAGTAAAATATTCATAAAAATGTGTAGTAAAAAGTTGGTAGTACATACTGTAGTTATCTATCTGTGAACACACTGTATGTGTCCCCTCCATGTGTCCCAAATAAGACAGAAAAGGGCCTAATTAGTACATTTTGCACAATCACACCAAAATCCTGACACACATTTCTGCTCCACTAGCAGTTTGGCCTAAAGACAGCGACATCACTGTCACATACCTGACCAAATCACAGGAAATTTGTTACGGGTATTCAAAATTCCTGTTTTTGTTTATGACAAAGTATCTCAAACACAAATGGCCTGTAAATAATCATAGTCCCCACGTACCACAAGCCTCAGTATTGCCTGCATTTAACTTACAGCCAGAATTCAGTCCGTAAATCTTTATAAAACTAATCAATTAAAGGTATTGAATCACGACATCTGAGATAAAACGTTTTATTTTGGGTCAACATTTAAGTCTCACTACTCTGTTATCTCCTGCATTGATGATCTGATGTTTTCCTCTCTATCCCTGCTTTGTCAGATGTTTAAATGTAAATGAAACCACAATGAAAAACGCAGTAAAATATTCATAAAAATGTGTAGTAAAAAGTTGGTAGTACATACTGTAGTTATCTATCTGTGAACACACTGTATGTGTCCCCTCCATGTGTCCCAAATAAGACAGAAAAGGGCCTAATTAGTACATTTTGCACAATCACACCAAAATCCTGACACACATTTCTGCTCCACTAGCAGTTTGGCCTAAAGACAGCGACATCACTTCGTCACATACCTGACCAAATCACAGGAAATTTGTTACGGGTATTCAAAATTCCTGTTTTTTGTTTATGACAAAGTATCTCAAACACAAATGGCCTGTAAATAATCATAGTCCCCACGTACCACAAGCCTCAGTATTGCCTGCATTTAACTTACAGCCAGAATTCAGTCCGTAAATCTTTATAAAACTAATCAATTAAAGGTATTGAATCACGTACATCTGAGATAAAACAACACATCATCTGCATAGAAAGACAATTTATGTTCATCGCCAATTTTTATACCGACTTACTAAATCGCAAAAAGGAGGGGACCTTGATGCACTCACCTCTTTTACTTCTACTCTGAACAGAAGTTATATCGTGAGGATGATGAAGGATGCGGGCGACCTTTCCTCTAGCGCCACCATAAGGTCATAATTTACATAACAGAATATCAGAATCTAATTGGCAGATTGCCGTGAAATCTACAGAACACATTCAAGCTCCCCAGAGGATGAAGCTTGTGCATGCTGGACACTACATGAACGCTCCTCCGGCGCCACCTTCAGGCCAAAATGTCACGTTTACTCACAGTATGTGTCATGGACTAATAGGAGATAATATTTGTTTATGAGGTATTACTACATTAGTACTTCTGAGTACTAGTTAATGCTGTAGTTTGCAGAGTTCAGTGTTAGTCACCTTCTGCAGGATGAGGTTCAGGTAGACGCTCTCCTCCCAGTCGATGTCTGGGTCTCCGAGGCCGGGCAGCTTCTTGGAGTCTCTCCTGTAAACCTCCACCTCCACCTGAAACACAACCGACACACTTCATCAGAACCAGCCACTGATGACAACACACACACACACACACACACACACACATATCTGACGTTGAGTTTATGTGAGCGGGTCAGTCTCGGTTCAGGTGTGGAGGAACCAGGACTCTGGAGACCTCCTGTCACATCGGTTTGACATCAAAGGAGATCAGAGGCTCGGAGGAAGAGCTGCAGCGGGTAGATCAGACTTCAGCTACGACAGAGTCCTTTATTGATTCGTTAACTACGACAACATCAAGAAGAGAGTCAAATATGCAGGTATCACTCCGTCAAAGGAAAAGCTTCTGCTTTCCAAAACAAAAACATGCAGAACGCCCCTTTGTGGTTTTGCCAATTTATTCAAAATCAAAAATGAGTATATAAATATTCAGACTCGAGTCGAGCTCAGGTGCATCCTATTTGCTTTGATTATCTTTGACATTTCCCAAGAACCTGATTGGAGTTAATTCAATTGATTGACGGGATTTAAAAAGGCACACACCTGTTTATATGATCGGACACGTCACTGCTCTGGGACCAGGTTTATGTCATATTGGAGTTATTGTAATTCCAATTTTTGGTTTGTAAATAGCATTCATGTCAACATACAAGCCGTAATTAGGGATTTTTCTGAAAGCTCTGATATATTCGACTTGGCGCTTAATAATATGTTAGTGCCTGAAAAGGCGCCTCATGTCAGCCAAAGTCCATTCAATTTAACCCAAATTTAGTGGCTATAGTACGTATGCATATAGTAGTAATCACAACACCAGCAACCAAATAAATATTCAGACTCGAGTCGAGCTCAGGTGCATCCTATTTGCTTTGATTATCTTTGACATTTCCCAAGAACCTGATTGGAGTTAATTCAATTGAGTCAGCTGGTGACAAATTCAATTGAGTCAGCTGGTGACAAATTCAATTGAGTCAGCTGGTGACAAATTCAATTGAGTCAGCTGGTGACAAATTCAATTGAGTCAGCTGGTGACAAATTCAATTGAGTCAGCTGGTGACAAATTCAATTGAGTCAGCTGGTGACAAATTCAATTGAGTCAGCTGGTGACAAATTCAATTGATTGACGGGATTTAAAAAGGCACACACCTGTTTATATGATCGGACACGTCACTGCTCTGGGACCAGGTTTATGTCATATTGGAGTTATTGTAATTCCAATTTTTGGTTTGTAAATAGCATTCATGTCAACATACAAGCCGTAATTAGGGATTTTTCTGAAAGCTCTGATATATTCGACTTGGCGCTTAATAATATGTTAGTGCCTGAAAAGACGCCTCATGTCAGCCAAAGTCCATTCAATTTAACCCAAATTTAGTGGCTATAGTACGTATGCATATAGTAGTAATCACAACACCAGCAACCAAATAATTATTCAGATAAGTGTACTTTTTTCACTTCACTAAACCTTATTTACATTTGTAAATATTATAGAGCGTGTGTAAATAATACAGGCTTATACTGTCGATATCTTAAAAAAAACACATTTCTCATCTCTACCATCGCCTCTTTAGCAAAAGGTCAGTTGTCACTCTGATATACTTACTGAAGGCAAAATGGAGAACAACGTAAACTTGTGCAGGACGACGTGAGCACGGCTGAAGAAAGTGCAAACATCCACAAAGACATTTCCTCTTTTTCTGCATATTTGCACAATCACACCAAAATCCTGACACACATTTCTGCTCCACTAGCAGTTTGGCCTAAAGACAGCGACATCACTGTCACATACCTGACCAAATCACAGGAAATTTGTTACGGGTATTCAAAATTCCTGTTTTTGTTTATGAGGTATTACTACATTAGTACTTCTGAGTACTAGTTAATGCTGTAGTTTGCAGAGTTCAGTGTTAGTCACCTTCTGCAGGATGAGGTTCAGGTAGACGCTCTCCTCCCAGTCGATGTCTGGGTCTCCGAGGCCGGGCAGCTTCTTGGAGTCTCTCCTGTAAACCTCCACCTGAAACACAACCGACACACTTCATCAGAACCAGCCACTGATGACAACACACACACACACACACACACACACACATATCTGACGTTGAGTTTATGTGAGCGGGTCAGTCTCGGTTCAGGTGTGGAGGAACCAGGACTCTGGAGACCTCCTGTCACATCGGTTTGACATCAAAGGAGATCAGAGGCTCGGAGGAAGAGCTGCAGCGGGTAGATCAGACTTCAGCTACGACAGAGTCCTTTATTGATTCGTTAACTACGACAACATCAAGAAGAGAGTCAAATATGCAGGTATCACTCCGTCAAAGGAAAAGCTTCTGCTTTCCAAAAACAAAAAACATGCAGAACGCCCCTTTGTGGTTTTGCCAATTTATTCAAAATCAAAAAATGAGTATATAAATATTCAGACTCCGAGTCGAGCTCAGGTGCATCCTATTTGCTTTGATTATCTTTGACATTTCCCAAGAACCTGATTGGAGTTAATTCAATTGGAGTCAGCTGGTGACAAATTCAATTGATTGGACGGGATTTAAAAAAGGCACACACCTGTTTATATGATCGGACACGTCACTGCTCTGGGACCAGGTTTATGTCATATTGGAGTTATTGTAATTCCAATTTTTTGGTTTGTAAATAGCATTCATGTCAACATACAAGCCGTAATTAGGGATTTTTCTGAAAGCTCTGATATATTCGACTTGGCGCTTAATAATATGTTAGTGCCTGAAAAGACGCCTCATGTCAGCCAAAGTCCATTCAATTTAACCCAAATTTAGTGGCTATAGTACGTATGCATATAGTAGTAATCACAACACCAGCAACCAAATAATTATTCAGATAAGTGTACTTTTTTCACTTCACTAAACCTTATTTACATTTGTAAATATTATAGAGCGTGTGTAAATAATACAGGCTTATACTGTCGATATCTTAAAAAAAACACATTTCTCATCTCTACCATCGCCTCTTTAGCAAAAGGTCAGTTGTCACTCTGATATACTTACTGAAGGCAAAATGGAGAACAACGTAAACTTGTGCAGGACGACGTGAGCACGGCTGAAGAAAGTGCAAACATCCACAAAGACATTTCCCTCTTTTTCTGCATATTTGCACAATCAGCAGCTTTCTGTTCCCGTTTCTTCTTGCAGCAGAAAACAACACGCTTTGAATGTGTTGTCAATATGTTATGTTTGTGGTGTTGAGTTGTTGTTGTTGTTGTTTGAGACGTCCATGAAGGGGTATTTCCCCCCCCCCCATCGCCTTCACAGTGTAACCATGGAAACCAGGGACGGAGGGGTGCAGGACAAACTACAAAAGGCAGACAGTCTGTCCGGATGAGTGATGTTCATGAAATGTAATTATAAAAGAGAAGAAGAGACCAGAGCGGTTATTATATATATTATTATAAACCTTTTACTTTTAAAAGGTTATGGGTCTGTAAGAAGTCTAAAAAAATTAAATTAAATTAAAAAATAGTAACATTAATTTGATTCACACATTTATTTTCAGTTAAATTTACTATATTTTAGTCGTTTACTTGTTAAAACAGTCAAATACAATTCCAGGTAACAACGTAAAGGTTTTATAAAGACTTCTATTTCTGTATTTTTATTTCTTTGTTTGTCTCGTATCTTTTTATTAAGTATCTCTCTTTGTCGATCAATATATTTATGATCAGAATGACTCATCAATAAAGGATTTCCACCTGCTGTGAAGAGCCTGCCGACGGTTTGTGTAGTGCGTTTCCTGCTGCAGCTGAATAAAGCTGGATTCTGACGTTGGAAACGTCTGAAAGCTTCGGCTGATGGGAAAATTGATAGTCGCTGTCGGTGCCATTTGTCTCATACGGTGTTATTACATCTGGCCTTTGTATCGTCTCATCTGCCTTCATCGTGACGAAGACGAGAACAAAAAACGTGCAGACTGACGCTGTCCTGGTCCAGAAACAAAACGGCTTTGGGTGAAAACTACAGGCGGCTTCTTGCTTTACCGCAAAGCAGCCTGAGTTTTTGGGGGTGCCTTTCTTTTTATGCTGTAATATAGTGCAAATTACAGCCGGCGTCCAGTTTATTAGGTACACCCAGCTACAACAGCCCTGCAGTAAATCCTCCCTCAGTTATATTATTATTATTATTAATTATTATTATTATGTTCAGTTTGTGTTGAAACTGTGTGTGTGTGTGTGTATCTATATATATATATATATATATATCTATATATCTATATATCTATATATATATCTATATATCTATATATATATATATATATATATATATATATATATATATATATATAGATATATCTATATAGATATATATATATATCTATATATCTATATAGATATATATATATATATATATCTATATATCTATATATATATATCTATATATATATCTATATATATATATATATCTATATATATATATATATATATCTCTATATATATCTATATATATATCTATATCTATATATATCTATATATATATATCTATATCTATATATATATATATATATATATACCGACCAATAACCTGTCTCTCCACAACATGGAAGCTCATGTCAGGCATCATCGCGGCTAAGATAAGTGGACACATGGATCAATACATGAGCAAAGCACAGAAGGGCATTGGCAGAGGAACCAGAGGAGCCAAACAGCAAAACGACATCACTGAAACTCAGCACCGGTCCTCAGAAGAATACACAAACACACACACAGAAACACACTCCAATCTTTCTGATGCAGCTCGTGTCTTTGACGTGTCCGGACTGCAGTCGGCCGATCTGTGCGGCGATGATGGGAGCTGTTAACCCAACCTGGACGCAGAACAATGCTGTGTAACCATGGCAACCGTTCCTGTGCTCTAAATGGCTTGTGAGTGATATGAACGCTGGCATGCGGAGACCTTTTTCCTCCTGCAGAGCTGCTGAACCTTTATCAGGTCTGTTTAAACAGAGATGTGACGGAGTCGGAGGGGAAGACGACAGGACAATCACTAAATCCTTAGAACTGTAAAGACTGAGCCTCGAACGTGACAGACTAACACACAATGACAGAAAAGGAACTGAAGAAGAGGAAGATGAAGTCGCAGCATGGCTTGAATAATAACGATCTTTACAGATTTCTAGTCCGGCGCTATATCGAGCAATTAATGAAGGTAAATAAACAAAAGTATTTAGATGATATTCTGTTACAAGTCTTCATAGAGGTCTCTCCAATGTAAAATAAACATGGGAAAACCCTCCTCGGGTTCTTCATTACTTCACGAGGCAAATCATTATCGTACGTTGTTTCTGGCAGGAGGTTCATAAAGTTTTACAAAAAGGTGGACTTTCCCTTTAAATAGGAGACTCTGTATTTGGGCGTCGCGCCTTCAGAAAATGTTCCCTCTTACGTCAGATACCTGTCCCGTTGGCAGAACGTGAGAGGAGATCCGGGACACTTTAGACTTCCTACGCAGTCGGACGGCAGATCTGGCTCGTCTGAAGCATACCGAGGCCTTTAGGCTGTTTTCACACCAGCAGCATCAAAATGCAGCCTCCTCGTTCATTTCAATGAGAGGTCCCGGTGCGGAGACTTTGGCCTAAAATGTCTGACTCATGACTCTTTTTTTTTTAGCAAAGATTAAAACTACAGCTCCCAACAGCAGCTCGCGCACTCACGTTATCGTAACTTGGTTTCGCCTCTACTAAAGTAACTTTTAGCTTCTACAGCGTTCAGTGCTCTCTGTCCTGCTGTTGTTACACACACACACAGAAACACACTCCAATCTTTCTGATGCAGCTCGTGTCTTTGACGTGTCCGGACTGCAGTCGGCCGATCTGTGCGGCGATGATGGGAGCTGTTAACCCAACCTGGACGCAGAACAATGCTGTGTAACCATGGCAACCGTTCCTGTGCTCTAAATGGCTTGTGAGTGATATGAACGCTGGCATGCGGAGACCTTTTTCCTCCCTGCAGAGCTGCTGAACCTTTATCAGGTCTGTTTAAACAGAGATGTGACGGAGTCGGAGGGGAAGACGACAGGACAATCACTAAATCCTTAGAACTGTAAAGACTGAGCCTCGAACGTGACAGACTAACACACAATGACAGAAAAGGAACTGAAGAAGAGGAAGATGAAGTCGCAGCATGGCTTGAATAATAACGATCTTTACAGATTTCTAGTCCGGCGCTATATCGAGCAATTAATGAAGGTAAATAAACAAAAGTATTTAGATGATATTCTGTTACAAGTCTTCATAGAGGTCTCTCCAATGTAAAATAAACATGGGAAAACCCTCCTCGGGTTCTTCATTACTTCACGAGGCAAATCATTATCGTACGTTGTTTCTGGCAGGAGGTTCATAAAGTTTTACAAAAAGGTGGACTTTCCCTTTAAATAGGAGACTCTGTATTTGGGCGTCGCGCCTTCAGAAAATGTTCCCTCTTACGTCAGATACCTGTCCCGTTGGCAGAACGTGAGAGGAGATCCGGGACACTTTAGACTTCCTACGCAGTCGGACGGCAGATCTGGCTCGTCTGAAGCATACCGAGGCCTTTAGGCTGTTTTCACACCAGCAGCATCAAAATGCAGCCTCCTCGTTCATTTCAATGAGAGGTCCCGGTGCGGAGACTTTGGCCTAAAATGTCTGACTCATGACTCTTTTTTTTTTAATTTTATTTATTTTTTTATTGTTGAACTTGGCTCAACTTTCTCTACATGACGTCACTTCCTGTCTAAGTGCAGTTTGTGTTTCCAGTTTACTTTGCATATTCTCGGACAAATCTAACACCAGGACCTTCAACAGCAGTGGAGATTAGAAATATAAGCCTCCGTGACTGTAACGAAGTTAAACGTTTACTTTTTTTTTTAGCAAAGATTAAAACTACAGCTCCCAACAGCAGCTCGCGCACTCACGTTATCGTAACTTGGTTTCGTCTCTACTAAAGTAACTTTTTAGCTTCTACAGCGTTCAGTGCTCTCTGTCCTGCTGTTGTTACACACACACACACACACACGCGTCTGAACTAACCGTGAACCCTCCACTCGCCGTGGCGTTTAACCTGCGATGGTCTGTGGGCTTATGGGAAATGGTGTTCGTTAAAGGCCGCTAAAAAACATGAATATTGAATAAACAACGATATCATAACGATTGTTTTTTAAAAGATTACCATCCCTGCCGGGACGTATGGCGTGAACCACACGACACACTGTTGAGTGATTTTGTTTTATTATAAAGCGACTCTGAATGCGTTTTTTTTTTCTGGAACAAAACCTGTAACTTCCTGTTTCACTTCGGCTCTCTACGCATCATCATCATCATCATCATCATCATCTGGCAAAGTACATGCGAGAGCCTGAATCCTCAAACAGCAAAACGACATCACTGAAACTCAGCACCGGTCCTCAGAAGAATACACAAACACACACACACACACACAGAAACACACTCCAATCTTTCTGATGCAGCTCGTGTCTTTGACGTGTCCGGACTGCAGTCGGCCGATCTGTGCGGCGATGATGGGAGCTGTTAACCCAACCTGGACGCAGAACAATGCTGTGTAACCATGGAAACCAGGGACGGAGGGGGGTGCAGGACAAACTACAAAAGGCAGACAGTCTGTCCGGATGAGTGATGTTCATGAAATGTAATTATAAAAAGAGAAGAAGAGACCAGAGCGGTTATTATATATATTATTATAAACCTTTTTACTTTTAAAAGGTTATGGGTCTGTAAGAAGTCTAAAAAAAATGTAATTAAATTAAAAAATAGTAACATTAATTTGATTCACACATTTATTTTCAGTTAAATTTACTATATTTTAGTCGTTTACTTGTTAAAACAGTCAAATACAATTCCAGGTAACAACGTAAAGGTTTTATAAAGACTTCTATTTCTGTATTTTTATTTCTTTGTTTGTCTCGTATCTTTTTATTAAGTATCTCTCTTTGTCGATCAATATATTTATGATCAGAATGAGTCATCAATAAAGGATTTCCACCTGCTGTGAAGAGCCTGCCGACGGTTTGTGTAGTGTGTTTCCTGCTGCAGCTGAATAAAGCTGGATTCTGACGTTGGAAACGTCTGAAAGCTTCGGCTGATGGGAAAATTGATAGTCGCTGTCGGTGCCATTTGTCTCATACGGTGTTATTACATCTGGCCTTTGTATCGTCTCATCTGCCTTCATCGTGACGAAGACGAGAACAAAAACGTGCAGACTGACGCTGTCCTGGTCCAGAAACAAACGGCTTTGGGTGAAAACTACAGGCGGCTTCTTGCTTTACCGCAAAGCAGCCTGAGTTTTGGGGTGCCTTTCTTTTATGCTGTAATATAGTGCAAATTACAGCCGGCCCAGTTTATTAGGTACACCCAGCTACAACAGCCCTGCAGTAAATCCTCCCTCAGTTATATTATTATTATTATTAATTATTATTATTATGTTCAGTTTGTGTTGAAACTGTTTCAGAGAGCTGTTTCTGTTATTTAGCCTATTCTCTCTCATTTTATTATATATATATATATATATATATATATATATATATATATATATATATATATATATATATATATATATATATATATATATATTTCGTACTCTGCTTGAACTGAGTGTGTGTTTACGTGTATAATCTCTCTGATCAGGTGACTTCTGAGCGTCAGACTGGTTAAACTGGGAGCTTGTTTTTGGCGTTTTGCTGTTAAAAAACCTCAGAAACCTCAGTGGCTTCTGCACGTCTGCGTGCACGCAGCTGCGGCGCCTGCAGCCGCGGCGCCTGCAGCCGCGGCGCCTGCAGCCGCACGTCAGACCAGACGGATGAGAAATCTGAATCTAAAAAGATCTCGAAACCCTTTCGACGTTCAAAGACAGTTACGGTATGCGTGTGAACACGTCTGTGTTTGATTTATGAAACGTAAACTAGAGAACGTGAACATTCATCACTTCACAGGTCAACAAGGACGAAACTGATCGTTTCTAAAAGGATCTGAACTGATAATCATCCCAACGTCAGATCAATAATGTCCCCGTCCTGTTCTCAGGGTAAAGAGAGACTCACGTGAAGATGAGTTGCATTTATTGATCGATTAGAAGTGAGAGACTTTGTTGTAGAGAGGCCTAAAAAATAACAATCTTATCAATAAAGATATTTGATGTTTTACTTAAAGGAATCAATGTCATCATTGGGACTTTGGTTTAGGTCAGGGCTCTGAATACTGGATTCTTGCAGGCGATCAATAACTTTTTTTTTTAAAAACGTGATAATATATCAGCTGATTGATTGATACGGATCCCTTACATATGTTTTTCCTTTAAAAATTATGACCAAAATACATTCTGAGCTGAAAAGTCATCGATACCGATATATCTGCAATAAGCCGATTTATTGATCTGGAATACTTTCAGGAGCAAATGAATAATATTTTAAGGGATTGTTGTTTGACTTTCAAACAATAGTCAGGTTTCTTTGATGTTTTATTTTAGGAAATCCAAAAACTGTAATAAAATAATTCCCGGATTATAATAAATTAAGGGGTTTTAATGGATTATTTGCATCGTTTAAGGGTTTTTATCTCTAATTTGGGATCATTAGGATTTTAGTTTACAGAATGAAATGAATGATGTTTTAAGTATTTCGTGGCCTACACCCCCAACGTCTGGAGTATAGTTATAGATTATCTGTTTAGTTTAGTTTTAGGGTTTTTGAAACGATAAAATCCCCTTTAAACCCATCAGATGACATTACATGTACGCATTCATTTGTACCTTAAAAGAAGCTTAATTTTTCAATGAAAGGGAAACTTAATAAACTCACCAAAGGGAACTAAGCCCTTTAAAAAAAAAAAAAGTATAAATTAAGAGATGGCTTCTGTGTTATTTGGTCAATTTTAAGGGGTTTTAACCCGTTTCTATCACAATCTATGAGTTTATCCATTCATTGTGAATGCGAGAGGTGATTACTTTCGTTATCCTCGAGTAAATCGCTGCTCGTCACCTTTTTGCCCTCGGTGTTTTCCGCGCTGACGTAGGCGAGCTTCCTGCGGACGTAGAACAGCATGTCGTCCTGTCGGGGAGCCCACTTCTCCATGAAATACGTGGAGAACATCCAGGTCCAGAACACGATGCGGTCATCCTTAAAACAACCTGCAGAAACAAAAAGGTAAATGTACGCGATGAAACAACACTGCAGCGCTGTACGCCGCCGTCCTCAGAGGCCATTAGCTGCACGCAGGAAATGCAGACGTCTGCACCTCTTCTTTATGCTGACACCTTCGAGACTTTATCAGAAAGCTCTCATATAACCATCTGCTCCAGACGTTAACGGATCCTTATTCAAAATGTTTGTTTCACAGACGTTGAACACTTTAAGAGGAAGAGGAAGGAAAGGAGGGAAGAATAAACAACTTACAAACTGAACACACACAAAACACAAATGAACATTTATAACACACAAAGCTACACACACACACGCTGTGTGTTTAATGTCTGAAGCTCTGAAAACGGCGTGCGAAGTCGACGCAGTTCGATCCTGCAGTGGTCAGACTGAATCATTACAATTTATTATTCCATTCTTCTCTTCTGGCTTTTGTTCAAATCAAAAAGCAACCTCTCTTTATGGCCACTGAAACAGCTGATAAATTATTCACACGCTGCTGGATTACTTCACGCACGCTCTCTTTTATTTTGAAAAATGATCAGACGCCATAAAAAAAAAAAAAGGAAACTGAGCCGCAGTCGATCGACGTCGCACTGATGGTGTGAGTTTCAGACGTCGACCTCCTCCATCACCTCAGGGTGCTCCGCTACCTTTCTACAGGCCGCCCGGCAACTGTTGCCAGGCAACCAGGCAGAGGATGACACGGCAGTAAGTTAAACTTCCTGTCAGAGCAGCTGCCCCCCCCTTCAGGACTCAGTGATGAACCTGATCAAACTAAAATTAATATTCATTACTTTAATTAAATCTAAAGTTAGAAATAAAGACTTAAACTTCCGAAACAAAAAAAGTCTCCTTTTAGTTTTTCCACATCACTCCTGCCCCCGTGCGATTGGCTGCCTCCCTGTTGCTGAGTTGGACGCTCCAATCAGCATCGAGCTGGCCAGTTTAAATGTCCTATAAGGACGCACGTATGTGGCGGCGTCCACATCTGCTTTCCCTCAAACTTCTGTGAAGTTTTGTGAAGCTGCTCCAGCAGTTTGTTTAAGATGAGGCAGAACTTTATTGATCCCAAAGGAAGCGTTAGTGCTGAAGATGAATATAATAATATAAAAATATAAATATAATAATCAATGTTGGTGCAACACATGAATGAAAGTGCAGAGCGCCGCTTACTATATGTTATCAATATATAAATGTACTGTTTTGAATCCTAAGCAGTGAAAAAGAAGCACAGCAGTAGTGAGTTTGTTACAATACGAGAAAAAAAAAAAATAATCACACGTAGCATTTAAAATTAAATCTTGACACTTTTAAGAAATTATCTTTTTCTGTTTTTTTGTTTGTTTTATTCTTCCCCCCTTTTATGAAACTGAGAAGTTATTGGGCAAATCTCTACGGACAATTATTATTATTATAAGCATTCAATAAAAATAAACTAATAAAATACATTTTTTATCCTTCAGATTAATTTAAAGATCTCTCGCCCTTGATTTCTTTTCTAGAAAAGGAGGTTTTATTTTCTTTAAATTTCGCCTTTTTGGTGATTTGTGGAGGTAGTTTCTGACCTACAGTTAGATATTAAATAGTCGAACTCTGCCAATAAACATTTCGTGACTGTTGACGTGAGGCTGGGATCCATCTGAACGTCTCGCTTTCAGGAAGAAAGGAATGACCCTGCTGCGACCGGAGACTTTCCATCCAACGAGCACATTAATCAGCGGCGCGAACGACTCCGTCAGGCTGCTGCTGTGAAGCTGCTCAGCGTCCACGCAGGAGGAAACGACCTCTGGCCTCCGTCCAGTCAGGTGTGGCATAAAGGTCTTCTTCTCGGACAGAGGCGAGTCGGCGAACAGAGCGGGGGGAGCTTCCAGAAAGCTGCAGGAAACATGAACTCAAGCTCCTCTTACTGGCTTTTTGCACAGCGTTGATCCGCATCTAACGTGACTTTGACGGTGTTGTCCTCGCCTCACACGTCACGGTACCTGTTGTGCCACTGAGTAATAATAATATGGGCCATCAGAGCTGTAAAACACCAGATACTTTGATAATATATCAACCAAACGGCATAAACTACTCTCAGAACAAATAGCAAGCGTCTGTGCTTAAAAAGGTTTTAACGCCACGCGTACGCAAAAGACACTAAAGCAGTTTTCTCAAGGGAAACCTGCGTTGCCATGTTGCACCGCCGAACTTGTGATGTCACCGCCGATAGCAGTCGCACGTGTCAGCGTGAGGGCTCGTTAGCTTCCCGAACACGAGAACAGCCAGGGTTCCTCGGACAACAGCACCCACGCGGCAAAAACAATCACGAAAAACAAAGACTTTTGGCAAGACTTTTAAAAGTGAGCTGAGGTTTAACGGATCCTCGGGGTTAACAGGTCGCTGTGATATCGGGATTATAAGATGGCTTACACCAACAGAATCGCGAGGCTTTGTGCTGTCAAAAATGTAAAGATTGTCAAGGTTGTGAGGATTCGACTGGGCGCCGTCCCGAATATGTTAGTATGTTACAGTCCTTTGTTTCTTTATTTTGGTTCATTGGGTCTTGAAAGTCTCATTTAAAAAAGGTTTCATACTTTGGCTGCTGTCCTGCACGTCTGAGTGTTCACGCTATGCAGCAGCCTCGGAGACGTTCACAAAAGTCCTGCTCTATTTATAGCTGCGTATCCCATTTTAAAAATACATCAACTGTGTTACGAGGCCCGCCGCACTATCACTCATCATCTGATGAAAGTGAGCTGAATCACCCAAAATCTCTCTCTGCTGGCGCCGGGGAGAAATATCACGAGCCACGGCCGGGCGGTTGTATTTTTCAGGAGTTATATAATACCCGGTGGGCGCTCACTGAGGCTCGGTCAAAGCTCCAGCGGCCCGGATGAAAGAACGAAAGGGTGGACGAGCAGAAACGTCCCGTGTTTCCGTGTCGGTCACTATTATGAGACTGAAACTAATTCACTGAAATACAAATTGAAATTTTATTTTCCTCATGTGGTGTTTTGATGATCGTGGAGAGCGTTGGAGTTGAACCACCTGAAGAGCCCTTAAAATATTAAAAGGACCACTAGAACCACCTTAAGGACCCCTCAAACCTCCTCAGTGACAACAAAAACCACCTTAAAGACCACTAGAACCTCTCACACTATTAGACTATTAGAGCCACTTACAGAACTGTTAGAAACACCTAAAGAACTCCTAGAACCATCTCAGTGATCGCTACAACCTCCTCAAGGACCACTAGAACCTCCTCAAGGACCACAAGAACCTCCTCAAGGACCTCTACAACCTCCTCAAGGACCTCTACAACCTCCTCAAGGACCACTAAAACCTCCTAAAGGACCTCTACAACCTCCTAAAGGACCTCTACAACCTCCTCAAGGACCTCTACAACCTCCTCAAGGACCTCTACAACCTCCTCAAGGACCACTAGAACCTCCTCAAGGACCTCTACAACCTCCTCAAGGACCTCTACAACCTCCTCAAGGACCTCTACAACCTCCTCAAGGACCACTAGAACCATCTACAAATTAGTCTGAAGAAACAACATTTCATTTTAGCTGTATTGTCACAGTTTGAACGGCTACAGACGTTATGAACTTTAACTCTCAGAGATGCACGACTTGTGACAAGAGGTGCAACCACATATTTCTCTATTTTAAAGAGGCCATGAGGCAAAAAGGTTGCGAAATATTGACCTAAAGACGCATAGAACCTCCTCAATTACTATAATTATAATAAGCAGACTCCCTCTTAATATTAGCAATGTCCCACCTCCAGTTCTACGTACCTGTTATGTCTCAGTGTGTGTACTATACTTCTTTTTTTATAACCTTGTGTTGCTTTTTTAAATAAAGTGACTTGTCTTGATGAAAAGAGGAGGTTCTGCTGTAGGGAGACTGTAAACCACGTGGCTTTCTCAGGATGAATGAATGCGTCACGTGATGCGGCCCGTCGTCACTTCTTAGGATCTGAAGCGGTGCAACTGATGACACGCAGCAGGTAGGATGAAAGGATTTAGCTCGAAGACGTCACGCGGATCAGACACGACAGCGTCGACTAATCCTGCGATCAGACTCGAGCTTTCCGCTTCTCGCTGCAGCTCAGCGCTGACACGCCGTTGACCATTTGAAGCCTGACTGTTGTTCACCAGACTACTGTTTGTTGCTGCTGAATTTAAGCAATCTTACCAGAAGAATCTACCAAAACCTAAACTAACTGGTCAGTCAGTAAAGATTTATTTATTCTGAACTTTTCCAAAAACAAAACCTGCGACGTGCTTCACAACAGGAGCATTAAATATCAAACAGGCAGACAGAGAGTCAGTTAAACTGCATCTTACAGTGAGGCAGTAAGTGTCTGAGCTCTGGAAACAGCCAGTAAACTCTGGTTAAAGTTACCAAGTGGACAGTTCAGTCTTTTGGCCGGTAACAAGGATCATTTAAATGTAGAAAGTTTTGGGACGTCACTGCTGGTGGCGAGTGAGAAAATGTCTGCTTGTAATTTGGGGGAAGCGATCCTTTGAATCAAACCAGAGGCAGAGCAGCAACATCAGGGGCGTCTGGGTTTGCTGACGTGTCCATTTAGCTCCGTTTTATTATTATTATTATTTCACTGTATTTATCTACATATTTTCAATTTCATTCAATTCTAACTTTTTATATATCAACTGAATCGAACATTTTGTTTTAATCTCCCGTGGATGGATCCTCCTCAGGTTCATTTACTAGTTTCAGACGCCTGAATGTACGTTTACAGTATTTACAGAGCGCTTCATCGCCGTAACGGTCGGAACGCGGTCATTGTACAAACAGACCGTACAACGTAAACAGATGGGAGACCTCCCACTGCGCTCGCCTTCTGTCTGTGACGTCCTGCAGTCACCACACACACAAACACATATGTGCATATAGATTATACTAATACAGAAACTGTCACACAGACAGAGCGGTTGTTTCACTTTGACTCAGATGTGACTGAATCTGCTGAATATTTAATGCAGTCAGAGCGTGAGTCACAGTCAGATCACACTCAGCTATTCCTGCTGTGCAGTTTATGAAGAGCAGACGAGCGAACGGCCTGCTTCTAATCGACCGATCCGCGTCTATTTTCTCCGTTACTGAACAGCCGAGCACTGACGTCTGTGTATTTATAGCAGGCAGCAGAGCCGTGTTTCACTGTGGAGGGATACGCTGGTGCGTTAGGAGGTAATTAAACCTGAATCATTGATGTTCATCTCTCGCTCGTCTGACCGTTTCTGCTCCCGTTTGGACTGGTTTCTAAAAGGCCGTCGAAGATCCAACCGAGCTCCGTACGTTACAGGACATATTCGATATTTTATGCCGTACATTCTCAAATAAAAAGGCGGTATTCAAATTATAAGAGCCGGTCGCTAATAAAGGCTGAGTAGAAAACGTGTACTTTCATAGTTTACTTGGTTAATTCAGTATAATGTACAACAAAAGTACAACAACAGAGTCGTGTCACACTCACCATTCTGCTGAAAACACTTTGTCTGTTTAACAAATACCAATAAAGTATCTACCAATACTGTTTGCATTCATTAAAAAGGACTGTAGGAAAATTACTGGGACTTAAAACTTGATTTTATTAGAAAAGCAAGAACTCCTCAGAGTTATTAATATTATAAAAAAAAAACTGCAACACCTTCCTTCTGATATCTCAAACTAATAAACATAAGGTGCATTTCTACTTCAACTTTTATATATTTATGGAATGAACTGTAACTTTACCACTGGCAATTTCCGTCGCCCAAATAATGAAAATTATTTTGTTTTTTTTTATACAAACAAATCTCACGAGGGAAGAATGAACACTTCCTGCAGATGTTTCACTTTAAAACGCCTACCAGAGGCGGATGGGACTGTGGCCTCTGAGCTGCAGGAAGGCTTTTAATGTGAAACAGCCGCGCAGGAAGGCTTTTAATGTGAAACAGCCGCGCAGGAAGAGTTGGGATTCATTGACAGCAGCTTAACAGCAAAGTAGAACCAAGTGGTAATAATTAGTGAGTGAAAACAGCAGAGTGACGACATGACAGCTGAATAAGACGGTGCGGTCCCTCATTCGTCCAGCAGCGCTCTATCGTAGAAAAGGTTTCAGTCGTGGTCGTCTGGACGCTGTTTTCAGAATCAAGGCGTTTCGGCTCCCATCCCGAAGTCATTCTCAATTGTGAAAATAGTCTGAGAACTCCGAAATTTAAGCTACTCTGTGTTGCTTAAGCCCCGCCCTCAGGAAGGAGTCTACCTGAGTATCTGTTGATTAGCTAGTTTCACCTGAAACTGACCTAATAGTTTCCATGATGGCCCAGTAATCAGTAATCAGGCCTGTTGTTTTCTGGCTGCACCTCCCTCATCACTGTACTGGTGATGACTGATGATACATCAGGTGCTTAACAGTGATGAGGGAGGTGCAGCTAGCTATTAACAGACACTCAGGTAGACTCCTCCCTGAGGGCGGGGCTTAAGCAACACAGAGTAGCTTAAATTTCTGAGTTCCCGTCCCATTTTTTCACAGTTGAGAATGACTTCCGGATGGGAGCCGAAACGTCTTGATTCTGAAAACAGCGTCCAGACGACCACGACTGAAAGCTTTTCTACGACAGCTGAAGCTGGTTGAACGTGATAAACCTGCTCTGCAGTGGATTTGTTTTTGTCATTAAGGGCTCGTCTAACTTCCTGTTTCTCTACACGGTGTGGCCGGTTTGTTGTTGTGAGGCTCGAGGTTCCTCCTGGAGAAGAATAAACTTTGTTGTTTTTAAAAAATTTTCTGCAACTTCAAATGTTTTGCTCAGCACATCATAAATATACCAACATGCGGATAAAGAAGAAACACAATTCTTAGTCATAGTTTCCTGTATCTTTCAGTCCCAGGCCATAAAACTGTGTTTTTGTGCTACTTCCATTTATCAAAGTCTCTTATTAGCTTTAAATACGAATGTGTTTATATTTTTGCACATTTTCTTCTTCAGAGTAACCAGGACCGTTTGAAAACGAAGATTTATTTGATGCGAATAGTTGCAGTAAAGATTTATGATTACAAAACGCATTTGATCAGAATTGTGAAGTTGATCAGAAACAGTGACACAGCTGATCAGTGACGTCTGTGAGGTTTGCGGAAACTATGAGCTCGACAGCAGCCTCGTAATCAATAAATAACACGGGCAAGAATCAATAAAACAACAAAGTAACTTTCACTCAAATCAAAATCAGGTCGCTGACCTTTCTGACTTCATGGGGTCAAAGGTCAACACCTGGAATGTGAATAGTTAGAGAACATAACCAATAAAAAACAGGTGATGCTGACTGGATTTATATAACAACACAAGGAGGAGGAGTTACAACCAAGTGTGATGGTTCACGCTGTTCATAAGGACCACGGCTATCGATATGCTGATTGACCAATCGGTTCGCGCAAGACCGGAGCTGTAGCTGAATCTGCGTCGACTCCGGCTGAGTAAAGACCTGCGTCACAGTTGATGCTGACGGTCAGAGTCAGACTGAGCAGCCTGCAGAGGACCATCCAAGGACAGAGACTACGGACTCTGAATAAAGAAACACCAGCTCCCGTCAGAGCAGAGGAACCAGCTGCCGGACACAGCCAAGCACCTGTGAGGTAACAGGAAGTCAGTAACCTAAACGTACGGATTAAATACACGTTCTCACGGTCGGTTACGCAGTCACAGAAAGTCTCATCACCTGTACCTGGTCTGTGGGGAGGGGGGGGGGTCACAGGAACGTTGAGATTCATCCTACGGACACCATGAATATCCTCAGATGATACCCGGAAAATGGCACGGGAACGATTTCCCTTGTTGATCAATCTCTCTGATTAGAATCAAAATCATGATCAAAAGCTCCAGAACACCTGCTAAATGGACCCCCGTGGTGAAACTGCTGTTTCCAAGAACAACGCTGAACCTAAAGTCCTTAAATCTACAAACTCCATGACAACTAGGCAATCTCCAGCTGCTGATGAAGACCATGTGATGTTATCAAAAGCTCCAGAAGAGCTACTAAAGGCACTTTGTGGAGAGATGTATGTGTGTATCCATCGTTTAGTCCAAAAAAAAAAAAAAAATGTCAGAAGAAAGGTTACTGCAGAGAGGTCTCTCTCCTCTCAAAACGGACTACATTCAAAAATTGATCAATTTAAGACAATAATGTTCATACATATAATCACAGACCTAACCGAGAGGGACCGCTGGGGTTTTACAGGTCAACGGGGGTTTCTGCTAAATTCGGCACACGAGCGATTCACGTATCAGCTCATTGTTTTAATAAAATGTTAACAACAGTTTGTTGATTCCAGCTGGCCAGTCCCCCTCCGCAGAAATACTGTTATATTAGGTGACTGAGAGTTAGTTAGGACCGTGGGAACAGCAGGTACGTTCATTTCATTACTGATCTTTTTTTTTTGTGTGTAATGAATCAACTAAATGTAAAGTAAAACCCGTCAGAGTGAAGAGCGAGTGTCGCTGCAGGAGACTGAACTGCAGAAATCCAACTATAAATGCAAACAACTCAGCAGCCGGATCCGTCAGTGGAGAGAAAGTTCACCCGCATTTTCAGTTTTTCTGAAACTGAGTTCATCACGTCTTTTCATAGATGAACGAGCCAAACTGCAGGAAGCAGAATCCAACTGACAGAATTTACCGTTTCACGTCTGCGTGTTCGGCACAGAGCTGGAGTCAGGACGTTGTTAGCTTAGCTTAGCACAAAGACTGGAAACGGGGGGGAACAGCTAGCCTGGCTCTGCCCGAAGCGAAATAATGCAGCTATGAACTTCTAAAGCTCACTCAACTGTTTCCTTTCAGTATTAGTACTGCACCCGAGTCTTTATTCTGCGAGGCTTCACGCCTCTACTCCACTTCTCAGGAGGGAAATGCTTCTCGCTCCACCGTTTTCACGCAACGGCTACAATTAAGTTGCTTCGAAGACTTTACAAACCAAAACAGCAGCGGATCCCGGACGGCATCCTGCCTACCACTGCGGATCAAACGCAAACTTAAAATACATTTTACATCTCACTTCGTTTTGAATGCAATACACCGTGTAACTACTCTACAGTTCAAAAAGAGGAATATTGCACTTTTTACTTCACTACATTTATCTGACAGCTTCACTTTCTTTACAAATAAAAAACATTTAAAAACACTTCCAGCTCCTCAGATGTGCAGATCTGCTGCTTTTCCTCTGAATGACTAATGTTTTTATAATGTTTTTATAATGTTTTTACAGCAGCCACAGGGACGTTTCACTGCTTTAACACTTTAAGCACTTTTACTTGTAACGGAGCGTTTTCACAGTGTGTGTCAGTACTTTTACTGCAGTACCGGATCTGAGTCGCTGGTAATAAAAGGACCAACCATGAGGCCTTCATCATCAGCTGATATTGATCTTTATTAGCGCACAGTTCCAAACAATAGTTCAGTTAAATGACCACAAAGTGAACTTGGGAGTTTTTGGCAGGTAATCCCGAAGATACAGGACTCAGCTGTAAACCAGGACCCAGAGCTGCGACCGCGTCACACCTGGTTCAGCCTCTTTACATCGGCTCCCTGTTGGTTTCAGGACTGATTTTAAGATCTTATTGATTACTGTTAAGGCTCTTCATGGCTCCAGACTGTATCTTAGACCTTGTAATCCCTTATGAACCTTCACGTAGTCTGAGATCTTCGGGCAGGGGTCTCCCGTCTGTTCCCGAGTCCAGGACGGAAACTAAGGGGACAGAGCTTTGGCCATCAGGGCCCCGAGGCTCTGGATCAACCTGCCCGAAGACATCAGGCTGTCTGAGTCAGAGTCTTCGTTTAAGTCTCGTCTCAAAACACATTTTTATCAGAAAGCAGATCCTGATTTTACCTGAACTGTTCATTTTACTGCTTTTATGTATTTTATTTCTTTATATTTCACAGTGATATTTTATTTCTCTTGTTGTGAAGCACTTTGTTTAGATAAGTGCTCTATAAATAAAGTTGGATTATTATTATTATAATAATCAGATCTTCCTCGTCAGAGGCCCGGGAGTGAAACCGACACGTTGTTGTGTGTAAATATGTAATAAAACTATAAACTCGATGATTTCAGCTGAACTGAGATGAATATAACAGTGTGTAGAGACCTGCAGGGACCCCTCCACACTCTCGGGGGGGGGGGGGCCACAGCAGATCAGTAACGGATCGGCTCACCGAGTCCGCTGATCTCCTGTCGGATGTTGAGTCGGTTCCTCTCGTCGGCGATGGCCTTCAGCATCTGCTGCAGAGAGCCGTCCAGCTCTCCGTTCTCCTCCTCCGCTGGCCCGACAGCCTTACACAAACCGGGAAGGACGCCATCTCCGAGCTGGGATCATGACAGTCCGGGCTAACAGCTACCGACGGCACCGGTTCACGGTAGCTAACAGACGCCTCAGATTAATCCCGGATGAGATCCTGGCCGCGGGGCTGCCGGTGGCCGGTACCGGTGCGCTCCGCCGTGGAGCCGGAGAAAGGAGCGGGTCGGTCGGTCGGGCTGCCGAGGGAGACTCCGCTCCTTCTGTTGTGCAGATCAGCTGGAAACACCCAGAGCACTTCCTGTAACAACACGAGGCTTTTAAAGGGACAGAGCGCCTAAACGCTGTTCACGCACGCGGGCTGACCCGGAGCACGCACAGGTGTCACGGCCAATTCCGTCACCCGGATCATTCTGTGCCCCTCAAAAAAAAAACTTTCCATTTTATTACATTTTATTAACCGAATAAAAAGGAAATATATTAAAATACAAAACGACAAGAACAGTAAAGGAGTAAAATATGCGTTTTCAAAAATACACATTTAATTCTGTACATAATCTTGTTTTTACATCATTTTAGAGAGTTTATCAAATGAAAGTGGAGGCCCATTCCCGCAAATGACTTATAATAATTAATTTTGACTAATTGTGACAGTTTTTTTTCTATTTTCATCATGAATTATGAGATAATAAGTCAATGAGACTCATTATCTCATAAGTCATGATATAAATAACAATTCTTGTGATAAATGTTGACAAAGTAAGCCAAGATGGTGACTTAGTGACTCTTTATTAACGTTTTACTTACTGTCTCATTAATTTGGATTTACTATCTCAAACTTTTCACCAAGTATCTCACAATTTTGACTTAGGCTACATAAAATTTAAGCTATTGTCTCTCTTTGCAGATCACAAATTTGACTTAGTATCTCGTAATTGTAACATACCGTGAGTATTTAAAGCTTCCCCGGTGTTACTTTACGGTAAATCCTCACAGAGACGAGGGTTAATCTGACGGGTCACAGAATACACCGTAACACTTCTCCTGAACTGGGTCTGAATGTGTTGTCCTCCGGTGCTTAGCGGGTCGTGAATCAGACGCACCCCTGTTAGCATCGCTGCTAGGCGGTAGGAGCAAGCAAGAGAGTCCCCGCCCGGCTGGCGGCGGGAAGGAGGAAATTAGCTTAAATTACCGGAATATGGACAATAGATGATTAGTTCCCTGTAAACTGATCAAAATCTTGGCTCACACATTGCGTAGTCTTCACAGTTTCCCAGTCGAGGTTTAAATTAGCATCCGGCTACACAGCTACGGTTAAAGCTAACGTCAGTTAACTTAACGTTACTTCCGAACTCTTTGGCTATTTAACCAAAAATACTTTTAAACACCGGAATAAATCACGGAATGTCACAGAAGAGTCCCGGTGCTTCGTTGCGGGGTTGTGTTACCGTGAAATGTGCTGTATTTGCCGGTGTAGTGCTGTCGTGACGGACCGTTTTCACCCTTCGTCGGTTGGAGCAGGAGTTACAGCGAATTCTGTGACCCGTCCGATTCTGTGACGCTACAGAAACAAACACCGAACCAGACGTGATAGTTTGATGACTTCCGGAATCACCGCCTTATCTAAACACTAGAAAAGAACAAGTGTAATTGTGATTAAAAAAAAAAAAAACATATGTGGCGACAACACAGCTGAGATTCATCATCAGGTCACAGGATGTGACGGGTAACAGAATTCTGCGTAACACCGGTGTTGCACCGCACCAAACCCCGCCCGCTCATACGGGACCTCACCGTAGTTAAACGAGTGCACCCTTTTGTTTTAACACAAAGGGTGACGTCATTGCCTCACGCGCGCCTGGCCGTCGTCACAGTGGGAACAAACATTTAGTGTTTTACTTTTCTTTCTCAGTAACAACACGAGTGTTTTATAATGTTACACATTAAAGTGCTTTTTATGGATTTTATGAAAGGATTAAAAGGTTTTTAAGGGGCTGAAAAACCCATTAAAATATACATAACAACCTCTTATTTTGCAACCTTTTCAGTTAAGGTGCAAATTTATTAACCATTATGTTGAGACAATAAATCTATAATAATTAAAACACATTTAACCTTTTAAGTTAAATGTGTGAAATAGCCAAAATTGTCACTTGGTCAAAATTATAAAGCACTAAGTTCAAATTATCAGATAATTTTGTCAACATTTTGACTATTTAAGTCAAAATTGTGACATAGGAAGTAAAAAAGTGTGATTTAGTACCTCATAATTTTGATTTATTAACTCAAAATTATAGTTAAAACCAAATTTGTAAGCAAACCCCTGAATGTGCACCTTAATTGAAATTAGTACCTGTATTGCTATTTTGGTTTGTAACCCTTTAAAAACTTTAACTCTGACTTTGAAAGTCAGAGTTATGAAATCGAGAAAATAAGCAAAAATAGGACTTTAAAAATCAAACTTAATGTAATTCTAACTTTTATTTAACCAGTTAAGTCCCATTAAAGTGCTCTTTGGCAAAGATGGCAGCAGAAACAGTTCGGAGTATCAAAACAAAAACAACACTAACAAACAGAACAGCAAGAGACAAAGGATTTAATTTACAGTCTTGTTTAATTTCCTTTTGCAGATTATTCCAGTGGTTCTCTGTCCTTCCAAAACAATTATAGGAAGACAAAAGTTTGTCTTTTTCTGAGTCAAAGTAATAATAAAAATTATAAGTAAAAAAACAAAACTAAAACAAAACAGATAAAAAGAATAAATACCTGATTACTATCTCATCATTTTGACGTACCTCCAGTTCTTTTATTGTCGTCTTTCCAAACAGTTTGTGTGTTTGTCTGTTTCTTGGCCTAAACGGGCTTCCGTACGGTGAGACTGTTGATTATAACAGCAACGTCAGTTTCCCGACATCACGGCCCGCTTACTCAGGTGCGTTACGTCCAGAGATATACAGGTAAAAGGGAAAACGTGTATTTTGTTTGCTGCGCTGCGCTGCGTGTAGTTATTTTATTAAAACACAAATTAATTCAACAACGTCGAGCCGGAAGTTAAACCAGATTAGATTTTGACGCCTCTCACACAAACGGGGCGTAAAGGCGAGACAGCAGTGCGGGAAACAGCCGCTCGAAGCCCTTTTTTCCTTCCGGATGATTCTGTACTTTCGTGCGTTTTCCTCAGCTTTTAATAAAAATCCCCACAGAGCGATTCACGGCGAAGCTGCGGCTTCGAGGTGAAACACTCTGCAAACCGTCCAACACAACGGCTCCCGGGAACATCGCTCCACAAATCGGCACTCGTGTCGTTCGGATCCGTGCGTTTTATTACTGCAGAAGAAGAAGCAGAAGAAAAAGAAGAAGAACAAACAAACAATCAGATGAAACCGCGGCGGACGTCAGCGGCTCGCCCTCTCGTCGGTCGGACTCTGCGGAAGTTGCTCGGAGCTCTCCCGTCGAGGTCCTGCAGCAGGCCGACGGGGTCGAAGCGAGGGCGGGGCAGGGTCAGCCTCTGGTCGTACTCGCCCCCGATGATGCCGGGCAGCGGGGGGTGGAGGGGGACGGGGACGGGGTTGAAGATGTCCCGGGGGTTTCGGTGGTAAGGAGGGAGGGAGTGGTGGCGAGCCTCGCGTCGCAGCTCCAAACGGATCTTAAAGAAGCGTTTGTAAAGCTGACGAGAGAAATAAAAAAAGTCAGAACCAACATTTAATCTGCTTCCACAACGACAAAACGGCTGAGAAATAAATGTGGCTTAAACATTTGCTTGAATAATTGTGCAATATCCGTGTAATACTCGTGCAATATTTAGCTTTTTCCTATTTATGATTCACACCTCCATTACTGCTGTTGCAATACTACTTATTACTTATATTATTATACCGGTAAACCCACCTGGTACCTCACACTTATTTTATTTTATACTTATACCCACCTGGTACTTCATTTATTTTCTGACCTGTTTTATAGTGTTTATAGTGTTTATAGTGTATTATATTGTTTGCTAGCACTTCCTCCTGTGTGCGCTAACGTAAAGGCGAGCTGCTGTAACAAAGAGTTTCCCTTCAGGATCAATAAAGTGTTTCTGATTCTGATTTAACTGCTGAGATCTGCGCGTGTCTGCCTCCTGGTGGTGACTAGATTACAGATCATTTATTAAAACGATCAGCTGATCAGTTAATGGGCATCAGAACTGAAGCGATCAGAACTGATTCACTGTTTAAACGCTGTAAACTGAATCTCTTTAAATTGTTTGGGACTGTTTTTCAGGCAAACTTAGGATAAAATAAATCCAACACATTCATGTTCTGCAATATATTAAGTGTTTGTTTGTTTTTTAATGGGGTTTCTGTGAAGACGAACATTATGGGTGCCCCCATATCATAAATCCAGGGACACGTTCATATATTAAAATACACAAAGAGGTTTTTTTAAGCATGAATCCCTTCACTGAAACATTAAGACCCTTTTAAGGTAGAAATTAAGGGGGGGGGGGGGCTTCATGTTATTTTGGGTCCGTTACCCCTTAAACCAGGCAGACGATCCATTAAACACAACATAATGTTTTTAATACATGAATTATCCCCGTTCTGTTACACATCAATAAGGCTGTTCGGCGTTAGTTAACGGATACATGAATGGATTTCTGTCAGGGCGAAGGTGTGAGGGATTACGTGCAGATTATGGGGTTTTTAGTTAGTAAACAGCGTCATCAGTCAGTGTTAAGGGGTGTTTCAGCTTCTCTTATACCTCTGCGTGGATTAAGGGGTTTTAAAGCGGCTAAAATGTATATTTTCATAATAACAATGTGCGTTTCAGGGTTAAGATGTACTGAACAGCCATTACTGACGTTTCACCGTTGCTTTTTAGCCTTAAACTGCACAGATAATTAACGTTAAAATAGCTTTATTACATCATTATAAATGGGGTAACGTGATTAAATGTAAGGGTAAACAACAACAAGGGGTTCAGTTTGATAATGAATGAACTGGTTTACAGACATCGCCACTAGCTGTGCCGTCTCCTGATGAGCGTTTCTCACTATTTTTAGATGTTTTATATAAAAATATTTACGCTGACTTACTGATTCGGTGTCTTGCAGTTAATCTAAGTTGTGTTTAGTGTTTGGTGAGCCGCTCACCTCTTTCCAGTCTGTGTCTCTGGGTCTGCCGGGATCTGAATCTGAACCACAACACGGACGACGTTAACGATCTCACCCACAAAGACACGCGTTTTTCTTTCTGTACTTAAACGCCTCGACGGCGGCGCAAACATCACCTGTGAAGTCTCGGCGGTACAGGTGTCTCCACAGCGCGGAGTCGGCCGTGGCGCTGTTGAAGTGCCTGCAGACCGAAGACAGTCTCACCACGGAGCCGACGTCCAGCAGTCTCAGGACTCTGAGGAGGAGCTCCGGAGGAAGAGCCGCCAGGCCGAACGCCGCCGGCAGAGCCATCGCTGGGAACACAGAGACATCGGAGACTCAGCGGCGACCTCAGCGCCCCCCCAGCTCACTAAAGCTCATATTCTAACTCAGTGCTGTCCTTCAGTTCGAGGTAACTGTACTATAAAGCATCTGTCTGTCTAACTAATTGAAAATGCGTCACTTTGACTGAAAGACTCCACAGTGACCCATCAGACCTCTACATGTCGGGTCCGTACCTTCTCTGGCGGCGGCGATCAGCGGGTACGCCAGCTGGTCTTTGAAGGTTCGGGACAGTTTGTTCAGGTCTTTGAAAGCCGCAGCCGCACTTTCTCCTGAACAACAGAGACAGAGAGTTATTCGCAGAAGCCCCGACGCCGGGTTGGTGTCACATCGGCCGATCGGAGCTCTCTACCTGGCCACTCGTCGGTCACGTAGCCGGATGGATTCAGACACAGTTTGCGGACCGCGTCGACTGTTTGGTTCACCTTCAGAGTCGCTGCGGGGAGAGGAAACAGGTTGGTGTTTCAAGATACGTTTTCCCATTGTTATGATATCTTTAATGTTACAAGAAATAAAAATCTTTGTGAAAGTCTGAAGTAAAATAAAATGACGACAAGGTTCAAGGGATCGATTAGTTGTCCCCCCCCCCCGTAAAACTACAAATCCAGACACAGAGCTTTTCCAAAGCGTTCTCCACAGGGTGTAAATCTTAACAGGCAAGCTGCCCAGCACTCATCATCACGTAGCGTCACATCAGTCGAGGTGAGGGGCGAGCGTCTCCTCCGACCTCTCGGTTGAAATGCGGATGTATCCGATCGTTAACCCGGTTCCTGAAATAACGGTAATAAACTCACCGTTAATGACGAGCACGGGGCCCATGCACACAGCTACCACCATGGCGAGGCTGTTCTCACACAGAGGATGAGCGTACTGCAGTTTGTAGACTCCGCCTGCCGACCTCCACCCTGCAGGCATCTCACCCGCCTTCACCTCACAGCCCTGAACACACACACACACACACACACAGCGCATTTCATCCATCGGCCGCAAGACTTCAGTCCATAAGGTTCTGCAGTGAGAAGCCCGCAGCCTCACCTGAGGAACAAACCCGGTTTCCAGCATCAGCAGGTGTCCGGCCACCACGACGGCGTCGCTGGGACTCGCGGTTTGGGCCGAGTGGTAGAGGAGCTCCAGGGAGAGGGGAGCCTGCCGCTCCTCCGCCTCGCTGCACAGCATGGGCTCCCAGCCGGAGGCCGGAGGTCCGGACTCTGCAGGGCCGCTGCCGGGCTGCTGATCACAGACACGTTTAAAACACAACCGCGCTGAGCAACGACTGCTTCAACACGAACCATCGGTTTGGAGGAGATGTGAGTGGAGACGTTACGAACATATTCAAAAACATTTAACCTTTAACATGAGAAACAAGCTCGCCAACACTGTCACACTTCAATCTGTGTGTGTGTGTGTGTGTGCGTGTGTGTGCGTTCTTCTAACACTTGCGTGCACTTGTGCGTCACGTACCCGTGCGAGCCACGCCTCTTTGCCGATAAAGTTTTTCTGATTAACGCATTTTGGGAGAATAAACGTGTGACCGTGAGAGGCATTTTAGCTCGTGGGATTGGTGAGGACAGCGAGGAAACACACGCATCAGCTTCACTGCAAACAACGAGGACAACGTCGCAGGCGTGACGGACACGAGGACAGTTCCCGCTTCCCTGTTAGCTCGTAAAAAGTCTTTACGTGGTCACCTCAGTTCCTAATAACGTGAAGCAGTTCCTGACCTCCGAGCTCCTGCTGAACAGTTTAGACTCCTCACTTTAACAGCTGATTTTTTACTCGATTTGAGCTGTTTAAAGTTAAAGTTCTGGATTTGTTATGTGTGTATTTCCCACACAGTAAATTATGTATCGTGGTTTATAAACGAAGCTTGGTTTAGAAAATCCTTAATTTTATACAGTTTTGCAACTGACTTTGAGATGTTTGCTTTGGTGTCATTTATATGTGGTTCGTAATTTCAGACACTCGAGGTTTAGAAGGAACTTTCTGATCAAAGTTAACAAGATGTTCGACGACCTGCAGAAGGTCTGACCTTGTGCTTGGCGGCTGCTTCAGATCGGTCTCTGCGTGCTGTGGCGTTTCAGATAGACGCATTTTAGTGAGGATGCGTTCAGAGAAACGAGTCGGCGTTAGACGCGCTAAGTTTACTGTCGGGGTTCAGGGTTCATCGACACGACAAGTCCGAACAGATTCGGTCCGACACGCAGCTCTTTGACTTCATACTGGATTTTCTTTCTTCTTTCAAATTATTCGGGCGCACGCTTCACTGACAAACCACTTTCACTTTGCTCCTTAATGTGTTCACTGACGCCACGATGAAAACTGAGACGACTTAGATCTTTTTCACTTTTGGCTTCTGACGCGACGGTGGCCTTGCGGCATACGTGATCACATATAAATATCCATTTTTACAAACAAACCGGACTGAATCCTATTTAATTTTTTAGCATGAGAACAGATTTTACTTAAATTTGATGAAAAGTTAATGGAGTTTGGTGGAAAGATGCCTATTTCTACAACAAGGCATCATTGAACACTTTTGTATTTTCCTCATGAACTACTGCTTTTACTTGCATGAAAATAATCTGTCATCACTTTGTGTGTTTTGCGTACGAGTGTGGATCAGTTTATATCAAATCAACGCTAGAGCTCGACTTCTCCGGTTCAAAGTGATCCGTACTCTACATTACTCCAAAAACATTACCTTTTTCTATCGGTTTCACCTTTCTGTAATAGATATAAAGCATCAGCGGGCCAACACACACACACACACACCTATCTATAATGTTTGATATTTCACTCGATAAATCACTCACTTTGAATCAGTTTTCAAACCTTCAATTAAATAACGTCATGTTTTAACTGTCTAACTGTTTTAATGGCTACTTTAACACCTGGCAGTTAAAAATGGGCCTTTTGTGACGCTGGCACATTTACAGTGATCAAAGAAAATAGAAATGATGAAAACCGCCAACTATTTATTTATTTATTTTTTTAGATCAACCCAATTTATCAATAAAGAAATAGTTTAAACACTAAACAAATAATTACATAATATAATAAAAGATTATATTTTGGGGCTTTTTCCCTTTATTTGACAGGAGCAGCTGAAGAGAGACATCTTTTAACTCACTTCTCAAAACTGATCTTTTCAAAAAGCCTTTTGTTAATGCTACGTTTAACACGTCTTATCTGTTTTATTATCATTATTGTTTTGATCTTATATATATATATATATATATATATATATATATATATATATATATATATTATTGTTGGGTATTTTAGTCCATTTTATTTTCCTCGTTGCCTCCTGAAATCCTTGAAATCCAGGATCCTTGAATCCTGGTTCAACCATGTAAAACACTTGGAACTGTGTGCTGTATAAATAAAGTGTATTATTATTATTATTAATATTAATAATATTAATAATGATAATAATAATAATAATATATATGTAGCGACGTACAGCCACTTTATACTTCTGCTCCACCACATCTCACATAAGATTAATAATACAAAAGATAATCAACAAATACATTATGATGTATTAATATAGATTACAATAAAACTGTATTGATCCTGGGGGTCCACGAGCCACCCAGCAGAATACATTCAAAAATACATTAAAGTATATTTTGATACAAATACTTTTGTACTTTTACTTAAGTACAATTTTGAATGCAGGACTTAGAGTATTTCCAGTCCGTGGTGTTACTACGTTTACTGAAGTGAGAGATGTGAGATGGGCAGGTTCCACTCACCTGGTTGGACGTCACGGCAGCAGCCTGTCGGGTCTGTTGGTTCTGCTGTTGCCTCTGGGTCTCTGTTCTGCTGCTCGTGGGGTGGGTGGAGGCGGTGGAGGCGGCGGCTGCAGATTCAGGCAGGACGACGCAGATCAAATCTCCGGAGACGATGCCGCAGGACGCCAGAGTCTGACCGGTGTCCGACAGAAGCTCCGAGCCGTTCAGAGACAAACTGAACTCCGTTTCTGCACTGAGAGAGAAATGACCATGCTGATTTATAATAATACATAACAAACACATCAGCTTATACAGACACTACACAAAAACCACAACATACAGACACAGAAAGAAAGAAAGACAACGAAATAAAAAGAGACACGGACACAAAGAAAAGAGATAAAAAATTAACATAAAACAATCCTTAAATACAGTATATCCTGTAAAACAACATACAGAATAATAATTATCATAAAAACATAAATAGCAATATTGATCTTTGAGAGCTTTGTTCTTTCAGAAAGTAGAACATCTCTGTCTTTGAATAATCAGTATTTAATAAGAAACTGTTCCTGTTGACAGTTTATTAATAGTCTAACAGAACGTGGGTCCCGGACTCAGGGCTGGCGTCTGACCTGAGTCCGTGAGAAGGCAAAGCTGTCCCCCTGATGTGATCTACGAGCGCCGTCAGACTGGGTTCTTCTCCCGGTAACTCCACCCTGCTGGTCTGCCGGTTGATCCGAACCCGCAGCTTCATGCTGTAGGCGGCAAGTGAACGGACACGAACAGACTTAACAAGAATAAACCAAACAGATCAACCGCAACCTTTTTTTTTTTTTTTACTTACACAAGAAACTGAGTAACTAAATGTAGTACCGGTTCTGCTGCTGATATGGACGGAGAGAGTCATCATCCTGTTTTTATTTATGGTGGGGGATCGAAGTTGCTCTACTGCTCATTTAAATGTGATAATATTATGTAGAGTTATTGTACTAGACAGCTTTATGAGTTATTGTGTATTGGTGTTTGTTGCAGTCCACATACTTTTGGCCACATGTCATATCTAATATTATACCTTCATCTGTTTTCTTGTTTGTTTGTTTTTTGCTTTTTGACAAACGAACAGGGGTAGGGCTAGTGCAAAACCTGACGCACAGATTTCATAAGAATTTGATGGAAACTTAATGGAGTTTGGTGGACAGATGCCGATTTCTAAAACAGAGCATCTTTGGACATCTTTGTATTTTCTCATGAACTATTACTCTTACTTGAATGAAAATAATCTGCCACATGTATTACACGATCGCCCATCACTGTGTGTACATTTACAGCATTTAGATACACTACATTTAGAGCACTGTCACGTTGAAACATGATCAATCTTCCCCAAACTGCAAGCATAATGCTGTCCAAAATATAACTGTATGCCGCTAAGATTTCCCTTTATTGGAACTAAGGGGTCTTGACCAGACCATGAAAAATAGACCCAGACCAAAAGTACACTAAAGTATGTGCACAGGGGTGTCCACAAACTTTTGGCCTTATAGCGTACTTGATATTTCTGTTTTTACAAACTGAATCATGTTTGCATTTTTTGCCGGATAGCTCAAACCCGTTTTAACAGATTTCACTAAACTTTGGTAAAAAGTTAAAGGAGTTTGGTGGAAAGATGCCTGTTTCTACAACACATCATCTGCAAGCATTTGTGTCTTTTCTTATGAACTACTGCTCTTACTAGATAGGAGTGTGTCCACATACTTTTGGCCTTATAGCATACCCGATATCATCTGTTTGTTTTTGTTTTTTAACAAACAAACAGAGCTGAATCCTGTTTTTCTTTTTAGCACAATACCTCAAAATGACAGTTTTCACTAAAATTTGGCAGAAAGTTAATGGAGTTTGGTGGAAAGATATCCATTTCTACAGCAGACCATCTTCGAAAAGCTGTGTATTTTTCTCATGAACTACAACTACTTGAATGAAAATAATCTTACATATATTCAGTATAATTGTCCATTACTGTGTACTAAGTTATCCTCCTGATAGGACCTAAAACAAAAACTCCACGAGTCATTAATTTGCTCTTTTTCTGGATGAACGTTTAGCTGATCAAAGCACAAAATCCCACCAGAAATCTCCATTTTTTTATTTTTTGACTTGTCATTAACGTTGCTTTCCGTGTTGGGGAGAACTGCAGCTTTGTGTTGGCCTGAAGCCAGACTGAGTTTTCTAATTCAGCCCGAAATTCAGATTAAAATAAAACTTTAATTTTCCGTTAACTAACGTTAGGAACCGATAGTTTGGCTGACAACAAAACCATCAACACGTTAGATTAAATACAGCAAAATAAACACAGCGAGACAGAAACAGATCCGAGAAATCCAGCACAAGTCTGACATAAAATGCTTATTATTTGAGAAGAAATTAAACGTTTCGTTTTCGTTTCTAGTCAAGAGTCTGAACGTTAGCTAACTGCGTAACAGTGAAGCTTGCTAGTTAACTTAGCGTTAACTAGCTTGAGGTTAGTTGACTTTAACCAACGTTGCGGTGATGAAAGCGGTCAGAGCTCCAAAGCCAAACAGAAAAACACTTACATGATGAATTAAAGTAATTATATCCAGGTCGTTTTTAGGACACTTCTCCGATAAATCGCGCTGTAAACACAAACTAGCCGAGTCGAAGCTAGCGCAGCTAAACAGGCAACTTCCGCTTTTCACAATAAAGATTTTCAAAATAAAACCCGCGTTAGCGTGTTTCAAAATACAGAAGTGGAAAAATACTGACCTCATATTTATGCCAATTTCAAAACAACTCTGAACTCATAAAAGGCCTAAACCTATATTAGAGTGAATTTCATTGATGGAACCTTTGTAAGAACTTATTTGTAGGCAATTCAAAGTTCTTAACATAAGACACAAAATGGCATTAAGTCAAAATATAAAAGAAACACGTGAAGATATGAAAAGAGTCAATTTAAGTAGAATGAAAAAGGTCTTTAAATATGTGACCTGATATAAATTTCAGTACCCTGTTGTGACTGAGTTTGAGGGTTCATTCATGAAAAATAAAATAAAAATCACTTATTTGCTCAGTTGCCATGGAGATGGTTTAATTGCCAACACGTGACCTAAAACTGTAATTCTGGTCACGTGATTTTGTATAGTTTTCACTTATTAGTATTTTTTAACTGCAGGTCTACAATAGTTATTATTATTTGTATCTTATCTTAGCTATCTGTGTATATTTTAATAGCAAATTTCTGATTTTATGATTATTTTGTTTGTTTGTTTGTTTTATTGTTTACCATATCATGTTTCACTGTTGACAGTGTGATAAACATGTTCCTCCAACTGTACGAGCTCGGGTCCTCTACCAGAGGCCTGGGAGCTTGAGGGTTCTGCGCAGTATCTTCGCTGTTCCTAGTCCTGCGCTCTTCTGGACCGAGATGTCTGGTGTTCTTCCAGGGATCTGCTGTAGCCACTCCTCCAGTTTGGGGGTCGCTGCCCCGAGTGCCCCGATGACCACGGGCACCGCTGTCGCCTTCACCTTCCAGGCCTTCTCCAGCTCTTCTCTGAGCCCTTGGTACTTCTCTAGTTTCTCATGTTCCTTTCTCCTGATGTTGCAGTCGCTTGGTATCGCCACGTCAACCACAACGGCTCTCCTCTGCTGTTTGTCCACCACCACGATGTCAGGCTGGTTCGCCATTACCATTCTGTCAGTCTGGATCTGGAAGTCCCACAGGATCTCGGCTCGGTCATTCTCTACCACCTTTGGAGGTGTTTCCCACTGTGACCTCGGGGTTTCCAGTCCATACTCAGTGCAGATGTTCCTGTACACTATGCCAGCCACTTGGTTATGGCGCTCCATGTATGCGTTTCCTGCCAGCATCTTACACCCTGCAGTTATGTGCTGGATTGTCTCAGGGGCCTCTTTGCACAGCCTACACCTCGGGTCTTGTCTGGTGCGGTAGATCTGGGCCTCTATTGCTCTGGTGCTCAGGTCCTGCTCCTGTGCAGCCATGATGAGTGCCTCTGTGCTGTCCTTCAATCCAGCCCGCTCTAGCCATTGGTAGGACTTCTTGATATCAGCCACTTCAGTTATGTTCCGGTGGTACATCCCATGTAGGGGTTTGTCCTCCCATCGTGGTCCCTCCTCCAGCACGTCTTCCTCTGTCCCCCATTGCCTGAGACATTCCCTGAGCACGTCATCTGTTGGGGCCTTATCTTGGATGTACTCGTGGATCTTGGATGTTTCATCCTGGATAGTGGCTCTCACGCTCCCTAGTCCACGGCCGCCTTCCTTACGGCTAGCGTACAGTCTCAGGGTGCTGGATTTGGGATGGAACCCTCCATGCATGGTGAGGAGCTTTCGGCGTCTTAACGTCTGTGGTCTGTATCTCCTCCTTTGGCCACCTTATTATTCCGCAGGGTATCTGATCACTGGCAGGGCGTAGCTGTTTATTGCCTGGGCCTTGTTCTTGCCATTGAGCTGACTTCTTAGGACTTGCCTCACTCGTTGGAGGTATTTGGCGTTGCCGTCTTCCTTGTTGCCTCTTCGAGGTTGCCATTTGCCTGTGGTATTCCAAGGTACTTGTAACCATCCTCAATGTCTGCTATTGTTCCTTCTGGGAGTGAGACCCCTTCTGTGTGGACTACCTTCCTCTCTTTGTCACCATTCGACTGCACTTCTCAAGCCGAATGACATCCCAATGTCAGAGCTGTAGATCCTGGTGGTGTGGATCAGTGAGTCGATGTCCCGCTCGCTCTTAGCGTATAGCTTGATGTCATCCATGTAGAGGAGGTGACTGATGGTGGCCCGTTCCTGAGTCGGTATCCATAGCCAGTCTTGTTGATTATTTGGCTGAGGGGTTCAGACCTATGCAGAACAGCAGTGGGGACAGAGCATCTCCTTGGTATATGCCACATTTGATGGACACTTGTGCAAGTGGCTTGCCATTGGCCTCAAGGGTGGTTTTCCACAGCCTCATCGAGTTTGCAATGAAGTCCCTTAGAGTCCTGTTGATGTCGTACATCTCCAAGCATACAGTTATATATATATATATATATATATATATATATATATATATATATATATATATATATATATATATATATATAAAGTGTGTGTGTTTTTTTATGGAACAAATTTCAATAAAAAAACAATATATTTTCAAGGCCAGTCGCCAAACTTCCGGCTGTACTTTGTCTCTGCTCAACTTGACTAAACTGACTTGACTACAACTACGGCGAGCGAGGAGTAGTTTAGTTTAGTTGTTGGCTAACGTTAACACTCCGACTTAAGACAATATTAGTTTTGAACAGCAATTACTGTAAGAGTTCCGCATGTACATCAAAGGAGTCACACAGACGACATTTTGTTTTGTGTTTTAGGAGGAAAATTTTCCGTGCGTCATGCCAAATTAACAACCGCGTTTTGCTGTCAAAAACGCTTGCGAGCTTCCGTACCGCTGTGACTGGTGGCGCTGGGCATCGGACAGCCGGTGAAACGCAGCATTAAACTCTGCGACATTAAACCTTTTCGGATCCGAACAATGAGTCGAAGTTATAACGATGAGCTGCAGTACCTGGAGAAGATCAGCAGGAACTGCTGGAGGATTAAAAAGGGTTTTGTTCCCAACATGCAGGTGAGACTCACTTTCAGCCGTTAACGTGGCTAGCCGGCTAGCTTACGGCTAGCTTACGGAGCCACAGTTACACAGTCAGGTAGCACACGCTGGATATTCGTGTAAACTTTGACCAGGCAGGGACTTCCTTATGAAAATACGACGATAATAAACTCAATGTAGTCACAAGAATCAGTTAAGTGATCTCCGAAAAACCAAAGTTAAAACCTGCTGACGTTGCTCAGTGATGTAACTATTAGGTATAAAATGTTAGCCGAATTAAAGGGCGGATCCTACTGATAAAATATAATCTAAAACACATGTCTAATTACAGTCTACAGTATGATAGGTAGGCAACCTGAACTACAATTAACCGGTTTTCTAACTGACGTCCGATTTTGTTTTCGAGAGATTAAAACCCTGATGCCATGTGTTGTAAAATGATTTAATAAATTACCTCGTAATCAAACACTATGATTGGGATCCCATGAATCTGGTTATTAAAGATTTGTGACAAACAAATGAATAGGATCTATACATAGTTATGTTGTAATGTGAGTAAATAATAGAGCATATTGTAATTTATGCAGCCTGGTGAAGACAAAGACAGCTTTCCACATTGCAGCAACTTCCTAACTAGTTAATTTAACCACCAATCAGATCAATCAGTTAGAGTGCATAAAGGAATTATTTCCAGCTCATCACACTGTGTGTTGATTTGATTAAATGCAAATTAATGTAGAAATTTGCAACATGTGAGCACAAAACTGAAATAAACACAGATTTGGACACAGCGACCTTCTTTAGGAAGTAAAGCACTGACACGCAAATGAAATTTGGAGCTTCTGGAGGCCCGAGGGGCGTTTCCCCACCTGGTCATCCAGCCGTCATGTATTAGACTATGTGAAAAAGAAATGCGCAGAAAGAAAATATTGATTTCTTTAAAGTACTTTAGTGATGTTTGAAGGAGGCAGATTTGCTCCTGCAGCTCAAAGTGGATTAACCGTGAAAATCGTAGAAAAGGTTTCAGTCGTAGAAAACAACTCAAGAATAGACAATTTGAATCAAGACGTTTCGGCTCCCGTCCGGAAGTCATTCTCAACTGACTTCCGGACGGGAGCCGAAACGTCTTGAGTCTGAAAACAGCGTCCAGACGACTACGACTGAAACCTTTTTCAATTTCTCAATTGTTTTCTTTTTTCACAAAAATGGCTTCGTAAGTAGAGAGAAGAGTTGGTTTGAAAGAGGAGTCAAAGAAGCCATTTTGTGAAAAAGAAAACCCCTCTTGAACAGAAATGGTGGTCTGAGATTCAACCTGCCCAAAGTTTACCACAGTGTATTAACACCGTGGTCCAGCCAATCACATGCTAATCAGGTACTTAACAGCGATGAGGGAGGTGCAGCCAGAAAACAACAGGCCTGATTACTGATTACTGGGCCATCATGGAAACTATTAGATCAGTTTCAGGTGAAACTAGCTAATCAACAGATACTCAGGTAGACTCCTCCCTGAGGGCGGGGCTTAAGCAACACAGAGTAGCTTACATTTCTGAGTTCTCAGACCATTTTCACAATTGAGAATGACTTCCGGATGGGAGCCGAAACGTCTTGATTCTGAAAACAGCGTCCAGACGACTACGACTGAAACCTTTTCTACGATGGACCGCTCCTGGACGAATGAGGGACTACACCGTCTTATTTTGAAGAATTTTGGGCAGAAAACCGTGGATCTGGTTCAGGAACTCGAAAACACAGCCAGGAAATTAGCAGACCACAGGAGCCACCTCCGCTTTAATCTAAGATGCAGGCAGAGCGAGATTATTCCCAAGAGCCTACAGATTAAACCAGCAGTAAAAGGACTCAGAGCAGATTTGGAGAAGAAACCCGACCCAGATGCTCAGTGAAAGGATCGGGGAAAACAACTCAAGATTAGACAATTTGAAGAACAGAAGTGTTGCAGAAGAAGTTAACAAGCATTGTCCCAGAAGAAATCCTCAAGAGAGAGTGATGGATTTTACACAGATAGCACAACATCGGAAGAGCAAGGAGCGGCAAATTTTAAGACATTTAACATCCTTTTGAATAAGAAGAATCTGGGAAAGGACCAGCACAACAGGAGATCGGGGACTGAACAAAGGGAGACCAGTGTTAACATTGTCATTATAGTTTCTCATTGTACTGAAGCTGCGTGGGCATTAAAACAGTTTTTCTTTCTCTCTCAGGTTGAAGGAAACTTCTACGTGAACGATTCACTGGAGAAGCTGATGTTTGAGGAGCTGCGTAACGCCTGTCGAGGAGGAGGTCAGCCGCTGTTCACCTGAGCTCTGTAACCCGCTGAAATCATCGCCACGAGTTTCGCTGTACTGACTGTTTTGTTCCTCAGGTGTGGGCGGCTTCCTTCCGGCCATGAAACAAATCGGGAACGTGGCAGCGCTGCCTGGGATCGTACACGTGAGTAACGCGATTACATGCTAAACCCTCGGAGAGGTTTGACCGCGCTGAAAGTCGTGTGCGTTCACGCTGCGTCTGATTGCTCCACAGAGGTCCATCGGCCTCCCAGACGTTCACTCCGGATATGGATTTGCGATTGGAAACATGGCGGCCTTCGACATGAACAACCCGGACGCTGTGGTGTCTCCAGGTAAGTTTCTAACTTCAGGTATCTTGAGTGAATTTAACCAAAGCAGAGTTTTATTGCGATATTCATTCAGTCAGTCATGTGCAGGTGGATCATCACACGGTTTCTACACACAGTCTCAAACGTCACACAGCGTCCAGACGCTGACAGTTACCTTTATTTGATGCACAGGCGCTCAGCTGTTCAGTCATCTCTCTCTTCTTCAGGGAGTTTCTTTCTCGTTCGGAATCGAGTCGTGACGCCAAGAGTGAGAATCACTTTGAGGTTCGCACTGCAGCGCTAACAGCAGAAGGATTAGCATCAATAACAAATGTAAACAACAACAACAACAACACATTAACAGTTAACACAAATGCAGATATTTTAAATGATTTTTAGTGCAAACTGACACCATACCAAGAATAAACACATGCACAGACATGATGTAACAAACCAGGAAGTGACTTCACCCTCCAAAACAACAACGAACAGAGCCGCGGTTTCTCTCTCAAATTACACTCAGTGGGAAAAAGTATTGTCAGCAACTTATTAATGATTATATAATTATCTAATGCCAGGAGCTTATTTTCCAAAAATGTAATAAAGCAAACAGCTGATACTGATGTTTATCTGCGGCGAGATGAAATCCGTCTGTGTGAAAGTCGAAATGTCCGCCCGATGAAGCAGCGTTTGGTTGTTCCTGCAGGCGGCGTTGGTTTTGACATAAACTGCGGCGTCCGTCTGCTGAGGACGAACCTGGACGAGGGAGACGTTCAGCCGGTGAAGGAGCAGCTGGCCCAGTCGCTGTTCGACCACATCCCAGTGGGAGTCGGGTCCAAGGGAGTCATCCCCATGGGGGCCAAGTAAGGAGGGATCCTCCAGGACTGAGTCTGGATCCACAGCACAAACCTGCTGCACCTGTGTTACCTGTGTTACCTGTGTGTGTGTGTGTGTGTGTGTGTGTGTGTGTTCAGGGACCTGGAGGAGGCTCTGGAGATGGGGGTGGACTGGTCTCTGAGGGAGGGCTACGCCTGGGCCGAGGACAAGGAGCACTGCGAGGAGTACGGCAGGATGCTGCAGGCCGACCCCAACAAAGTCTCCTCCAAGGCCAAGAAGAGAGGCCTGCCGCAGGTATCCCAGCAGCCCCGGCGCTCAGAGCTGTGTTTACACCTGTTCTCCTTCCGTCTGCTGCCTTGTTTAACCCCCCCCCCCCTTTAAAATGAACGGGGGCTTCTCTGTGAAGTGATTCTGTGGTTGTTGCCACACCTACGACTGTCTGACTTAATGTTCGGGATCTAGCCCCAGCTGGTCCAGGTTTAGGTTCAGGTTCAGGCTCTCCGCACTCTGAACTCCGAAGCTCCCGAGTTTTTATTCAACATTTCGTCATCGGGCAAACGTCCACGTGAACAAGAAACAGGCCGAAGAGACGAAACGCGACGGCTCCACCTACCAGGAGGTCACATGACCCAAAATAACATCCATGTGAATTTGCTCTGTGCAGAGAAAACACACGAACAGAACACACAGTCCTTTCTTTGGGACGTTGTGTGTTTTCTCACGTCATGTCGTCGGTTTATGTAGTCCAGACCCTCAGACCCTCAGACGGGTTTCTGACCTGATTCTTAACAGCCTGGTTCTCATTTGTTTGTTGTATTTACAGTAGTAACTATAGAGAAGGTGGCGAGCTCTGTGTCCAGGCGGTGAAGACGTCTTGTGTGTGTGTTTGTGTGTTGAAGCTGGGGACTCTGGGAGCAGGAAACCACTACGCCGAGATCCAGGTGGTGGATGAGATCTACAACGACTACGCCGCCAAGAAGATGGGCATCGACCACAAAGGTCAGGTGTGCGTGATGATCCACAGCGGCAGCAGAGGCCTCGGACATCAGGTCGCCACAGGTAGGAAGTGCAGCTCGACACGCAGCTTTAGAAAGTTTAGAAAGTCAGAGGTTTTTACTGGAATTACCGGACTCCATGTTTGTCGTTATTTGGCAGCTTTTAAACTGTCCGACGTCCTTTTATTCAGCACAAGCTCAGCTTTGCAAAGTATGAAGCTGCCAGGAACCCAAATGTCACAGGCTTCTAAAAACTTACAAATCTTTAGTGATAATCCCTCAAAATATTACTGTAGAACAGTTCAACGTTGTAAAAAAATATAGTTTCACTATTAATGCACACAAATACAGCAGAAAAATGGAAGAAATAAAACTATAAAACTGTCTGTTTACATGTAAAGTGATTTCATCCAAACTGGCCTTTGTGCCTTTTTCATCGAAAGTCTATATTTTCCTGTAAATCACTGAAAATATTAATAATACGTTTTAAAAATGTCTTTCAAAAGAATAATTATGGCCTGCAGATGTAAACGAGACGAGCTCGTCTCCACAAGATGTATAAATAAAGTTATGTTACTATAAATAAAACTCGCTGATGAACAGGTTAAGGCCTTTAAATGTGTCTTTATTTACACCAGTGGATCTCAAACTGTCCTGCCACCAAAGGCTTAAAATTAAAACTTTATTAAATCTCTTGTGAAGATTTTAGAACATTAATCTCGAGCACTGATTGTTCCTGTGTTCAGGCTGTTTACCTTCTCTCAGGACATTTAGATCTCAGTTCCTGTTTAAATAAAGATTAAATGAAATCACTGAGCTGCGCTGTGACATTTTTATAGAAACGATAAATAAATGCGATGATGACGTAAAACTTCAACACAAAGCCGCTTTAAATGAATCCAGACGCTGTTGAAATGTCACGAATGTTGTTGACAGACGCTCTGGTCGCCATGGAGAAGGCGATGAAGAGAGATAAGATCACGGTGAACGACCGTCAGCTGGCGTGCGCTCGCATCACGTCGCAGGAAGGACAGGACTACCTGAAGGGGATGGCTGCCGCAGGAAACTACGCCTGGGTCAACCGCTCGTCCATGACCTTCCTCACCAGACAGGTACGCACGCCTGCAGCGTCGGAGCACGTCGGGGAAATCGGAATATTTGGTCAAGCTTTTTAAAGGCGTGTCACCGACTCTCTTGAGTTCGGGATTTGTTAGAGGAGAGACGCTTTGATGACGACGAGCTCATTAGAGAGGAAGCACGCGATGTGTCTGCAGTAGTGGTCGACTGATGCGGGTTTTTCAATGGCCGATATCAAAACAAAGAAAAGTCACGTGCAGTTCCATTACTCCCATGCACGTCGCACTGTAACACACGTGGTTATCTCAGCCAGTAACGTGCTGTTTTAGAAGGGATTTTTATTAATTATGAAGTCGAGAAACAGGGTTGTGCTGTAGGTTTCAGAACGTGACTGGTGTTTGAGGGGGAGCGGGGGACCGTAACAACATAATATATGTTTAACGCTCTTTCAGATTAGATTAGTCATTTAGGAGAAAACACGATGGCGACTGAGGACATCGAGGTTTGCAGCAGGATGCAGGAGAGTTACAGTACGAAACGCTGCAGACGAGCAGTTTCAGCTCTCAGCTTAAAGTCCGATCGCTCCCACAGCTCCTCGTCAAGACGCCGAGCACGACTCGGACTTCCTCCCGGAGAGCGGAGTAAAAGTTTCATGTTAAACACTATTATGTTTCCACGTTTAGGAGTTTTGTTTCAAATGACGGGGAGATAACACTTTATTTTACAGGTCTGTCATTTTCTAATAAATTCCAAAGTAATTTGGCTCTAATTACAGGGGAAACCATCTTTAATTGGTAAACTTCCAATCAGTTGATTCTTAGTAGTTGCAGATGAAGACGGCCCAGCGTCAGTTTGTCTCAAACCGAACTGATCTTTTAAAACCTTTTTTCAGGCCTTCTCTAAAGTGTTTGGCACCACGCCGGACGACCTGGACATGCACGTCATCTACGACGTCTCTCACAACATCGCCAAGGTCGAAGAGCACATGGTGGACGGGAAGCAGAGGACTCTGCTGGTCCACCGCAAAGGATCCACCCGAGCTTTCCCCCCACACCACCCCCTCATCCCCGTAGACTACCAGGTACAAAGCTCCTCAGGCGGTCCAACAAGTTGTTTGATGAGGATTTTAAAAGTGCGGGGTCAAGGTTTGCTGTTGTTTTCAGCTCACAGGTCAGCCGGTGTTGATCGGAGGGACGATGGGGACCTGCAGTTACGTCCTCACGGGACCGAACACGGCATGACGGAAACGTTCGGCACCACCTGCCACGGAGCGGTACAGTCACGTGATGTTGAAGCTTGACCACACCTTCACAAAGCAGCGGTTTTAATGCCCAGAAGTTACATCTTTGGGGTTCATAGTAAATAATTAAACAGTTACATGTGCGAGTCTCGTTTTAGTGTCTGAACCGGAAACTAAAACCAAAAACTAAAGCGGTGACTTCATTCGTTGACGTTTCAAACAATCGTACTTTTCCCTAAACTACGGCTGAACTACAGAAGTCCGAAAGATTTATATTTTTATCTTCATCATTTATTGTTAATTCACAGGCTTCTCCACTGTTTTTTTTTTTTTAACTTTAACTTCCAGCATCTTTTATCTTAAGCCTGTTTAAGATGTGTTGACAGGCTTTAACTGCAGGGAAGCCGCCAGTCTTGTTGACGTTTCTGCTCGATTATATATTTACGACACCCTGCAGCAGATTGTTAATGTCCGTAGAACAAACTGCGGCTTTGGAAGAGTAAACTCACCGTCCTGTTCTAAGCTGTATATTTATTTTTGGATGTTTGACTTGTTATTTTAGTGATGATGATGATGATGATGATGATATTGGTATTAAATGCGTGGGTATGTTTAGTTTGATGTCACCTGGAGTCCTGAAGCATTAACGGCCCGAAACGTTTGGGGGCTCCGTACTAAATACCTGAAAAGTTAATACAGACACTGATTCTTGGAAATGATCTCCAACTTCAGCATTTTAAGCACCTTTCTGCACAAATTGATGACGTTGATACTTTAATTTAGCAAACATTTGACAAAAAAACTCATCAGGGATTTATAGTAACTGACAGAAGAAGCTCGTATTTACTGTAAAGCTGACGAGGCACGAACGCAACAGCTGATCTGAACTCTGGGTGTTTTGTTTCGTGACGTTATTTTTCCGTTGGTTGTTTCAGGGTCGCGCTCTGTCTCGAGCAAAGTCCCGCAGGAACCTGGACTTCCAGGACGTCCTGGACAAACTGGCCGACCAGGGCATCGCCATCCGAGTCGCTTCCCCCAAACTGGTCATGGAGGAGGTGAGGACAGCGTTCTTGGTCAAGCTTGAAATATGGCTGATGCTAAAACGTTATTTCAGTATGAATACTGACGTTATCATTAATATTTAATACTGTTTTTGGCTTGTGGCAGCAGTTTTGTTTAAGGTCTGACATTTCAGAAACAGTTTTTCTGTCATTTTTAAAGATTTTATTTAATTTGTGTGTTTCAATTAAAAGTTTTTTGTTTTTTTTTTTAAGTGGCACTAAACATCTTCTGTACGTAGACGATCGAGAATTGTTATTGAGCATCATCTCAAGTTGTTTTTAAATGTGTTTTCAGGCTCCTGAGTCGTACAAAAACGTGACGGACGTCGTCAACACGTGTCACGACGCTGGAATCAGTAAGAAGGCGATCAAACTGAGGCCGATCGCTGTGATTAAAGGCTGAAGCTGCACGACTCGACGTCTAAAGACAATTTGCACGCAACAAAGGATGTCATGATGCTTAAAAACCCCAAGAGACTCGTGTTCAGGAAAACAGAAGATATTTGGTTAATTATTTCTTTTTCTGGAATGAATTTATATTTGAGCACAGAGAGAAAAATGAGATTGAAAATTTAATTTCTAAGCTGAAAATTGTTGTTTTTTTGTTCTGTGATTCAAATAAAAGGCGATCACTGAATTTAATGTGATACACGCCGTTACGGTACACTCGCTCTACCTCAGCGGTAGAAGAAATATTCAGATCTTTTACTTAAAGATCGTAAAAATAACAATACGACGATGTAAAAACACTCCATTACAAGTGAAAGCACAGAGGCATAATCGGCTCATATCTGACTTTATTATTATTATTAATACTGAAGCATCAATGTTAGAGCAGCATTTTACTGTTGTAGCTGCTCGAGGTGGTTTTAACGACTTTATATACTGTTAGCTAGTTTAGTCCAGTGGTTCTCAACCTAGGGGTCGGGCCCCTCCAAAGGGTCACCAGATAAATCTGAGGGGTCGTGAGATGATTGATGGGAGACGAAAGAAGAAAAAACAAAGTTCTGATACAGAAATCTGTTTTCAGTGACATATTGGATCATTTAAACAGTTATTGAAATGAAACCATGTGAGAAGTTTAGCAGAGAAATGTCTCTTTGGTGGAACTGACGACAACTCTGACATCTGAAACGTGACAAGGAGACACAACCACACCGATTCTTTAAATTGTAACTAACTAAAGCTGTCAGACGAATGTAGTCAAGTTAAAAAGAACAATATTTCCCTCTGAGATGAAGTGGAGTAGAAGTAGAAAGTGGTGAAAAGACTTGAGTAAATGTAAGTAGTACAGTAAAGTACTAACATTTACTGTACTACAGTAATCCGTGGTAATCATGTGAGATGAGATCATTTAGCTGTTGATTTATCCTGAGTTATATACTCAAACTTACCTTTTTCCTCTTGTTTTTCCTAAAATCATAAAACTACATCTGAGCTCGTGATGTGAAGCAATGAATAAAGCAGAAAGTTTGATATCTCGTGATTAGTAAACACTTTATTGGTTCTAACAGAAGGTTTATCGCCATATCAAAAAAAAAACAAAACAAAAAAAAAACATTTCACCATCAATGAACAAATGAATTCATTTGGCAAGTTTTTCCTTTTTATATGAGCAAACCTCAGTTCCCTCTGCTGAAGATGACTTAAAACAGGAAAAAAAAATAAAATAAAAACAGGCTGCAACAACCTGAATATTCATCAAGCGTCTAATGAAGCTGATTTTCAAGTGGTCATGCCATTTAGCACAGCTGATTCTACTTTAACGGGTTTACTAAAGAAGAATAGACTTGACTTCTAGTGTCTGAGTGAATACTACGACGGTAAGATGAGGAACACAAATCACATTAAATCATTACTTCAGGTGTTTGTGATATTTACCATTCAAGTTGATTGGACCTGGTTCATATAAGTTAACAGGTGAATTAAGTGCAGGGGAAGCGAGCCCACTGTGTCGGTGTTTCGTCATTTTAGTGTTGAAACAGATGCATGTGTACGGAGGTGAAACTGTGACAAAACTGAAGACTTTAGAAGGAATAGTTCAATATTTGGGCAAAAATATGCTTATTTCTTTTTGAGAGCGAGATGTTCAGATGGATCTCAGTCTCCCGTCTGTGCGTGTTGCTAACAGAGCTCAAGTCAGGACGTGGTTAGCCTAGCTTAGCGAGAAATGGTTACAGCACTCCTGCTTAAACAAACAAGATTCAACATGTTAATCAGTTAGCTTTAGGAGGCAGAGCCAGGCTAGCCGTTTCCCCCTGCTTTCAGTCTTTATGCTAAGCTAAGCTAACCGCATCCTGATTCAGGCTCTGTATCGAACACAGAGACATGAGATTGATATCCATCTGAACATGTCACACTTCCCAAGATATTGAACAATTACTCAAAAAAAAGGAACAAATCAGTTTAACACACTCAAACTGTTAAAAAACAGTTTTTAGCAATGTTTGCATTCCTGAGCCCACACTGTAATTTTTCTGCAGCTAACTGAAAAAAAATACAGATTTAAAAGTCCAGTCTGATATTCATTTGTTGCTTTTATATTTATAGATGAGAAGATGACTTTCATCTCTGTGCGTCCAGTCCAGATGGCTCAAGGACGTGTTTAGCCTAGCTTAGCACAAAGACTGGAAGCAGGGGGAAACTGCTAGCCAGTGTAGTATAATCACTAGGTACTTATGGCTAGTTACTGTTTTTCAATCTACAACAAAAAGTTAGCATATCGAACAGTATGCTAGCTGTATAGCTTAGTGTAGCACAAAGACTGGACGCAGGTGGAAACTGCTAGCCTAGCTCCATCAAAAGAGAAAATAAAAATAATCCACCCTTCAAAGCCGTCTGAGTCACATACAGGTGTAGAAACAGAAATTTAAGAAAACAGGACATTGTGGTTTAGGAGCAGTTATTTGTTGACAAACAACCGCTGTGATACAAGTAATGAAAGTAATAAAATACACCTTTTAACAACTTATGTAAATGTCTGATTTACAGTACAGAGTACAGAGATAGGTCCAGCTTGTGTTACTGAAAGCAGGGACAAACTACTAGCCAGTGTAGCCACAAAACAGCTAGCATATATTGACTAGGTATTTATACAGTTTCTGGTTTGTTTTCTGTTGCTACAAACAGTAAGCGTATTAAACATTAAGCTAGCTGTTGCAGATAACTGGTGCAAGTTTAAAGCCAAGCTTAGCAGAAAAGACTGGAAGACAGGAGGAAACTACTAGCCAGTACTGCTGCAAAACAGCTAGCATAATTAATGTTATGTGTTCATTAGCTAAAATGATGTTATGCAAATTTCCCAAATTGTTGAATTATTCCTTTAAAAAAAGGGAACAAAGCACCTTACAACAACTCCAAACTACAGCTAGCATACCTGATGTTGGTAGCTGTTTGTACGAAGCTAGGCTCAACACATCAATGGTATATACCAGTTACCTACAGAGACTGGAAGCAGGGGGAAACTGCTAGCCTAGCTATCAAAATACGTACATGTTTATTGAACAGGTTTAGAAATAGAAATGTAAAAAAAGGAGACATTATGGTTTTAGTCGCAGCATCTGTTGACCAACAACTGCTGAGCAAACTCTTGGATGGATTGGTGACTAGACTGTTAGCTAACAAGATACAACATAAAGATAAAGATAAATCAAACAGCTTTGGAGTTCTTTGAAGGTAGATTTTTTTCCTCTTTTGATGGAGCTAGGCTAGCAGTTTCCCCCTGCTTCCAGTCTTTGTGCTAAGCTAGGCTAAACCGACCTCTGTAGAGATAAAACTAATATCCATCTTCTCATCTGACCCTGGAGAAGACTGCTAACAACTGCATATCCATTCCAAAGATTAGCTTAATCTGTTTGGCAAAAATGTCTTTGCTAAAGGTCCCCTTATTAGCTTTTTCTGGAGCTTTAGCTAGTAAGTGGACATTGAGAGATAAGTTCTTTTGTCAAACTACTGTGGGTCAAGATTAAAGTTTAACTGAATTATTGTGCATGGGAATTTATTTCTCAGCTTTCCAAATATCAAGTTAATGTCGGATTTTGGTTTTGTTGCCTCAGAAAAATAGCTTCTTTTTATAGATTGCTATTTTAAATTGTTGTTCAATATATTTTACACACAAAAATCCATCGAACAAGAGGAAGACCAACCAATTTCATCCTGACATGTTGCATTTTGAGAAATGGTTTATTATTAAATATACTGGAAGGATAAATTCGGTGATATTCTCATATATATATATATATATATATATATATATATATATATATATATATATATATATATATATATATATATATATATATATATATATATATATATATATTTTTTTTTTCCTTGTCAACAAATCCAACGTGCAGAGCCGAACCAAAAATGAACCGATCCTATTAACAAATATTGTGTAAATCCAAATATTTATTAATCCACCACTGAAAATAGTCCAACAAATGCACTATTTCCTCCTGTTTGAGTAACGTTTGATAAAAACTACAGTGACCAGCTGTTTCGGGAAATTACTGAGCCTCTTTGAAAAAAACAAAAAGAAACTACATATTTGTGAGTTTGTTTGTTTTTTTTTAATAATACGACTTCAGTAGAAACCAATGGACCATAAAAAGTACTGAGATGGGTTGACACATTTTTGGTTTTTGTCTTCTCGTGGGATTTGTTGACAGTTAGAAAAATGTATAACGCCACCTGGACTTATACTTTAAACTAGCTTTATTTATATGCCTGCATGACCACATTTAACTGAGCGCAACACTTTCAGGCACTTTCTCTGGAGGTTTTCAAAAAAAGGTGAAGTTTCTGGGAAAATATAATAAGTTTAAAGCCAAGGAAAAAAAAAACTGTTAAACTGCTAAACCAAATCACTAGGAACGCACTGAACATCACAAACTGATTTTAAACAGTGGAAACAGTAACCGAGATGTACAGTGAGACAGAACAAAGTGAGGGCGTCACAATATCCAAAGTGTTAAAGAACAGAAACATCTGTACAGAGTTTTCCCACATCAGCAAAAATGATCAGTCACAAAGTTTACAGTTAGATCTCGTCTCACACTGATTGGTTTCGTTACTGTTAGACAGCTCCTTCACAGTATTGCTCGCAGTAAAGCGTTGCATAATCAATTAGTCGATCATCCTGAATTGTCACAAATGCTTCAATATAAAAATTTGTCGAGCTGCTTCTGTGCACAAGCAAATCGAATGTTTTTACATGAGCTGTACGTGAACGGTTCCTACGAACGAGTTCACGTATTTTCTATGGAAGCTCATTATCGCCAAGAAAAGACAAAACAAATATATTAAACGTTAGGAATGACAAAAATAAAAATACTCAAAATAAGTCGAATTCATGACGTTTTAAGTCAGACTTGTGAGATTTAACAGGCCAGAGTTATTTAAGGCAAATGTTACTTACTTTGTCACAAAAATAAGATTTCAGTTCTTCAAAGTCAACATTTTGATACTAAAAATTAAAATGAGATTTACTAAGTCAAAAGTGTGAAGTCGCAATTATGAGATTTGCAAAGGTCAAATTATGAGATACTAAGCCAAAAAAATATGACAAAAATACCGAGAAAGTCACAATTATGATCGTAACTGAAAATTCTGACTTTTTAGTAAAATATTTTTAGGTCAAAATCATGAGATTCACAAAGTTAAAAATATGATAAATAAAAATAATGCTAAATAAATATACTCAAAGCAAGTCTTATGAGATAGTAACTAAAAAAAATTGTGATTTTTAGTCAAAATTAGATTCACAAGGTAAAGATTTTATGCTAAGTTCCGATCGCGAGACTTAAAAACTTCGAGTTTAAGTCACAATTATGAGTTTAAGTCAAAAATGTTATAAATAAAAATAATGATAAACAAAAATACTGGGATATAATAATGAGATACTAACAGAAAATTATGACTTTTGAAGTCACAATTATGAGATTTAAACAGGTCAAAACTTGAGAGACACTAAGTCAACATTATGGGTAGTACGTCAAAACTTAGTATCTCATAATTTTGACTTTTATCATTTCTGACTTTTAATCCTTTGTTTTCATTTTCTGGCAGAGATGGGCTTCCATATTTAGTTTCCAGATGGGAATGAAGATTAAAAACAAAACTAAAGCTAGGAACTTTATTTACATTTTTTTTTTAACATCTTATTCTCTTATTTACAACTTTGTTCCTCTATTTTATGTTCATTTCCACCTGAAATTAAAATAAAAAAATAAAAAAAAAACAGCCCAAAATATTTGTCATATTTCCAGGAAATAAAAATATTCCATGGACTATTATCAATGTCTTCAATTTAATCTTAAGGGGCTGATGTAACTGAAACTGGAGTATCTACATCCCATCAGGAAACAGATATAAAGAGTGGTTGAGATAATACCGATAATATTTGCTTTTAAATGGAGGATTCTGGAAAAGTCCGTGGATGTCTGCAGATCGAGCCGGGCCGTAAGTTAACTTAACGTTTCACTTCAAACTTAAAAAAAATCAACCGTCCATTCCTCAACACATAAGGAAAAAAAAATTAAATCAATGCCACATTTTGAATAAAAATAATACAATTCAGCCCTTTTTTTTTTTTTTGTCCATTCTGTGGCAACAACAACGTCCAAAAAACTCAAACCTAGCATGTGGATTCTAACGTGAAGGTGTAACTAGAATAAAGCTATCGTTTCACAGGTCCTAACCGACAGGTGTTCAGATTGTTTAAGTATAATTACCAAAATGTTTCCCCAGATAGGTCGCGTCCTCTCCCACAGATCTGTGTTTACTTCTAAAAGCCTTTTTCCCCCCACACACGACTTTCCACAAAGTTCTCCATATTTCTGATCGTCAGTCAAGCTCCTTTTACGTCCACGTGGACAGCTCGTCTCGTCGGCGGCTGGAGGGATTTATCCGTCCACCGACCTTCTGTCCATGTCCCGACTTAGACAAACTGGGCTTTGTTACGCATTCGCTTTTTAAGTGCAAAAGCAGCTCCTATGCTAGGTTCCATTGTTTTGTTGTAAGTGGCGTGTACGACCACTTCCTGTGAAGTGTCCTTTCAGTCCCAGTGAACTTCCACTTTTATTTCCTACAGCTTGGCTCGCAGAAAGAACGCCTGCACAGACAGGAAGGAAGCAATTGAATCATCAGGTGATCAATACATCGGATAAACAAGCGGAGAACTAGCCCGTCTCATTGATTATAATAAATACACTTGTACCTTAATGTAGTTTTTCAGGACTTTGACGTCTGGCTGCTGAACCACTTGACAAAGCTCCTGTAATTTCAAGTTCACAACATGAGAAACTGTAACCGACACACCCGGAGTAAAACCTCCCATCAAGAGGCGGCGTCCCACTATTAGACCAAGTCCTGTTTTTCGGTTTCTTCTCTGTTCACCCTCCCTCACTACTTTCCTGCATATCTGAAGTAGTGCAGCTTTTAGTTGTATCTGTATATTTTTGTTATTTATTGAGTAACTACAATGAAATATGCGGGTTTGTCGGTTTGTCCTCCGACTGGACAAATCACAGGTGCGATGCTAACTGAGATAAACCGCTTTGTTTCCGTTACTTGAAGTGTTGAAATTATGACATTTTAAGTCAGAATTGTGAGATTTACCAGACCAAATGATGATAAGCCAGTTGTCTGATTTACTACGTCACCATTCTAAGATTTTCTACTAAGTTAACATTTTGCAATAATAAACTAAAATTATGAGATTTACTAAGTCAACAGTATGAGATACGATGTCTAAAATATTACTAAAACACTCAGTTATGAGATAGTAACTGGAAATTGGGTGGGAGGCGGGTTTACATTTAAAGGAAACGACCTTCTTACCTGTGAGATTTCTGGTGACACCTGAAGTGAGGGCAAATACTCCTGCTGCAAGAACTGAATAAACTCCGGCCCCTGAAAGAAAAAGATTACACAGCTATTTACAACTAACCGGTGGGAAGAAATTCCTCCACACATCGATTATGTGGAATATTTCAAAAGCTTCACAAAGTAAAACAGTTTTTACCCTTTTGAGATGAATCATTTTCAGCGTGAGAGCACACTCTGACAGCGTCTGAAAGACAAAAGAAGAGTGGTGCTTTATTCTGTTAACAGATTGTCAAAATCTTGTGTTTGCAGGCTGGAGTCTGGTAGAGAAACTTACCAGGACTGTTTGAGCGTCTGAGAGGTCAAAGGTCGGTTTGAGAGGAGCCAGGAAACATGCGGGAACGATGTGTTTGTAGATAAAGTCGGGGAAACCCACCATGCCGTCTTTACCTCCTGCAGGTTGGATCAGAAGACAACAAAACGTAAAAACAAAGAAAAAACACTGAAGGAAAAAAGGAACGCAGTAATAATCTAAACCAGTTTGTCGGATACTAGATTTTCTGCTCTCACCCCACAGCTCCACCAGCTTGGAGAGGATGATGAAGCAGGTCTTCTGAGCGATGGGGTCGGGGAAGTCCACGGCTCCCTGGATGATGGTGAACACAACTCGCTCGATGTTCTCTGCTCCTGAAAACAAGAACGCAACATTCACACGATCAAATAACTTCAGCCGTGCTTTGGCAGGAAAGTCTGACCGCAACTCTTCATTATTTTAGTGATCAATCAAATAAATCTGTAATTCGCCCCTTAAACTTCTGTGGTCTTATCAAACGAAAACTGAGTTAAAAACAAATTCACAGCTTCACTGTGTTTTCAGGTCTTTGAGGTCAAGACTCCATTTAAAAGATCTGCGTAATTATCAATTACAGTAGAATATTTTGTGTTAATAATAGAAATTCAAAAATGAATGAGAGCAGTAGTTTGACATCTTGAGAAATCTTCTCTTTCTTGTTGAGAGTTAGATGTTCAGAGTGAGACAGCATCATCAAGTTACTGCCTCGCAGTTAGTCTAAAACACGTTGTGTATAACTCACCCTGGTTGGCCATCACCTCGTTCATCCCACTTCCTGTGACGGTCTGGATGAAGGTAAAGTAGCTCCTCCTCAGCATCTGTTTCTCCAGAGCGGCCGCCTGGTCGTTGTCCTCCGCCGGCCGGGCCAGCACCTCGAAGATGGCGAGCACCAGCGGCATGAAGACCTGCTGCAGGAAGGGAGACACCTGCCGCTGCCATGGCAACGGGAGAAAAAGCTTGTCGTTAATCAACCCCAGGTCCTCATGAAGTCTGACAGCTGGTCATCAGTTTAGAAACGTGTCATTTTAGCTGCTCTCGAGCGTTTCCTGCGTACCTTGAACTTGGCGGTGATCTGGCTGATGAGCGGGATGAACTCCTGCAGATCTTTGGCCTCGCAGTCCTTCAGCATGTGTTCGGAGGCGGCGGGGATGAAGGGCAGCACCTCCTCCTCCAGGCAGATGATCATTCGGTGCAGGAAGGAGCGGACCGAGCTGCGCAGCACCCCCCGCTGGACGGGACAGCTCAGTGCAGGCAGGAAGGTCTGCAGACAGTCTCTGTAGACCTCCGTACAGCCGCACTGCTTCACCGTCTGCTTGTTGCTGAACGCCTTGCTGGTCCGACTACAAACAGAGCAGAGGGGGGAGGATCAGTTCAGCTGTGCAGTTGACCAAAACTAATTTCAGCCTCTGATTGCAGCAGATTATTCGTAAAGACCGACAACCTTCGTGTGCGGTCGTGCTTGAACATCGAAACAATGAAAATTTTAAAAAAAGGCACAATTTCAAGAGCCATAACCGTGAAAACGTGCGAGTATTGTTTAAAGACAGACTTGCGAACCTAAACTTATTTCCTCTGTCTCTCCAGTCAGTCAGTTTTGGTTTTATCTGTCCAGGTTTGGAGATTTCTGCCTCCACTTTAATATAATGGAGGTGAATGAAAGTGGTTCCATCCAGATCACAAAACCTGGACAAATAAAACCAGAGCCGTCAGCACGGCTTCACACTTGAAGTAAGTAAAAGAAGTTTCCTTCTTTTAATTTAATCAACCAAACCTTTGACTACCACCGTATATAGTCGTGTATGGGCATTCATTCCCTATGTTACCAAATCAAATGTCAACATTTTCAGAAACTGCTGGTGATACTGAACTGTCCAATCAAAATGTTTTGGATCTGAAGCTAAAAACGCTGGATTTGTTAAATAGCAGAAATCCTCCTATCCATCCCTATAAACTCCACATCTATGAAGAATCAATTAAAAACATGAAAGGCTTAGTCTGGATCAGAGTCCTCACCTGGCGAATCCGACAGCGTGGCTCAGACAGTCTGCGAGGACGGTCTTCCTCTCCTCCTCCGTCTCCTGCGGCAGCTTGGCGAGCAGCAGGCGGAAAGCGTCCATCAGCGGCAACAGCAGGCTCCTCATCAGCGCCTGTTTCCTCTCTACGGGACTCTCTCCGTTCACGATCAGAACGCCCGCCGTCTCAAACATGAACAGCTGGTCATCACTGGTCAGCAGCGCCGGGAAGCCATTTTCCTGGACAGAAGGAAACCGCATCACTGCAGAGGACTGATGTAGATATTAAAGCTTGGATGGATAGACTGGTGACCGCCAACTTATGACCGCTGCCTTCTTCCCCCCCCCTCAATGATAAGTGAATGATCACATGTTGATACTTACGGGGGGAGCGAGTTCAAGCAGGTCCTGGATCCTGGTCAGGATGTCCTCAACAAAGGCATTCATGTGTTTACTGTTAACACAGAGCGTTACTGATGATTAGGACTACAAGTACCTGGGAGTACACTTAAACAAACTGGACTGGACCAAGAACACTCAGGCTGTTTACAGGAAGGGCCCGAGCCGCCTCTATTTCCTGAGGAGGCTGAGGTCCTTCAACATCTGCCGGACGATGCTGAGGATGTTTTATGAGTCTGTGGCGGCCGGTGCTGTCCTGTATGCTGTTGCATGCTGGGGCAGCAGGCTGAGGGCAGCGGACGCCAACAGACTCAACAAACTGACCCGTAAGGCCGGTGACGTTGTGGGGGCGGAGCTGGACTCTCTGGCGGTGGTGTCAGAGAGGAGGATGCTGGACAAACTACACGCCATCTTGGACAGCGTCTCCCACCCGCTCCATGACGTGCCGGTCAAACAAAGGAGCGCCTTCAGCGGAAGACTCATCCCCCCACAATGCACCACAGAGCGCCACAGGAAGTCATTCCTGCCTGTGGCCATCAGACTCTTTAACTCCTCCCTCTAAGTGTCAGTCTGTCTGACCCGAAGTCACTAAACTGGACACTGATCATTAACATCTCTGCCATACTTGAATAACTGTGCAGTATTCTGTGTTAATACTCCCGTGCAATATTAGTTTCCCATGTTAGTGTTTCTTATTTATTGTTACTGATACTATATACCTCAATTACTCTCGACAGTACATGCACCTCCGCTTATTACTATTACTTATTACATATTTAGTTACATTGTATTTTATACTGTACTTCATCATCAACCAGTAAACCCACTTGGAACTCGACACTTAGTTTATCTTATACTTATACCGACATGATACTTAATTTATTTTCTGACCTGTTTATAGTGTATCATATCGTTTTCTAGTACTTCCTCCTGTGTGCACTGACGTAAAGACGAGCTGCTGTAACAAAGAGTTTCCCTACGGGGATCAATAAAGGATTTCTGATTCTGATGATTACTGTCGAGACCAACACACCGTCAGGGAAACAGCTAAAACGTCTGATCCCACAACTGTCACCTAAAAGCACTTATTTCTATCACATTTGGTTAAACTGTTGAGTCTCTTTGAATCTGTGACAGAATATTTCTTAAATAAACTACGAACCTCTCCCCAAAGTCCAGAAAGATGATATCTCGCACAAAACATCTAAAATCATCAAGATGTCACGTTATTATCTTGTTTTCAAGATACCTTGTTATTGTCTTCAGCATACAAGTTATTTTGTTCGCACAGAATCTATATCGTGTTTGCGAAAGATATTTTATCAAGATTAATAATAACAACTCAGAGTGAACAAGATTATAACTTGTTCACAATAAGTTATTATCTTGTTCGCGCGAGATATTTTATCCAGATAATGTTGATAATTTTGTTTGTTTTCTCGCACAGAATATCTCGTTATCAAGTTATTACCTTGTTCACGCATGACATCTTTGTATCAGGATATCAAGTTATTATCTCGTGTGCACGAGATTGTTTTGGGGCTCCACACAGTAGCCGTGCAGTTAATAAAAATCTGGCCGAGCTCATCTTGACCATAAAATTGAATCCTGTGAAAAAACACACGGAGCTTCGCTAGACTGGCGTAACCTGCAGGCCTGTTGTAATGCTCTGTATTGTAACGCGTTTCTGTTGCTCAGCGAGCGTTAACTGACTGAAGCTGGACTCACTGCAAAGTTTTGACGAATCTGGAGAAGAGGTAGGCCACTCTGCTGCGGACCTTTGGGCTGTTGTGTCTCAGTCCTCTTTGGTCCAGAAACGCCATCTGACAGTGAACACAACACCGGTCTGCTTTACACATGTTCCGTCACACAGGAGTTATATTTGATTTGCAACACACACAAACAAAAGAAACTAACCTTATCGTTTGTTTAAAAAAAATGGATTTTAACGTGTAGATTTTCTTATTCCTGCTAAAAAGTCACTCACCAAAACATTTGGGATGTGCTGAGGCTCCACGATGAAGAATTTATCGTATCGAACAACTGTTTCGAAAAACTCCAGAGACACTGAGCTGTGCTGGTAGCTGCTCACGCTGCACGACACCAGCTGAGGATTCAAAGAAGAGAAAACATTGATCCGTGTAACATTTCCTCATATTTACGGCCATGAGCGTATCTCATAATGTGGTGAAAGCAAAGGAAAGCCACGGACAGCAGATTCTGAACAAAACATTTATTAGTAGAGCCGTGTGACCGACCGTCCTCATCATGTCCTGCAGGGCGCTCGTCTTCGCCGTGTCTCCGGTGAAATGAGCGCCATGAGATGCCGGCAGGGCCTCGCCAGCATGTACAGCAGCCTGATGGCCACCTCCACCTCCATGAACGGGGCCGTCTGCCAATTCCTGAAGGACAGATAAGAAGAGAGATAAACTTCTGTGTTGGAGGACTGGAATGAAAACCGGCAGTCTACATGGCCGCATCACTGACACCTGCTGGTTTAGACCGCCGTGTTTTTAAGAGTTCAAAGTGTGATTTATTGTACTGCTACAGTTTATTCCCACCAAATTTAAACTACAAAATGGTTTTGTGGCCCAAACTGTAAAAAGTGCAAATGTGAACTCGGCAGGGAAGCCAGAGAAGCCAGAACCAAGTCTATAACAAATACGAATGTGCTTTGTTTCGTATACATACCCGCGCGTTCCTTCGATAAAGCTGCATCTACTAATGTAGGCTACACACGTTTCTACCAATAAAATGTTTCTTCTTTATTGTACTTCGTTTGCTAGCAACATGACTAGTTACGCCACCTGTTAAAGTCCTATGCAGCGATGTTCCTGGCTTCCCCATTGCCTCAGGTTGGTGATTGGACCCCAGCATACCTGCTTGCAAGTCTTTTTCTCTCTAAATAAAGAAATAAATGAATAAAAGCGGGCTCTTACTGCATGGTGTTGGTGAAGACTCGTCGTACGGCCTCCAGCAGCAGCTCAGGAGACACCTGAGCCAGACGATCCAACAGCATCTTCAGCTGCTTCCTGTACTCCACAAACATCGCCTCGTCCTCGCCCTGACGAACAAAACCAGAAGCGCTGCTACGGTTTCGTGCTCTCCGAGTGTAACAGGCGACGGTCAGCAGTGAATGAAGAAACTCACCTCGTTTTCGAAGTTGTATTCGTCGTCATACGTCAGTTTTTTCATGACAGCGAGCATGATGGCCTGTGGTGAAAAAGGCAGGAGTATTAACGTTTTTGAACCTCAAACAGACGATCAAATATGTGATTTCATTGCTTACGGTCAAAGACTCACCTCTACGTTTGTTTTCTGCTGGTCTGTCAGTTGGGGAAGCTACAAAAGAAAACATAAGAATTTTCTGTCATTTAAATCGTTTCAGCTTTATTTTTATCATCTCAAAAATTATACCGATGTGATCGTGAAGGATGTGATAAGGCACTAACTCTAAAACCTTAAGATATTTATTTATATTCATGTGTGATACGATCAAAAGCTCCAGAGCAGTGACTAAATGGACACTGTGGAGACGTTTTGTCAAGAATTCACTTTTAATCTGAACTTTGAAGCATCACAGAAATAAAGTAAAGTGCTCAAAAATTGGAAACATCTCCGTGAGAACTATGCAAACTCTTATCTACTGAGGAAGGTTGTGTGTCACTATCAAAAGCTCCAGAACAGCTACTCAAAGGACCTTGTGGTTTTGTACATTGTTTTGCCAACTCAAGATATTTTGTTTCCGATCACATAAGATAAAGAAAGGCAGCAAATCTTCACAACTGAGAAACCAGAATTAGGAAATCTTTGACATTTTTGCTTTAAAAATCCCTTTAATGATTAGTCGATTATCAAAACAGCTGCCAATTTATTTTCTGTCGATCAATTAATCGACTACTTGCTTCAGCTCTACAACTGATATTTCCTGACACCCCCAGAACTACACGCCTCTAAAATCCAATAATATTCCAGGACTTCCTTGGTCCAGGAGAAATCTTGAATTCTTCCAGACCTCCGGGACTCTGACTGGTCCAGGTGAAGCTTCCGGCCTCACCTGTTTGAGGACGTGCAGGTATTCGTAGCAGAAGCCGACGATGTTGGCCGAGATGTCGTCGTCCTCGTGCACCAGCAGCTGCAGCAGCAGCGGCACTTTGGTCTCCACGGCCTGCAGCGTCTCGGCCGTGTCCTTCACATTGCCGGTCTTGGCCAGTTTGGTCCAGCTCAGCACCAGACTCTGACCCATCCCGTTCACCAGCCGCGAGAACTTGGCCAGGAAGTCCACGTCCTCCTCCTGCCGGACAGGAAGAGGGAAATAAAACATTCTGCCATCCAGGAAGTGAGGAGAAGCAGGAAAAGCATGTGACCTTTTGGCCTCCGCATTTTCAATATTATCTGAAATTTTTATGGCTGGAAATGTAAAGAAATGTCGAAAACATAAACCTCTAAAACCTGCAAATACTGTTGTATTAAAAGGACATATTAAGATCTAGTGTCCACGACATGACAAGGTATTTTTCATGTTAAGACGGTGTCGTCCCTCATTCGTCCAGGAGTGATCTATCGTAGAAAAGGTTTCAGTCGTAGTCATCTGGACGCTGTTTTCAGAATCAAGACGTTTCGGCTCCCATCCGGAAGTCATTCTCAATTGTGAAAAAATGGGACGGGAACTAGAAATTTAAGCTACTCTGTGTTACATAAGCCCCGCCCTCAGGGAGGAGTCTACCTGAGTATCTGTTAATAACTTAGTAATAAAGAAGGAACGGTGTCTCCATCCCTTATGTTTCTGGACTATCTGAAAGACTACAAAGGATCTTTAGACAGCACGATGTTCCTGTTTTCTTTAAACCAGGCAACACTTGATGCCCACACAGAAACAGAGCAATGTAGTTTACTCCATTCAGTGCAGTGAGGAAACCTGCAAAGAGCGCTACATAGGCGAGACCAAACAGCCGCTTCACAAAAGACTATCAGCACAGACGACACGCTAACTCGGGATCGCAGAGCGCCGTGCGTTCGCATCTAAAAGCTTCAAACCGCACATTTGAAGACAGCGAGGTGAAGAGTCTAAGTAGAGAGAAGAGCTGGTTTGAACAGAGTGTCAAAGAAGCCATTTTTGTAAAAAAAAGAAAACCCCTCTTTGAACAGAAATGGTGGTCTGAGATTTAATCTGCCCAAAGTCTATCAGAGTGTATTATCACCGTGGTCACGCCGATCACATGCTAATCAGGTACTTAACAGTGATGAGGGAGGTGCAGCCAGAAAACAACAGGCCTGATTACTGATTACTGGGCCATCATGGAAACTATTAGGTCAGTTTCAGGTGAAACTAGCTAATTAACAGATACTCAGGTAGACTCCTCCCTGAGGGCGGGGCTTAAGCAACACAGAGTAGCTTAAATTTCTAGTTCCCAGAATCAGAATCAGAAACACTTCATTGATCCCCGTAGGGAAACTCTTTGTTACAGCAGCTCGTCTTTACGTCAGTGCACACAGGAGAAAGTACTAGAAAATGATATGATACACTATAAACACTATAAAAACTATAAAACAGGTCAGAAATAAATTAAGTATCGTGTCGGTATAAGTATAAGATAAACTAAGTGTCAAGTACCAAGTGGGTTTACTGGTTGGTGATGAAAGTACAGTCTAAAATACAATGTAACTCCTTATGTAATAAATAATATTAATAAGCGGAGGTGCATGTACTGTCGAAGTCCCGTCCCATTTTTTCACAGTTGAGAATGACTTCCGGATGGGAGCCGAAACGTCTTGATTCTGAAAACAGCGTCCAGACGACTACGACTGAAACCTTTTCTACGATATTTTTCACGTTATACTTTCATTTCTCATTCATCAAGAAACCTTCTTGTTATTACACAATACCGACTTATCGCATTACTTCTGGTGTTTTTTTTCTCCCCTCCACGCGATATTTAACGCAAAGTCGAGCCCTGAAGGTGAAACCGAACCTGTTCCACGTTGAAGAATCCAGCAGACTGCAGAACTTGGCACAGAGACTCCACCAGCTTGGTTTTATCCACGGGGTCCATTCCTTTGTTGACGATTTCAAACAGGCAGTCGCAGGCCTCCTCTCTGAGCTCCTCCACCGACATCTGACTCAGCAGCAGGTTCACAAACCTGGAAACACAGGTGAACCACAGGAACCTCTGATTATCAGTGCGCTCTGGTGACTTCCTGCCGTTAGCAATCAAAGCTTCCCTCTTCACGCTCTGTAAGCAGAAGGTCACCGTCAATGACGTGGACTTGATTAACCCAGAAAAGCTGAGAAGTGATGTCAGTTAGCTGCGCAGAGCACGCTCAGGTTTACCACCCAGCCTGATCCAGATAGTTTGTATAAAAGAGACGTTAAATGGACGAGAAAGGTGAAACATGAGAAACTGCCTACACACACACGCAACACCAGAATTTAAATTTCGACAGTAACAGTTCAACTTCACTTTCCCACTGTGAGTGAAATCATTTCTGTCTAATTATCCCAATAGGCTGATAGATGTACGGTTTGGCAGCACTACGGTTTCTAAGTAAGTTACGCTGGACAAAGAGTTCAGATGAAAGCTTGGCGCTGACAGCGTTCGGTCAAAGTTGCGTGTATTTCCGGTCTATAATGCTTGTGGATCTACGAACGCGATTTTGCGTCCAAGCTCTCATCCGTTGATCAGTAAGATTATCACTGGAACTAAGCTCGTGTTGCTATGTCTGTTATCGGTGTTAATCGCTCCATCGCAGCTCATTTCCTGTGTTCCTGTGCGAGGCGACTCACCGGTCGTTGGCGATGAGGTTGAGGTCGATCCAGGACACGTAGGCTCCCACCACCTCCAGACACTGGCAGGTGAGCTCCGGGTGGGACTGCTGGTAGGTCTGCAGGATCTGGAACCAGGACTCCACCAGGTTGGGGATGCACTGCTCCCGCATGCTGTCTTTGATTAAGGTGTTTCTACGTGTCTCCTGAAGGAAAGATTCGGGACTCTCAGCTCAACTTAAAAACTTCACAAGTCATCAAAATCTGATTCTGACATTAATGTCTGAAGGAAGAATAAGATGCAATGAAGCCAATTAATCAAGATACAAAAATCAATGATCGCCACCTTAAAAACAGCATAAAATCTGACATTCAAAGACTTTTACTGGACGGCCCATCACATGTTCATGCCAGTATAAATTTAATGTCACGTTACTTCCCTTTCTTCAAAAACCAATTTTGTCATCACAACATTATAAGTTATGAGTTGGTCAACATTTTGTGGGTTTTACTTCCTTTTCCTGTATTCATCATCTCTCTTCTCTTCCTCTCACTAGTTCAGCTTTCACTTTATTTGATTGTTCAGTCAAGATTTAAATCAACATCAATGTCTTTTCATTTTTTCCCCACGGCTTAAGAAGTTACATTTACTTAAGTAGCATTTTTGAGTAAATCCTACTTGTTGGAGTAGTTTAAATGCAGCATACCTTTTCCTCTTTATATATTAGTATATTTTGGGAGATAAATTAAAATAGCTGGTGATTCATTTTCTGTTGATCGATTATCTGTTTCAGCAGTTACTTGCTGCTCGTGTAGTTTGTTTCAGCAGCTACTTTTGTACTTTTACTACTTCTTTACTTCTGCTAGAGGAACGTTAGTACACAGTAACGGTATCTGGGTGAACTTTTTGGCTTCCCTATCAGTCTCTGCTGTCTCCATTCTCCTTTCATTTGTGCCACATTGCTCCTTCCAGTTAATGTCCAATGAAATTATTAAGAAAAATAAAGATTTACCATTTTCTTCTGTGTTTTTATTCAAATTAATCTTAAATAGGAATTTACTTTAATATTCTCTGGCAAACAACTTATTTCTCTCACTGAAGGAAAAAACTTTGCGACGCTTCCTTTAATTCTCATGTGTTTAACTTACTACTTAAACAAGGTGTTGTTAAGTAGAAAAACTAAGGAGGTTTTGTGGAACCGGCCCAGAGCAGAAATAAAACAATATAGTGTAGTTGTTTGCTATATATGTCGAAGTTACAGAGCCCCTAAATATCAGAAAAATTAAAAGCGCTAAAGTTTCTTTATTTTAGTTTATGACCTTTACTTTTCTCCTCATTGAACAGTCTGCTTTCCACCAGCTGGGTCAAAGATCACATCCCTCTGTGCAACCCCCCCGACATCCATTTTCAGCCTTTTCTTGCTTCAAGCACAACTCTTCGAATTCCCCGATAAACTCCAGGATCAACAGGAAGCCTGCGAGGAGGAAGAGTGCGTCTTACCTCAGGCGAGTGGAGGATATCTCTGTCCACCACCTCGGCGTCGATGGCCATGAGCGTCCTCAGGTAGATGTCGACGCCGTGAGGGTTCAGACCCACCAGCGACAGGACGTCAAGAAGAACTTGGGCCACATAGTCAGATACTCCATGACGAAGGTGAGGGCGAACACCTGAGCCGCCTTGTTCCTGATAAACGGCTTCTCAGGCTGGGCATTCATGAGCTGCAGTCGAGGAGAAGGGACAAAAAACACATCAGCAGTCTGCGGGAGATTCTCCGTTACAGCAACATACTGAATAATTCTTCATTTTTATTAAGTACAACATGAGTTTTGTAACTTTCTCTAAAATATGTATATTTTTAAAATCATTAGAAACACACACAACCATTTTCAAGTTCAATACGGGAGCAGACAAACCGGATCCATAACGTATATTGTTTTTTATTTTCCTCTCTCCTGTCTTGTCTCGTTTCCTTGTAATTATTATTTATTCGGTTTATCTTGTTTTGAGTTTTAGCAGAGGTCTTCTTAATGTATATATGCGAGTGTATGTGTGTACTGTATGCATCTGTGAAAATACATTGCCGTAATCCCAATAAATTATTAAATCCATAAATAAGTGTGCCAGCTGTGTGAGAACAGCCTGTGGGACAATGCACGGACGTTCTTGTTTGCGTTGACTGTATCTGTAACTATAATGTTGTTTCAAAGTAAATCTGTTCATTGCGGAGTTTTTCTCAGCTCACATTACAAGTACAAGTTTCAAAAGTAAAAGTACTCATTATGCAGATTATGTAAGTTTATTTTACCAGCTCGGCTGCTCCTTCCACTACACACTTCATGTATATGTTGTATTTTTAACTCCTCTTGCTTATTGTTTAAGATGACTTGTCAGACCAGTAAATCTTCTGTTTATACCCTTTAAATACTTAATATAAAAAAGTACTGTCTCTCTACATTATATTCTCTCTTGTTGTCAGAATATTGCACATTTTGTTCTTATTATCTTTACTGCACTTTGGTTTTGTTGTCTTTTGCGCAGATAAAATCCATGAATTTTGAACATATATATTATCGGATTGTTCACACCGGTGCATTTAAATTATGTAGTAGGCTGAGGCGGAGCTAATGTTAACTACTTTATATACTTTGACTTTATTATTAGCCGATCACATGTTTGTATAAATGTAGTGGAGTAAAAGTATAAAGTATCACAAAATGGAAATACTCAAGTAAAATACAAGTACAGTCCTAAAGAAGAAGCACTTTCCACCACATCCTGTGGTGCAGTACCTGACACTGGAGCCACTTCATCAGAGTCTCTCTGATGAGTTGCTGCTGAACTGCACTCAGACCAGCGTGTCTGCAACACAAACAACAGATCCCAGGTTGAGACGGTTCGTTCAGATTAAACTAATCCACGTTTCCACATGGGGAGATCGTGAATCGGAGCCTCGTCCTCCTCACCTGAACTTAATCTGATGTTCCAAAACTTGGAAGCAGAAGAACTTCACATGGTCGTCACTGAAATAACAAAACAGATGAAATGTCATTCTGTATCAAAGCAGGAGGCGTCATCGTAGCTGTAGACATGAATTATAAAACCTGTGTTGCGGATGTGAAACTCACTTGTAAATCCCTTTAGCGAGGGCCTCTGCACACACCTCCCAGGCATCCTGAGACTCCTTCAGCTGCTCAAAGTATGCCATGGCCTGAAGAAACACAGACAGCAATATTACAGGTTCAACACTCAATATAGCTACTATCTAAAAATGCCAAAACGCTATCCTGCTCATCGGTTTATAACCTCTCCCACAATGATCTTCCACCCGAGAGAGAACCTGAAGATGGTGCAGAAAAATCCCTACCAGTTAACAAATCTCTAGCTCATTAATGAAAATAATTAAGGATCAAAACCTAATTGACACAAACAGCTTGGACTTCTTCCCATGAACGTCGAAGGCGCTAAAACTCCAGAAGATGGCGACAGCTGCTGTAAAAAAAAAAAAACCCCAGCGAAGAAGAAGACAGGCTGCAAACTATAGCTAACATTGTACAATCAGCTGGAGTAGCTTTCTAACATAGCTTCACGTGCAACAGGCTAACAAGTAGCTAATCGCATCAAATCAACTAGCGTGACGTTAGCTAGCAGTAATAAAAAGGTACAGGACGTTTTGGTTTTGACGTTACATTGTTCAGAACGTGTAAACGTGACGACAGCTTGCTGTTAAGTTAACATTTATACCCCAAAATGTCAACAACACAACTGCAAGACATCGCCATGTAAACCAAAGCACCATTTTGTCTGGTAGGGGGCGCTAGGGCTCAAAGTGTGAACAGTATATAAATGCATTTCATTATGTGCATAACCACGCAAACAAGCTCAATATCAAATACGGTGCCGGCGGTCACGAGCCGATACGTTAGAATGTCTTCCGTGGAAAAAGGCCTGTCGCTGCTGTAAATAATAAAAATGAATGATGGCTGGATTCCATTTAGCTGCGTCAGTTTCAGGGTGCTGGTATTGTGAATGCTGACTTACTGGGACACCCGAATAAAAACAGATTCATCCTTAAAGCCAAGACAAATCCGAGGTCCATCCACACAGGCGTTCTCACTGAATCTACCCGATTGTATTTCACCTTTTTAAAAAAAGGGCGCATACACCTTTATCATTGCCTCGTGTAATTGCCGGCATAGCTACACACCTCTCCAACTCAAGCGACGGTCCAATCAGACAGAATAACTGAAAACACCTGTGTGGGTGTGCAGGCTGGTGCAGGTTATTAAACAGCAACACCTGGGATTTTCCCACCATGACAAGTCAAACTGTCTTCTATGAGAGAGGCCTTCAAAGCTGTACCATCCCAGGCCAGATTAACCCTCTAGTGGGCCCCTCTTGGCCCTCAGGTTGTGGTACTTTGGTTAAACACGAAGTACTGCGTGTAAACTCAGCAGTATAATAACGCAGCGTCTCACCCTCTGCCTGTAGCGGGCATCGGCGTTCGGGTTGAGCCCCAGCAGGGCCTGCTCGTCCATGACTGCAGCGACAGACTGGCAGGCCATTCGTGGGTTAGCTTTCCTCCAAGACAGGTTCACTCCTCTCTGCTGCTGTCAGGCAGATTGTTCTCATCTGGTAAAAAGAAGGACAAATCATGAGGTGATATGTACTCAGAGCTTCCATCTCTACTACCCCTGCTATCTGTCTGTCTAGATAACACAAATGTCTGCATGAAAATAACCAAACTGCATTATACTGAGAGAATATTGTTTTTTCAGACCCCTTTCACTAAAAAGCAGTTCAGCACAACATCAACACTGACATCGTCCTCAATAAGAAACATATAGTTAAATCAACACCTCTGACTATAGCCAGGTTTCCAGATTTTCTAGAAAATGGTCAAAGAAAAACGTGACGCGCTGCTCGTCTCCGCCCGCTGCTGCTGCGGAACACGAGCTCACTGGCTGATGGAGGTAGACAGCTGGTGGAGCCGATCCTCCAGAAGAAGAAGAAGACACGACGAGATGACCTCATTAAAAGAGCGCCAGTCGAAGCTCAGACGATGGAAAACGTGATGGAAACATTTCTGTTAGTTTCCTGTGTTAGTGAGCGAGGAGGCTGAAACCTTCCTCACATTAAGTCTGTTTCCATTGCACTTTGCTTTTATCGATACATCAGATTTTCCACCTCAAGCAAGCGTAAAAAAAATCATCTAAAATCATTAGTCGCAGCCCTGGCAGGGTTGGCTATACGCGACATCCAGGTGAGGTGACTAACAGAAACAATGGGAGTGAGTTAGCGCTGGTTTGGGTCCCTGTGTTCCCTTCACAGACCTTAGCGGGGGAGAATCAGCAGGTTGTAACTTCGACGATATCTTAATAATCCCACAGATGCCTCACAGTTTGCCTGAGTCCGTTTGAAGGATAAAACGTCTGCCAACAGATGGACAGTCTACGGAAATATTGGATTTAAAAAAAAGGTTTCGACCCGGACAAACGACTGATTTTACAGCAAGACGGTCCACACCTGTGGAATCACCAAAAACACACCTCCGAAAGAGCAGTCCACAGAAAACAGCAGAGTGACATTTACCTGAGTTTTGTGATCTCATTATAGCCCCCCTCCCATTACCACGGAGTCACAGAGGTATCTGTTTACCTAAAAGATGAAGTGACCTCGCTTACCACTGCTCTCCAGGTTCCTCAAATCAGTGAGGACACATCCTGTCCACCTCCACCCTCCAGGTAACCACCATCTAACATTTCTGTGTAGATTAGGAAACAGGATGTTTTTTATATCCAGGTGGTTAGAAGAGTCTTTGAGGATCCTGGAAAAACCTTCAGAGCAGCGGTTAAGATTTCCAGGTATTTCTCTTTCAGATGCTTTGTGACTCTAATGTAATGATAACGCACGAGGAGCACAAACTAATTCAATGATAAGTCAGTTAAGCTGACAGTTAAATGACGTGGCTGGCTGGTGGCCTCCTGTAACGTGCTTGGTTCCGCTGACAATGTGGCATCCAGGTGAGAGTCAGCACAGGTGCGTGTTGACGGATACCAGAAATACCTCAAAATATAAACAGTTTCCTTTGTGCTGTATTTACAGAGGATGGAGAGGAGGAACAATACAGCCCGACAGCTCAGCCATCATCCCTCTGCCTACATGATGCAACGCAGCGTCAACACGTTTAGCCACCATGTTTTATTTATAACGTTAGCATCGTAAATAAATAAAAACCCCACTACAGGACACATAAGTGGTTAAATAGCGACATATACGAGCTGTGTTGTGGATGTGGATGTGGATGCGACCTGCTAGCCGGGCCACTCCTCAGAAAGTTGACACTGCGGTGCTACAAGCTAACAACTTATACACAAATAGCTGACTGCTGCTAACTCAAGCTAGCGTTAGCCGACTAGCTTCTAAGCTCGACTGCCGTGGCGAGCCTGACCGTGTAACGTTTAATAAAAACCCGGTCATCACCGGGAAGCTTTCGCTAACAGAGATACTGACAGTCTGGGAGGAAGTAGAGGCGGTTTTATTGTGTTTTTATTCTTGTTTATCACGGCTCGGTAGCGTTACCTGCCGATGTCTCGCTCGCCTCCCTTAAAACACATCAGCGCTGCGAAAATCTCACGATGACAAACTCCGCCAACGTTAGCCGTTTCTTATCAAGCTGAGCGCGGGGGGGAAAAAAACAAACAAACAAACAAACGGCTCATTGTGGGGGAAAGCTCACCTTAATGGAAACTTAATTCATCAAGCGTTTCTCCCGTCAACTCATCGCGGAGCCGCCGAGAAGCCTCCAGAAATCAGTTGCACGTCGGTCCCAACCGCCAGCAGCGGTGCGGCGTGTCCGCCCCGTTAGCATCCGGGTCACCGCCACAGGAAGCGGTTCTTCTTCTTCTTCTTTTCTTCTTCTGTTGTGTTTTATGGCGGTTGCAAGAAGCGGTTCGCTCATATGTCGGCGTAAAATAGACATTAATGATAAAAAAATATATATATATATAATTAAATATAATTTATATCGTAACCACAGTTGTATTTTATGTGATATATGGCGTGTTATTTGTGGTGGACACTCTGAAGACGTGACGGTAGATGTTTTGTTAGCTGATGTTAGCTTATTTTCAAGCGGCTGAAGTTGGCTTCCGATCGGTAGGACAGTTAAAGGACCCTTCAGGGATATTTCTCAGCTGTTTACTCCACTTTAAAGTTGTGAAATGTCTACTACAGATCAAAAGTAAAAGCATTCACTCTTTTTAAAACCTTATTTCGCATTTGTGAAACTTTTACTTCACGTTAAAACCGGTAAAAAAAAAACAAAAAGCAGAGTTTTCTGCGTACTACGTATTATTTTAACGCCCAAAGTCCATTTCTTGGGCGCACAAGAGAAAAAACATCATGATTCAGGATTTTTTTGGGGGGGGTGCTCTGTATCATCCAGACCAGGGCTGTCAAACTCAAATACACAGCGGGCCGAAATGTACAACTTGAACAAAGTCGCGGGCCGACAGTGAACAAATGAACCTTTTAATATATAATGTCCGTATGGACCCAAACAGGTTCTGCTTTAACGCTGAATATGGAACCACACGATATACAGTCCCCGACAACATTACAGGGAAATGAAGATATTTGAATTGACATTTGCTTTGAACCAAATTTCAACGTAAAATATATTTATGTTTGATATTATTTTTATGTATTTTTTAGATTTCTACATGATGCAATTTCTTTTATAAAAAGATTTTAAAAAATCCGACAAAAATCTAGGGAAATTAATCATTTATTGACTTTCCGTGCCCAAGAATTACATCTGAACACCCATCTGGCACGCCAACAGCGAGGCTTTTCACTGAAACTCGCCGCTTCATAGTGCCGTCTGATGCTGTGCTCCTTAGTTATAATTATAGGCTGCACGTACGAGACGAACAGGTGTGTCTTTACACAGGTAAACAGGTATTCTGCTCCCACCTGTCCGAAAAGCTCCTGTTTCCTTTCTTTCCGCCATGTTTGGGAAGAGGTAGCGCGGCGACAGTTGCAGCATGAGGTCGCTATGACTGCTGTCACAGAGGAGAGGGCGTTTCTGGGTCAACAGCGGAGCATTGTGGGATTTGTAGTATTAGCGGTGAATGCGCTGTATAATACCGGCGGGCCAGCTCTAGCAGTCATTTGGTATTGCCTCGCGGGCCAAATCTAATTACACTGCGGGCCAAATGTGGCCCGCGGGCCAGAGTTTGACACCTGTGATCCAGACCATATTTGTAGAAACAGGTCTTTAATAGAGTTTTAAAGGATTAGCCCAACATTTTCTTGCAGAGAGTTAGATGTTCGTAAGGCCACAGACATACAGACACCCTTTTTACACCAAAGTCAGCACGTAGATTCGGGTTTTTGAAACGAGGTCAAACCTGTCTGCCTTTTCTGTTTTTTCCCGCCGCGTCACGTTCAGCGTCAGCAGGAAGTCACTGCTCCCTGCCAAGAAATAGTCCGACACATATTCCCCCGTTAAAATCACACCTTGTGGTTTTTACTCTTTTTGTTTTTGTTCAGAGATGTAGCGTGTTAATCAGCACATTAAAAGACATTTTAAACTAAGTGGGGAAAAACATGAAGTTTTTTAAAGATATTTTCTCAGCCAGACAAGTTTAGAATGTATTATTGAAAGTATATTATAATAAAATGTAATGTAATACTCTCATATCTCCATATCATTACTGAACATCACAACAGACCTTTTTTGTATAATGTGTTGTGTTTTTCCAGAGAAAACTAAACAATATTATCAAAGATTTTACAGGTTTGGCTATATATTTTATTATTGGTTTTATCTCATATTATTGTTTTTTTGTATTATTTTAATTTAATTAAATGATTTTGTTTTCTCATTGCGGCCGTGAAGTTTTAATCCTGGGTCAGTGCATGTAAAGCACTTTGCAACTTTGTTTATCATCATTATTATTAATATTATTAATATTAATATTATTATTATCATTATTATTATTATTATTATTATTATTATTATTATTATTATTATTATTATAGTATATGTGGAAACTCATCACTCACAGAACTCACTGGATCCTTAATGAATAAACTCGAGTTAAAACTTAGTTTAAGTTTTATAGTAATTTTATTGTACCGGTGTTTGTGTATTTTAAAGGCTCATCATCTATTCTTGTCCCTATAAAAAAATAAACATTAAATAAATAAACATTTTGAAGAGACACAGCTGCATAAGCGAGCTTCTGTGTTTTTCTATTTTAGATAAAATTTTCACTTGGCTGTCGAATATGAACCCATCTTCAGCCCGGTCGACGCCGCCTTGCCGCCCCGGAAGTCCCGCCCCTCCCTCCTCTTGACGTACGCAGTCTCCGCCCTACTGCTTCCTCTTTTACTGTGGCAGTGAGCGAGAGACACCATGAAGGCGTCCGGCACAGTACGTAAAACTGTTTATTTACCAATATCTGCTAACAACACACGGACTGTATGAACCGATGTAGCTTTATAACATTATGTTTGTTTGATTTATGCGTAAATGTCCCCATAAAGTCCACATTTAAGTGATAATCTTGAGTCTTTTTCGTCACGATGCTTTTGCGGCTAACTTACAACATGGCGTCCGCTGTACCATGTGGACAATGTGGACAGCGCTGGCTTGAAACGGGACGGCGTGTTGTACAGTTAGAGCCCCGAATCAAATGACAGGCATTCACAAACAGTAAAAGACCAGTTACAACTCCTGAAAGATCTCAACTAGATCAGTTATCGCGCTAAAATTGTCCGTTTAACGTACCGCATGATCGGCTTTTAGCCCGAGCGTTTAGCTAACTTAGCTCCCATGAAAGCTAACGTTAGCCGCTAAAGTGTGTTTCCCGGTGCCGTGTGCTCTCAACGCGGTTTTTAACACGGGACACGTATGTAATAATCAAAATGCAATCTTTCTTAAAATGATTACATATAAAGCCATGCTCACACCCACATACCTGTAGAGAAACAAGGCACCCACAGGGTTTATTTCTACATTTCATAACGACAGGCGTGCTTCCAAATATAAGCTAGCAAGAAAAATAGGCACATGTGCATGATAACAACATATAAGAGAGGGAGCTATCACATGTATGGAAACATAAAGTAAAAACGCATTACAATAATATGGAATACGATACGTAGGTGTTATTATTAAAGTAATAATAATGATAAATACACTGATTGTATGATTAAAAAAAACCTGTTAACCTCACACTTTACACCTAACTAAAAGCGTTTAAAAGAAGACACTGTTGCAGCCGACCTTAGTTCGTGTGGTAGAGAAATCCAGAGAGCAGGACCACAATGACTGAAGGCAGCGTGAGCTGATTTTGAAATGATTCTGGGTCGAGTGAGGAAACCTTTACTTGCTGATCTGACCGGTGTGTATTCAGTGAAGTTAAAATAGGAGTGATGTGGAGTTTATTTTACACCTGCGTTTGTCAGTCCAGCAAAAAGTGCATTACAGTAATGGAGTCCACTGGAAATAAAAGCATGAACCAGCTTTTCATCAGCATCCGACTTGAGATATATTTCTAAAATAAGTCTTGGAGAGGTTAGATATGTGTGATGCCATTAACAGTCACTAAATGCTCTGCTCTAGCCAACATGGTCTCAACAGTTCACTCTGGTGTTTGTGTGATTTTTAAACAGACTTAAACTCCAACATGTAAAACGAACAAACACAGATAGCACAGAGTGAAAAACGCGCGCGCCTTCCCGGGGAAAAGCTTAAAAACGAGAGAAAGTTGTCGCTAAACTTCCTGTTTAAAACAAAAGTGAATTCCCTCTTCATAGGAGAGAACATGAGAAAGAAAATATAACACCACAAGTGTTAAATGTGCACCTTTTTCCAAAATAAGCTCCACTAAATCCACATTTTAATGCCCCTCCTGTTCGTGTTGTAGCACAGCGAGATACTCGTGCACCCAAACCCAAAGGTCGTATCGTGTCAGTGGTATGATTTTGTCTGGTGTGCAAACAGAAAACAGATCCTTGTCGCCTTTCTCTGACGCCGCAGTGCCTTTGAAAGTGAATTCAGGGGTCGACAAACCGTCCTTTTTTAAATGCCTCGACGTGAACTTCTGTGTGACGCCCCTGGATCCTAACAGATTACGCTTTTCTCTCAATCCAGCTTAGGGAGTACAAAGTCGTTGGGCGTCTCCTGCCCTCTGCCAAGAACCCTGCCCCTCCTCTCTACCGGATGAGGATCTTCGCCCCCAACCATGTCGTGGCCAAGTCCCGCTTCTGGTACTTCGTCTCCCAGCTGAGGAAGATGAAGAAGGCCTCTGGAGAGACCGTCTACTGTGGCCTGGTAGGTCTTCGGGCCAGTATTGGTGGCAAAATCTAACATTTTAAACTCAGCGGACAAAGATCAGTTCTTTTTTTTCTGCCTCAAATGCTCGATCTGGATTATCCAGTCAGGATTATCTGACAGATTGAATTTAAAGCGCTGAGTTTTGACTTATTGTTTTGCAAGTCTGTCGCCAAAAAAAAAAAAAAGTCAAATTGTTTTCTGCAGTTTTAACCGTGACGTGCGACATCGAGTGTTTCGGTCTTCAGTCTGTCTCTGCAGCCTTCCTCGTGTAACTGCTGACACCGAGTACAATCCGATTCCAGTGTGTCTTTCCCCCAAATTTAGAATCTGTAAACCTCACAGCACCGAACTCCTTGGGATCATTTTTAAATAGCGTAAGGAAATACAACCCTCCTGTTCGCGTTGTAGCACAGCGAGATACTCGTGCACCCAAACCCAAAGGTCGTATCGTGTCAGTGGTATGATTTTGTCTGGTGTGCAAACAGAAAACAGATCCTTGTCGCCTTTCTCTGACGCCGCAGTGCCTTTGAAAGTGAATTCAAGGGTCGACAAACCGTCCTTTTTTATATAACGTAAGAATGGAAAGAAACTACAAGTAATGTGGATCAGTCACTTCTGGCTCATACCTGCTTAGTAAAGTCACAGTCGGCGCCGACACTTTCTATATACAGACATTTGACCGCCTTGTGAAGATGAAGACAAAATGTACTTTTGTTTCCCGACTTGCCCCCTCAAACACCGGCCGAACTGCGTCTCTGGGCTCGGGGATCTGTAAGGCTTAAAGTCGTTTCGTTGGGACGTCGCTGCCCCCGAACGTGTTTTATTCCTCTGACGTGCTCCATGGGAAATGTGCAGAATCTCCTGCTCGGCGTCGGCTGCGTCGTCGCGTTAAAGCTGGGCGACTACGTGGTGAAGGTGGTGTTAGGATGTCAGCGCTCATACGGGTATCATTTCTGTTCTGGCGCTGGACAGATTCTTCCAGCGTTTACTGTCGTCAGTGATTTGCCGTCTGTTTTTTAGAAACTCTTCTAATAAAAGTTTCTAATATTTGTAAAAATATTATTGTGTCTTACTTTTTTGTTCACCGTGTTGTAGGACTACGTGTTTATCATTGCATCATACATCCGATCTGCTTTCCTGGCATCTGGTCTTGGAGTCTGTCTGTGGTTTCCAGTTGTCTCTGTATAGTTTGTATAATTGCCAGTGTGAAGTGACTGACGTCCTGCTGCTGTCGTTGGACTCGTTCAGGTCCACGAGAAGACCCCACTGAAGGTGAAGAACTTCGGTATCTGGCTGCGTTACGACTCTCGTAGCGGCACCCACAACATGTACAGAGAGTACAGAGACCTGACCACCTCTGGAGCCGTCACTCAGTGCTGTGAGTATAAATACACAACGCACACACACACACACACACACACACACCTCGTCGAACGCCGGGCTACTGCAGGTAGTTCGAGAGACGCAGGTAACGGGGAAAGTTTGCTCTTCTTCTGGGGTTTTAGCGAGAAGCAGCAGCAGAACAAAGTGAAACAGATGCCGGGTTTCGGGTCAGGGGTCAGGGGTCATTTCTAGGGCCGATAACGTTTTCCTCCTGCTCTGCGTGTGAACTTTGATTAGCCGTATTCAGCATTCGTTAGCCACGCTGACATTTAAACCAAGCTTGGAATAATTTGGCTCTTGTTAAATCGGTCTAGTTTCTGAAACCGCCGCACACTAAAGACGTAATTTCAGTCCCGTCTGTAGTTATTTTGGATGAAGTAATGACTTCCTGCAGGCAGGTGTAGTTAACCCTGCGTGTCCAGTCGCGTGGGAACGCTTCGGGAAACGTGATACAGATGCAGTGCCTCGGTTTCAGACTGATTACACAGACCAAAGAGAGAGACTGTCAAAAGCAAAGATGGCAGTTGCTGCTAAGCTAGGCTAGGCTAGTTACCGTTCAGCTGTTTCTGTTCTCCATGACCGGATTTAGCTGCTTCGTCATCTATGCGGCACAAACAAACGGCGAGGGTAGAAAGTAAATTCGACCGAATATGAAGCTCCTGCACTTCAGGTCAGCATTAAAGCGTGAATATAAGGGTGAGCGTTCAGCGTGAGCTCCGGCCTGTCAGAATATAAATCAGCTGAGCAGTCTGTCGTTTCAGACAGCGTTTGCACATTCAGTGTGTAAAACATCCTGCGAACTGATTCAAATCTATGAATAATATTATAATAATATAATCACTAGAGATGTTTCCTGATTTTAACTAACAAATACTTAAATTAATAACTTTTTCTGTTGATCGATTGATCAACTGACTGCTTGACCTCCAGCTGAACTCAGAAGCCAAAATAAGAAGAAAACGGCATTAACTCCGAACATGTGCTGTGAATTTGTCCCGTTTTTTCTGGCATATTTATTGATTTTAGGCCAAATAATTTAATGGATTCAGTTATAACGAGTAGCTCACTTCCCTCCAATCGACTCAGAACGAAGACAGCTCACTCACGGTCCTCTTACTCGCTCGTTCTGGAAGTTTTGACCATATCGCGCAGTCTTCATCAGCAGATAAAGCCACATGTTGAAAGCACTGGTGCGACTTCTCGCCCGTGTTGGTTTAAAGGTCGGCTCGTGCTAAAATGTCTCTGTGTGTCTGTCAGATCGTGATATGGGAGCTCGCCATCGTGCTCGCGCCCACTCCATCCAGATCATGAAGGTCCAGGTCATCGCTGCCAACAAGTGTCGCAGACCCGCCATCAAGCAGTTCCACGTGAGTCTCCTCCGGCTGTGCTCTGTGAACCCGGTGTGGTCAGCGGGTCTCTCTCTGGACTGCCTCCTCCTTTGTCAGCTCCACTTTTTAAAAACCCGCCAGACAAAAAAGCCAGATTCCTCTTCCAGATTTCCAGCTTCCATCTTCAAACCTGGCGGTTCTGAAACTGGCGACAGACGATTATTATTAACTGCAGATTTTAAAGTAAGTTTGGTTGCATCTGCGCTGTCTGAACCTGAACATTATTTCCTCTCTTGACTCCTGCAGGACTCCAAGATCAAGTTCCCTCTGCCTCACAGGGTCCTGCGTCGCCAGCACAAACCCCGCTTCACCACCAAGAGACCAAACACCTTCTACTAAAAGCGTTTTTTCACTTTGTGCGGGAAAAAATAAAAGTAATCTAATAGAAAAAGAGCTGTCGTTATTGGGTGATTTCTTTTATTTAAATATATCGATCTCACACACACACACACACACACACACACAGCGATTCCCTGTCAACAGTTCATTACAAACAGGATATGAGAGTCAATTAATCAGGATCGTCTGTTAATTCAATCTGGAAAATGAGAAAACACACTGTCTCCTTCTTCTTCTGGGCATCAACCCTGGAAACTGGAGCGTGTCTTCGTGTTTTCGTCTGGTCTCTCGTGTGTTTCCCGAGCTGAGGAGTTCGCGGATGCTTCCTGTGCCGAACACAGAAACCGCAGAACAGAGCCGGAGAAAAGTTATTTCCTCGTTTGGGTAAAATGGAAAAAACAAAACACAGATTTTTCACTTCAGACAAACAAAATCTCTTCCAGATTGAAGGGAATCTTTTTATTTAACAGATGATTCTGACCAAACGTATTTACTAACTTGTGTTTTCAGCTAAAGTTTGGGAGTTTAAGATGCAAGTTTCCGCAGCAGCACAGTCGCGAGGCGAGACGTTTACAGGACAGTTTGACCAACAAGACGAAGGGCGCGAGGCGTCCCCTGTCGGGTCTTATGGACTTCTTGTTGTAGCTGCCTGACCTTTGACCCTGTGTAGAGAAGGGTGAAGTATCTCAGTGGCCCAGGAGACAGACGCTCTCTGTATTATAAACTGTGATGAAGTGGTCGTGGGTCACTTCTCCCTCTTCATCTTCCTCTTCGTCTCCTTTCAGTCCTCGTGCATCAGGTGCTGCAGCTGTCTGCAGTGTTATTAAATACTATAATTCCTCCTGACCATTCAAATGAATTAAAAAAAAAAAAACAGGAACTGTCTATGAATGGTATGACGTCATTACGTACTGAGCCCACTTCCTGCTTTTATTCCTTTCTTATTTCCACCCAACCTCGTAAGTGAAGTCATACGTTGCCCACGTCTACATCGGCTGCCTGGAACAACACGGTAATAAAAACAGACAAACGCACAGAAGCGCGTTTTGTAGTCCGTCTAAGGCACGCTGTAGTCTCACATGGCGGGCCCACGTCAGTAACTTCCGCTGTCGCGTAATGACGTCGCCCAGCGTCAGTTGCAGCCGGGTCCGGACGGGTGCTCCTGCAGCACCTGCCCACGTGGGGGCGCTGTTCTCTAAGACATGGCGGCGAAGCGGCTCATCGTGGAGCTGGTAACAGGTAACTTATCCAGCTCACTCAGTAGCTCGGCACCAGTTACAATTCAGCATTTAAATCATTTTAAATGTAATAATTTAAGACGGAGTGAGTCACCAGCTAATGTTTCCATCATTAATTAAGGATTCACTCGGTTCAGTCATCACTGAGTCCAGCTGTGACTCAGTCAGCAGCTGCTCTCACCTGTGAGGGAGGTGTAGCACACCTGTGAGGGTGTGAGGGAGGTGTAGCACACCTGTGAGGATGTGAGGGAGGTGTAGCACACCTGTGAGGATGTGAGGGAGGTGTAGCACACCTGTGAGGGAGGTGTAGCACACCTGTGAGGGGGTGAGGGAGGTGTAGCACACCTGTGAGGGAGGTGTAGCACATCTGTGAGGATGTGAGGGAGGTGTAGCACACCTGTGAGGGAGGTGTAGCACACCAGCGGCGCGCCTCCATGGTGGTGGCTCCTCCACTTTACTCAGCAGCCGCCGCTGGATGATTGTGACGAAGGCCAGATAAAAGGCTTCGGGACGTTTCATCAGTTTCTGGAGGAGTTGTGGTGCCGCAGCGATCGAAACAAACCGCTGAAAGGAAATAAAGTCTGTGTTTGAATCCTCCTGAAAGTTTTTGAGTGTATCTGTTGTCACTATGAAACAATAATCCCTTAAAATACTGTTAATGAATCCTTCATTTCCCCCTGGAAACACGGCAAACATCTAAATCTAAATCAAGGTGACCGCTGTCGCCAGAGGCCCCTTCATTTCTCCATTAAGTTAGTTAGTAAGGCTCGGACAAAACGAGACATCGCCGTGTCACTGTTTTCTGATGTTTTATGGACCCGACTGATCGATCGATTAGAAAAATAATCGTTAGCTGCAGGCCTTGTTAGCATTTAGCTCAAGGGCAACCTCGCAGAGCTGCTAGCATGGCTGTAAAACTCTCTAAAAGCAGATTGGAGTTCTGAACGGCACAAACTTGCATTAAAGGTGGTTTATAAATGGATACAGTTGTGAGTTGGACTCGGCCCAAGTGGGCCAACTATGGCTTTTACCTGCAGGCTTTAGCCAGGAAGTGGAAGCTCATTATAATATGCCGTCTGGCTCATTATCAGGCAGCACGCTGGGAGCCGGCTGGTGCTACAGTGGGAGAGGTGGAGGTGCTATGGGGTTTGATGGGAGTTAACTGGGTGTGTACGAAGGAGTGGGAACAGTGGGTGGCTGCAGAAAAGACCTCACTCGGTGATGGAAAACATTCTTTTCAATGAGTCACAGTCATAAACATGTAAAATCATTACAAATACATGAGAAAAGTCTGAGCTGACTTCGCCCGGCGGTATGTGGAGCTCACTCCAAACCAAACAGCAGAAAAATGGGACTCAAACTGGCGATTCTGATGCTTAATTAAATTCTAATATACAGCCGCATGTTTATGAGCCGGATCCAACTATTTGTGCTCGCTTAGCAGCAACATTTTCCATTATTTGTGAGCAGCTCTTTAAAGGGCACTTCTGACAGGAAACAGGTTATAGCTTCAGAAATCAATTCCATACAAAGAAGCTCAGTATATACTGCAGGGGTTTTTTTTTTTTTTCATTGTGGGAATTAAGAGACTGCTTAGAAACACATTTAAACGTTCTCGGGGTTTTTTGACTCCACAGAAAGTTCTTCCCAGCGGAGCTCATTGTGAACGCGGTATCGCCAAGAAGTCAGAGGCCGTTAAATATGACTGGCTTGTTTCTGCCCGACATAAATGTTTGAAATACTGTGGACTTCCCTCTGTGAGTGAAACACGAAGTACAGGCCCGCTAATGGCTCTCGCTCACAGAAAATAACACTCGCGTTCGTTTAAAAGCGCCGTTTGAGGATGTTTGATGAAAGGTTGCTACGGGAATAATCGCCTCCTGGTGTGAAAGGATAAAGATTTCATCAGTTTCTGATGAGAGGTTGGTGCCACAGGTACACAAATCAAAACAAACCCAGCTGACCTTCTAGTTTGCCAAGATCTGCTGTTGTGATCAGAATCAGAATCACTTTATTGATCCCCGAAGGGAAACTCTTTGTTACAGCAGCTCGCCTTTACGTCAGTGCACACAGGAGGAAGTACTAGCAAACAATATAATACACTATAAAACTATAAAACAGGTCAGAAAATAAATGAAGTACCAGGTGGGTTTACCGGTTGATGATGATAATACAGTATAATAATACAATGTAATAATATAAGTAATAAGCAGAGGAAGTTAAGTGCAGCTTATTGAGATTATTAAGATATTGCACAGCAGTAATGGAGGTATGAATAATATCAATATCCATAAATAGGAAAAACTAACATGGGAAAACTAAATATTGCACGGAAAAAAAGAGTAGTACACAGAATATTGCACAATTATTCAAGTATGGCAGAGATGTTAATGATCAATGTCCAGTTTAGTGACCTATGTTCGCTGTAGCAGCAGCAGGAGAGTTGTGAGCGTCGCTGTCTGGAGCTGCTGTGCTGGCTCTGGGAAACCGTCTCGGCCTCTCTGGCTGTTAGCTTAGCAGCAGCTGTAGCGACAGTTTGCTAACCCACAGCCGAGCTAAGCTAACCCACAGCCTAGCTAACGTCAGGTACAGTGCTTGCTGTGTCGCTGTTCGCTCTGTTTCGTGGTGTTTTTCGTGGTACTGGACTTCTCCAGAATCGCACACGCCACCTTTAAGGGGCACAAAATCCAGTTGTGTTGTAAAAGCAGGTCTACGATAAATGATGCACTTCAGACTCTGCTCTATGTCAGTATCTAAGTTCCCCGAGAGGTAAATGCATCGTCTCATTCGGGGTTTATAAGGAGCTACAGATATCCTGTAAGAGTTTTCAGACCTCACCAGGACACTCAGCGGTTACAGAAGCCAAGAGTCCGTCCCCAGTACTGCCACCACAACGTCTTCAGAGCAGCTCTTGTAATAACTTTCCCCTTGTTCAAGACAATTATCCTCTCCACCTTCCACCTCCTCCACATCCATCAGTCCGTCCTCATCTCTACCTGCCAGCTGCTTCCTGAAGCCCCGACACTAAGAGCCTTTATGCCTGTGGATCTTGTGGCTTGAGGCTTTGCCACTCGGAGCCCACGGAGAGTTCTTGGAAGGCCGGCGATCCACAAAGCCTCGCGGCCGCCTCGAGCCTTCGGTCCCGGCCACAGAACAGTAAACCTGGCAGGGGCTGAGACCAGACTGTGGTCAGGTCCAACCCTCAGAGCCAGGACTCCCCTCTGTGTGAAGGAGGTAAACAGCGACATGAACCCCCCCCCGCCCCCCTGCACAAAGACATTATCAGACAGGACAATGCTGAAGGCCTGATCGCAGCACGGAGGGGCGGAGCGATTTCCTCTGCGTGTCGCTGCAGTCACAGCGTGGACGTATGAAGAGAGCTAGACACAGCGAGGCCGAGTCAGACTGGCTGCCGTTTAGTCCCAGATCCAAACCACGGCTCTGAAAACAAACAACTACGAAAGCCTGCAGCCTAAAAAGCATTTTCCCCAAAGACTGCAGTTATAGAAGTGTACAAATGTTTACAGGACGCATCCAGCTGCAAACAGGATCATTAATCATTACCCAAATTTAGGGTGAACCGCTAGATTTTCCCCTTGATTGAAAAATGAAGGTCCTTTTTAAGGTACAGGTCCAAATTAAGAGGTATTTGTAATGTTATTTTTTTTTTTACACCTTATAAACCTTTAAAACCTTTATATATTACAGAACACTCATTTATCCATGAACTCACCTATTAAATACCTGAATACTGAATAAACCAAAACCCTAACTTTAACAACACCTTCAATTAATAATTCACATTTCAAATCAGTGCATACATTAAAGTGAAAGCTGTGCGCCGACATCCGGCTGCAGGCCTTTACTCCCGTCTTAGTGACCAAAGTAACGTGGTTGGACCTGTCACATAAAATCATCAGCAGGCTCGTCATATTTTAGCAGAGGTCTGAAACTAAAGAATCGTCACCTCTAGCTGTTAAATCATCTTTGCAGCGCTCCAGCTGGAGGTCAGGAGTTTCCCGAATGGTTTCCCTCCAGAGAAAAAAGACAGAGCATGTTTCAAACACAAGACTACCTTTCTTCGGTGCGGAGTAAACGCCAGCTCAGCTATCGGCAGCATGGCAGAATCCACAACCCGCTGAGTCAGATTCAAAGCGTTTGATTGACTGGCTTTAAGTTTGCCCAGTTTTCTCCGGGAGGAGAGCGAAGCCGGGACAAACCAGGACTGAACCCAGACCACGTCTACGTTCTGCTGCAGAGGAATGTGCTAAAAGCTCCGTCCACACCAGCCAAACGCTTTCCCTCGCATTAATGTTTCTCAGAACCTCCCACGAATCTTCGGACCTGCCGGAGCCAAGACGACATGTAATCACAAAGATCAACAAACCCTTAACAGCTTTTACAGAGGATCACCATGACCAGCTACAGGCTACTTTTATAAAAAGGTGGAAACACACACGCACACACACACACACACACACACACACACACACACAGGGTGTTATGAAAGTTCCTGATGCCCAGCACACAGAGGTTTTGTGCAGAGAGTTGGGAAACAAAGCTTTGTGAAGAACTGGACCGTTTGTGTTTCAACGTTACATTCAGTCAAAACGGTGACGTCGAGTGGCCGTTTGGAAGAGCTTCAGGTGAAACTGAATGTAACACTGAGGCGCATAAATGATTTCATCACGGCTGCCGTCTATGATGTTAAAGGGTCAGTTCACCTAAAGTTCCCCAGAAAACCCCAAACAAACCACAGCAACACTAAGAGTCTGCAGCTCTGCGAGGCTGCACATCAGCATGCTAACACCAGCATGCTAACACCAGCATGCTAACAGGCTTCTTCTTGTTCCCTTTCAGGGGTCGCCGCAGCGAATCATGCGCCTCCATCTAACCCTGTCCTCTGCGTCCTCCTCACTCGCACCAGTTAGCTTCATGTCCTCTCTCACCACATCCTTCCTCCTCTCCTTCTTCGTCTTCGACCAACAGTAGTCCAGTTTCCACCGGTCCCCTGCGGGTCAACAGCACCGGTGGCGGCCGTTGTTGACCCGGGCCCCAACCGATCCGGTATGGAAGTCATTTTCACGATTTCGCATTTTTAATTTGGCGTGTGTTTTACGCCGGATGCCCTCCTGACACAACGTGGGACTGGCACAAGAAGACGCTGGCTTGTGCCCCCCTTGCGGTTATCCATCTTGTTTTTTGTGTGTTAGCATGCTAACGTTTGCTAATTAGCACTAAACACAAAGGAAAATGACAAATTGCTTATTTATTCAGCACAGTTCACACACGAGGCAGTTTCTTTACTATTACAGATATAAAAGATGAAAATACAGACAGAAAAGCGATAAACTCAAGATTAGAAGGCAGCAGAAAATACGTTTTAAGCCCTTTTCTAAACAGTGCAGCTGAGGCTGATGGGAGCGCCGTCAGCTCCGCAGGTGTTCGGTCAGAAACCAAAGTGTCGGACACGCTAACACGTCGACCTGATGGTGGCGCTGGATGGAAAGTCATAAGGAGGATAAGAAAGCCTGCAAACAAATCATTGAAGTGAAATCATTGGATAATGACTGATCCTGCTTGAGCTCGAGCTAAATATATTTAAATATTTTTATTATTTCAGTTGTGCGTATGCGTTGCATGTATTGTTTTTATTCTAATTATCAGAGGAATGGGGGGTTAAAGGGGCCCCAGGGCCTCCCAACAGGTTAATCTGGCCACCACTATGCCGTCCATGGTACACTTCACTGTTGTATACTGTGATTTTTCAGTGGGGCCATGAAAATGAAAGAAAAATGAGTTCATCTTGTGATGTTCACTTTCATAAGAAAGCACATGATTACACTGAGAGCAGAGCAGAGTTACATACGGCCTGCTGTCTGAAGAGGCTCCAGGTTCGCTGGTTTTCGGGCTTCACAACTGTCGGACACAACGCTGCTCGTTAGGCTGACGATAACTGGACTCCTCCGTCCTGACCCGAGTCCAGAGTCTGAAATCTCATCCTGGTGAAACACCGTCAGGCTGGACTCAGAGGAGGCTTCACTCCCAGAGAGGGTGCTCAGCGAAAACTGGAGGGGGAACTTTGAACTTTCTGCCCGTCGAATCTTTTCTCGAAGGCTCCGAGAAAATGAAGGACACACTCCTCGTTCGTGGCGCCGGGACGGTTGAGAATCAGGAAGACGATGGAGGCGAGGATGGAAGAGGAGGGCGAGTACAGAGGAGAGACTTCAGCATGATGGATAAAGATTTAACTTCAAGTAGGGGGGAGTGGGGTAACATGAACCAGAGGGGAAGCTGGGATAAGAGGAGCCTTTCATTTCCAGTAAAACTGGGAAAAAGCAGACGTGAAATGTTCGAAAAGCAATCATCTGCGTATTTCACATTTTAAATGTAAGTATAAAACATGTTGCTATATTTATCACACGTGAAATATCTGAAAATCACATGTGCCTACATCATGTGGATTTACATGAAATGTCCAAAACCCACATGACGAAACGTGGTATGTGTTTCAACTGTGATAAATCCACATGTGCTCTGGAGCCGGAGAGCTGAAGGGAGGCAGAGATACCGCAGGAGGTGGATTTGAGTCAGAAACCTCCTCAGAGTCGTTACTCAGTCAGATCTGAACTCACAGACGTGAAACACTGAATCATTCAGAGATCGTTATCTCCGATGTCCGGCGAGAATAAACGTCCATAAATCAGAGAAGAAGGCCGCTGCAGAACCTGCCTGAGAATCCGGCTGTTTCTAAGTCTCCTTCGGTCTCACAGTGATCCAGAGACGGCTGTCCGTCCGTCCACGGGTCCACTGCAGACGGGAGCTGCTGACCGCTGGTTCGGCTGCTTTAACGGGACAGTCTGACTGAGTGCTCAACAGCAGCACCGACCTGCAGCTGACATTACATCTGATGAGCTTTTACGGGTTCTGAATGAACTTTTTTATTTTGGACTACAGGCCAGAAAATGAAGTAATTTAAGTTTAGGTTAATCAGTTTTCTGAGCAGTGCTCCACTTTCTGTAGTAAAACAATCAGCTGTATTTGCTCCACAGAGACTCTTACGCACGGACTGAAGCTTCTTCTTCTTTGGTGGCCTGGAAACGTTTGCGTTGCTGGTCAGGTCACTCGCACGGCGGTTGTTTTTGGAGTGACTTCAGCTGGACGCGTCCCGCTCTGTTAGCATCGGGGGGTTAGTGTCTGTGCTGTTAGCAGTTAATCAATGCAGCCTCGTTACAGGAGAGGATGTTGGTTTAAAGACGGAAACGGTTAAGTGCAGCTCGTTAATCCCATTAACGTGCGTGAAAGTGTGTGTTTGTTCTGCTGTTCGGGCTGAATTATTCAATTTGTCCGTTTTGGAAATGATGTTTGGACAGCTAATTTGCGGAGGACATTTTCCATAAAGAGAAGAAAGACAGAGCTGCTGTCTGACACAGCAGTTCAGAGAAAATAAACCAGATCATGGAGACAGAGTCATGTAAGTGGCACAAACAGGCCTTCACTGAATCAGTGAGAGCAGATAAACCAAACACAATGTAAAGAAATCTGCAATAAAACACGTCACCTGTCGACAAAGTTTAAACTTAAAGTCATTTAGAAGACAGGAGACCTTATATTCAGATCTGGAGGCTCGACCTGCCACATCCGGTCTGTTCATCGGCATCAAGACACGACCATATAAGACACATATAAGACTCTGTGTGATGATAAAACACGGAGATTACCCAGTTTTTATCTGTCTTTGGGAATTATAATAATAAATAATACACTTTATTTATACTTTTCAAAACAAAGTTTCACCAGGATTAAAATATTTCAGGAGGCAATGAGGCAAATAAAATCAGACAATTAAAATAATGCAAAAATAAAATGGGATAAAATACCCAACAATAACATAAGATATAAGCAATGATAATAATAACACAACAGGAAAGACATGTTGGAAATAAAAGTGATTTAAAAGTTGTCTCTGATTCTTCAAGTGGCGTCTTTTAATCGTATCTAAGTGAATCGTCTCCATGTCTTTTTAGCCTCTTTTAGCTGCTAGTTTTGGTTTTGTGGCACTTTTCCTGTCTGGTTCAGTCTCAGTTCCTGTTTTCATCAAACAAGCTCAACGCCGCTGGCTACGTGGCGAGCTAGCCACAAGTACCTCAGCGTGTGTCTCATGCTAGGGCTAACGTTAGACTGCTATATGAGACGATCCTCAGTCACGTCTTGGGTCCAAACAGTATAACGAGCAGATTTAGTAGTTTAGTAGTTCTGAACTTTAATCTACCTTCGACATGACACACTGGTAATATACTGGGATCCCACGTCCGCTCCGTCCTTAAAGAAGAGCGCCCGTCTTTCCGTAAGCGGACCAGTCCGCCACCGCTCAGGTTTTTGTCAGGTGAGACTCCTCAGAGATGTTGTGTGTAATCCTGTTCCTGGAGGACTGGCAGCTCCCAGTTCAGACGACCCAGTTCTCCCAGTCCTGCTGGAGACCAGAGTCAAGGTATCTGTGAAAGTTTAGAGCAGACGTGGGCAAACTACGGCCCGTTGGGCTTATTAATCCGGCCCGCCGAACGTGACCAAATGATATTAAAATAGGTACGGGTGAACCTCGTTCGGTTTACCTTCCCCCTGTAATGCCCACGTTTCCCCAAAAGATGGCGCCCTTCAGCTACAGTGACCTTGTTCGCGTGTGTTACTCTCTTCTTCTCTTATGAGCCCTTCTGCAAAAACGAGCTCATCAAAGAAAAGAAACGTGGACAGTGAGCGCCGAGCGTTTAATACGGAGCGGACGACTAAATGTTTTTTCACTGAAGTCCGATCAAAGGCCGTGTGCCCAATGTGCCAAGAAACTGTCGCGGTTTTCAAAGATATCAGCCGTCACTTTGCTACGAAGCACGCCGACTACGCTAGCAAGCAGTCCCGACCCGTCTGTCAAGTTTTAGAACCCGTCAAAAAGTTTGCCCATCCCTGGTTTCGAGGAAGTCTGGGGCCTCGAAGTCTTAACAGCGTGATGGAAGAAGGAGCCAAATGTTTCAGCCAGTGGTGGAAAGTACTTTACGCAAGTACTGTGTACTTTATTCCACTACAATTCAGAGGGAAATATTGTACTTTTTACTGCACTACATTTACATGATAACTTTCCAGATTCAGATTAATAAAACAAAATATAATCAACAAATAAATGGTGATATTGTTACATCAGTAAGACTCCTTTGATCCCCAAATTCACCAGCTACTGAGCAGAATATAAAGTGATATATATATATATATATATATATAAATAAAATACAAAGGGTAAACCTTTTTAAAATTGTTTATGTTTACTTGTAATGTGATAAAGTACAAAGTCACATGACTTTCATGAAAACTGAAAAGTTTGTTTCCGCTGTCTTTTGTAAACATGGCAGAAAACCCGTCCTGTATTTTCAGTTTTTCTCTCAGTTACAGCGACCTGAAGTTTATATGGTCAAAAAGCGGCGGATTGGCCCTTTAAAGCTCCGTGAGAATCTACATTCGTAGCCAAAATAAAACCAAAGCTTCGGCGTTTGATTGATTCAGCTTTTTATACCCGTTGGACACTTCAATATTATCGCCATGAAGTGTTCTGTTTCTTTTCTCTGTACGAGAGTCCAGACTGGACTGCGAGGACGGCGTCGACACCAGAGAGAAACAACAGAAAAACTCTGACAAACAGCTTCGCACCTTTTCATCGCGTCCACGCTGAGATCGAGTGTCTGCAGACAGCTGAGAACATGGACGCCTCTGGTTCCTGTCTCTGCTCAATGGACTCCTCTGTTCTTCAGAGCAATAAAGGATGAGAGGTTACAGACTGTCCACCCTGCACTTCATCATCCTCTCAACACTGGAACGGGCGGAGCTGATGAAGGTCTTTGAAACCTGATGCACACCGAAGTACTGTTGGTTTGTACTTTCGTGTTTAATATCTCTGGTAGGCGACTCACTCAGCGGTGGGTCATAAATTCAGCCTGCCGTGCTAGCAGTGCATGCTAACGGTAAAGTTCGCCCCCCCCCATTCATTTTCTGTGGGACATGAGCGAATCGCTTCGCACGAAAGTGCGGGTGACAGACTGACCAACGACGCAAAAAACCTCAGCTGCATAAGTTGAACATTTTTAACTTTTTGCCTGGAAACTCCAACAAAGAAAAAGTGAGGTCGTGGCTGGACAGGAAGTTTAGTGTTTACCTGCAGTGGATGAAGGTCTGTGGATCTTTGTTGTAGTTTCTGGGATCCCTCTTTTCTAGGTCCCCGGTCTCCAGGACTACAGATACAAACAAAGTCCCAAGTCACGTCAATTGTGGGAGAAAGTGCAGGTTGCTTATTTACACAGTGTTTGCTAACGAGCAAGCTACTTGCTAACGAGCAAGCTACTTGCTAGCTCGCGAGTGTTGATGACGTTGTTCAGGTCTTCTCCGTCAGGACAGTGATGTCTGTTGGTACAATGTTTGGTTTGGCCTCAGGCGTCTGAAAAACTATTGGCCTGATTTAGCCTCATTTTCCATCATTAGTGCATAAAGCACGCATGTTGCCATCAGATACATTTTTAGGAACATTTTTCATTGTTCTCCAACTAACTCACAGAGTTAATTAACCAGCTAGGTACAACTGAGCAAAGCTGCCAGTGACTGACCACGAAACTGAACTCCTGATTTCTTTCAGAAGTTAGCGAGAACTGTGATTGAAGTCTGCCCCTGTTATCTTTGTAAGACCTTGTGTCTCGTGTAATCTTGTATTTCGGGGCGTACTGAATGTTGCAGCCTCTAGGGGGCAGCAGCAAGGTCCCAAAAATAACAGAAACTGCGACGTTTGTGTTTCGCTGCTGTTTTTTGGGCAAACGACTTAACTTTCGGCAGGGTAACGTGCACTGGTTATCAACAGAAGGAAAATCTGAGATAAATCACTGCCGCTGAAGAATTTCTTTACAAAACTGTCCGATCAAACAAATAAACGAAAGAAAATACATATGCAAAGGAAACTGCTCTCACAACAGAATATATGAATGTAGCTGAGGTCGCACTGGCAGATAAACCACATGTCAGTCTGACGTATTGGTCTCAAACCAGAACAAACTCATCAGTCTTGAACCTGCTGATTGATCCCGACTGATTTCATGACGCTCAGATCACTTCTGTCGTCGTTAACCAGGTTTGGGGGTTTATGTAATAGCTGATCTTGGATCTGTGGTCCTGCTGGTTTTTCAGCAGCCCTCCACGTCCTCCCTTTTGGGTTCATTCAGTCAGGGTGAATGATGAACGACGGAAACAAGCCATTCGTCCCGCAGTGATCCCGTAAAACGCATCCAGTGACAGGAAGTGGGAGGGTCGCAGGTATTCTGACTGTAGGCGCTTTGTGTGTCTGAGTGCATGAAGAAAATAATTTGAGGAAGGTAAAAGTGGAAATAATTACACAGGAGTCTGAGTTTTCTCACGCCTGCAGCCCGCACACGATTCGGGATGGAAAACACCTCGGACCTGCCTGAAGGCGTCGGTTTTAAAGAGTCGGTGTTTTCAGTATCTTGTGTATTAATCTGCTGTAGTGTCCTTCTGTATCTGTGACTGGAAGAGGTTAAAAGTCGAGCGCAGACAGTGCTGATCTGTAGAGGTCTCCTTTAAGTTCCTGCAGTGGAACCAGGATTAAGCTCTAATTAAGATTCATGGTCTCCAGAGGATGAATCCTAATGATTCTGTTGTTGAGCTCTCAACTTTCCTCTGGCGCCACCACCAGGACAAAAAGTTCTCCTCGACCGACACTTTCATCCATGTCGAGGTATCTCCCAAAGTCATGAAATTCACAGAGCACGTTCCCGCTCCTCAGAGGATAATCATTTTCCATTTTGGACTCTGCATGAGCTCCCCTTTAGCGCCACCCGCAGGGCAAAAAGTCGGCTTTGCAAACGAGATTTTGCAGAATCTAATTTCAGATTTCCGTTATTATTATTATTATTATTATTATTTTTTGCAGTGAATTACATTTTCTTTTTCTCTGAATGTCATTCTGTAGTTTGATCAGCAGAAATCTGGCATCTGTAATCCGCCTTCGGTCGCGTTTCTGTCTTCATGCATCTTATTCGTACTTCGTGTAACAACGTGACGACATGCTGTCTGTAGTCAGCAGAGTCTCAGCATCCTGGAGCCGGAGTCCGAGCCGCTCCCTGCTCGCAATCAAAACAAGGAAGAGGAGCTTTCAGCGCAGAGCTCCACACCCAGAGAGAGCAACCCGAGCCGGGGTGGATCACACGCACGACGTCCTGGAGCCCGGAGGGACGGCTGGAAGAGGGAACACCGAGTTTCAGTACAGCTCTGCAAAAAAACAAAAACAAATGCGGAGATAAGAGAGAAAGTCTACTGGTCCAGTTTACTGAACCAGGCTGTAAGATTTAATCTAGATTCATATTAGACTTCAGTCTGTCATTAGGAGATGTTTAATTACAGGTGGCAGCAAATGTTTGGTGATTAGACAGATTTAACTGGGCAGCATCTTTTTAAAAAGATTAAAGCTGTTCCAGCTGTTTACCATCTCGTGTTACCCACAATTCTCCTTTGTTTCTCGCCGCTGTTTTGTTTAAGCAAAAAGATTTTAGAAAACGTGGTCACGTTCGCTCTTATTTGCCTGGACATCACCGTATTTCTGACTATAACATTACGTTTATTTCACCGTGAGGTTGTGGATTTTACGTGCCTGCTGTTTGATCAGTTTCAGCTGTGACGTTATTGATTGGCGACCCTGAGATAACAGCTGTCTGTGATGTCACCGGTGATGGATGAAATAGACGAGAGGCCCAGAGCCTCCCGATCGTCCGGTTCTTTTAATGTGAGACGTGCTTCATCGTTCATGCTCCCCTCAGGATGAACTGTAATCACTCTGCTGATCCTCCGACTTTCCATCTAGCGCCACCATCAGGTCGACACGTTAATGCGTCCGACGCTTTGGTTTCTGACCAAACACCTGCAGAGCTGATGGCGTTCCCATCAGCCTCAGCTGCGCTCTGTGTTCACTGCTAGTTAGCTAATGTTAGCATGCTAACACGCTAAACTAAGATGGTGAACATGGTAAACATTATACCTGCTAAACATTAGCATGTTAGCATTGTGACTGTGAGCATGTTAGCATGCTGGTGTTAGCATTTAGCTCAAGTACAGCTACACAGAGCTGCTAGCATGGATTAGTCAACTGACAGAAAATTAATCAGCAACAATTTTGATAAGTGATTAATCATTTAAGTTTTTTTTTTTTTTTAGCAAAAAAGTTAAACAATTCAGCTTCCATCTTCTCCAATGCGAGAATGTTCTGCCTTTCTCTGTTTCACATCACAGTTAAATGAATCTCCGGGTTTTAGACTGTTGGTCAGACAAAACAAGACATCTGAAGACGTCAGCTAGGACATTTTATAGATCTGAATGATTAATAACGATTAGTTTCATAGACCCAACGATTAAAACTAACACAAATAATCAGCAGATTGATTAATGATGAAAATTGTTGTCAGTTGCAGCTGTAGTGACACACATACATGAATCAGGGATTAAACAAATAATTCCAGAGTTTAAAACGAATCTCTAAACTCTGATTCACGTTTAACATTTTAAAGATGAGGATCCGCAGGGCAGGTATTTCAAAATAAAATACGAGCGTTGAGTTGCATAATTCACAGGTCAGAGAGGCGGACGAGGGGGGAGAGTGCGCGAGGAAGAGTTACGACGGGTAGAGGAGAGGGTTGGACAGGGACGCAGACAGATTCATTACACCGTGATGATTTCTGCGAACACATCGGGAAAACAGCCAAAAAAACTCCGTTTGAGTTGTTTCTCTTCTTCGGACAATTAGTGCTCTGCCCTCACTCTCAGCCCTGTTATTAAAACTGAGGGAATTTAAAGTCTCTCAACTCATTTGTTAAATATCTGACGTTAAAACCTCGACCGAGGGAGGAGACGATAGCAGAGCGAGATACTGCATGGGCGCAGTTAAATATAGAAAGGCCTCAGAAATAAAATCTCATTAGGAGAAGAGCGAGGATATATTTAGAGGTTACGACCACACGGAGTCCTTCAGTTGTTTTGGGTGGAAGCGTCTCTCAGCGGGCCTCACTAATGGACCCCACCCCCCCGACTCTTATCAGAAAACCCGTTTCTCTGTTTGGTTTCTAGTAAAAACTCGACGTATCTTCAGCCTCGATGGCAAAAAGCCAGAACAGATAAGAAGACGCTTATCTGCCGACCAACGACCTGATTTAAAGTCTAAAAATATCCTGATTTCACCTCGATGACTGACCTTTGTTAGCAGTTTGTTCTGGTTTCCACCACGAACACTTTTTAGTTTTTAATTTATACTTTAAACCAGGCCAACCACGCTACACACACACACACACACACACACACATACTGTACATGCAACCTTTTAACAAACTGCAAGAATTCACGTGTGGCTGCAGCACGAGGACAGAAATGAGCGCAGATAAACAGAGAAAAGTAAAACCAATATGATTAGAAGTGTAGAAAATAAAATAAACTACAGATTTAGAAACTACACGAGCAGCTAAACTCAAAATTACAAATGCAAGAGTGACATAATGGTTTAGTTAGTAGCAGCAAAGTCAGCAAAGCATAGTATGGTACATGTCAGAGCCACACGTAAGTATATAATATGTATATATGTAGAAACGTGACATTTATGAACTAACGTCAGTATTAAATAATAGCGGCCTATTCTCGGTCACTGGGTTTGCAAATAAATACTGAACTTAAACTAAAAGAACGCAGAATAATGAAGTATTCTAATTGGTTAAATAGATGAATTTAATTAGCATTTGATTCTGTTTTTCATTAAGTGCTGGCGGCTGGGACGAGGCCTCCGGGTGCGGCACGGCCAGAAGCATCGGGCGACATATTCCTACTTTACTCTGTAAAGTACAAGCTGGTTTAACTTGAACAGGTTTGTACCCTGGCCATCTTCAAATCTTCCAATAATATCCAGTTCCAGAGTATCTGCTACTAAAAATAATAATAATAATGATAATACTGTAACAGGAGCCATTCTGCAGCCTAGTGAGCGTTTTTACTTTTGATATTAGAACATTTTGCTGCTCTTACGTTTGAATTATTGGGTGGTATTATTACTTTATTACTGTTGTGGTTACTTTTACTGTCCTCGGTCTTATCAAACGAAAACAGTTCAAGTTTGTTTTAGTGGTTTTGGATAATTTCCTAGTAAGTGATGAGAATCCAAAATTAAACCCAGGAAATTAAATTTGTTCACTTCCTCTGTTTCCTTCTCATCAGTATCTTATTATAAATCAGCAACAAAGCACATTGTTACCTCGCAGCGGCCGTTCACCTCGTGACCTTTGACCTCTCCTGTGTCGGCGGGCGTAAAGCTGCTGTACGTGCCGCTCACAGCGTTCGCAGCTGGGTGTGTGATCTCAGCTGTCATCACGCCCCTCACAATGATAAGAAGCAGCGCTGCGGACGGACATAAATAGACTCCTTATCACCTCATCAACCAATCAAATCAGACTGTTTACCATGATGTCATACTCACAGAGGGGTATTAATAAAGGTATTTGAACCTGGACTCTGTAAACGTCCCGCAGCGGAGGCCGACACAGGAAGTTTATCTGCACTCACCTACTAAATGGCAGACTTACGTAACTTCTTCCACGTGTCGTGAATGTTGCTGCGCACGTTGACATCATTTCAGGCGGTAACAGGTAGTGAGTCTGACAGGAAGCAGACATCAGCGATGTGTTTTCTCCTTCATGCTGTTCACACTCGATGACCCATTTGGACCAAAGCTGGTTCAGTTTTTTAGTCATTTAACAGCAGAAACAAGTTAACGTGCAGGTGTTTAAAGATTCGCGTTGGGATGTTTCAGTTTCGTACCGAGCGACGACAAGAAGAGTTCATCTCTATTTTAGTGACCTTGCGAGGAAAAGAGAAAGCGGAAGCGACCTGTAAAGTTCTTATTATAAAATATTCTAATTCCAGATGGGAATTGTGATCACGGAGCTTGTGCTCAACACGACAGCTACACAGATTCAGTTCAACCACACATGAAAGAGTTCAAGTGATGAGTCATTTCCCGTATATAACAATAATAATAATAATAATCTATAGAGCACACAGACTGCGGAAAAGAGGTGAAGAGGCGAGTGCGAGCAGGTTGGAGCGGGTGGAGAAAAGTGTCAGGTGTGTTGTGTGATAAAAGAGTCTCAGCAGGAATGAAAGGAAAGGTGTTGGAGACGGCGGTGAGACCAGCGATGTCGTACAGCTTAGAGACAGCGGCGCTGAAGAAAAGACGAGAGGCAGAGCTGGAGGCAGCAGAGCTGAAGATGCTGAGGTTCTCTTTGGGAGGGACGAGGACGGACAGGATCAGGGACGAGGACGGACAGGATCAGGAACGAGGACATCAGAGGGACGAGGACGGACAGGATCAGGAACGAGGACATCAGAGGGACGAGGACGGACAGGATCAGGAACGAGGACATCAGAGGGACGAGGACGGACAGGATCAGGAACGAGGACATCAGAGGGACGAGGACGGACAGGATCAGGGACGAGGATGGACAGGATCAGGGACGAGGACGGACAGGATCAGGGACGAGGACGGACAGGATCAGGAACGAGGACATCAGAGGGACGAGGATGGACAGGATCAGGAACGAGGACATCAGAGGGACGGCTCGTGTTAGACGTTTCGGAGATAAAGTCAGAGAGGCCGGATCGAGGCGGTTTGGACGTGTTCAGAGGAGAGACTGTGAATATATTGGTAGAAGGATGCTGAGGCTGGAGCTGCCAGGCAGGAGGTCTAGAGGAAGACCAGAGAGGAGGTTTATGGATGTAGTGAGAGAGGACATGAAGCTAACTGGTGCGAGTGAAGAGGACGCAGAGGACAGGGTTAGATGGAGGCGCGTGATTCGCTGTGGCGACCCCTGCAAGGGAGCAGCCGAGAGGAGAAGAGGAAGAAGGCAGCAAATTACAATCACTAATAATAAAATGAAATATACCAAAAACAGAGTTCACCCACTTAAGAGCAAGAATATTAACAGTGGATTTAATATCAGTCAGACCTGTTTTTGTTGAATGCTAAGTGTTGGACAGGCACAGCGTTTAGGGAGGCAGAGACACTCTGCCTTCAGTTTATTGACTTCAGCGTTCAACGTGATTGTCCCAGCAGACAAGTCAAGAAGCAGCAGATCAGGAGGATCCGCCTGCTGCGGGGGGGTCAGGGTGTTACAAGTGAGAGCGAGGCATTCATAATCCTACTTACGATAGCAGGGTTAGCTGTAAAATGTACTCGGATCAGCGGTGAAAGTTCCGGTTCTGCAGTAAAATGTCTGATTCTATCTGACATTATCAGATTTGAAGTACAAGTAGCTCAAAGCTGTACTTAAGTACAGTACTTGAGTTAATGTACTTAGTTACTTTCTACCACTGATCACAGATCAGAGTTCAGGAAACAGACAGCTTTAATACCTGATGCGAGTGCAGCTCGTCTCCACAGAACGGCGTTTAGTGTCGTGACGTCTGCGGAGGATCCCCACGCTCTGCTCTGGACCTTATGAATGAACAAGTGTTTCATGTGGAAATTGTTATTCTAACCACACACATAAGTGTTTCAGGGCCGTTGTGGAAAAGTAATTGGCACAATTACAGAGGAGGGGGACATGTGTCAGAGGGTCGGGGGCTTTCCCAGAAGTTTCCTCTGCAGAGATCTGCTGCAGCTACATGGAAACAACACACAGACATCTGACTGTATGCGCAGGCAAACTGTGGAAAACAACGGCACATAACATGATGTATCACTGTGCTTTGAATGACAGATCTGTCAGTAAGTCACCCGTACACTGAATAACCGTCACAACTTGTCTCTGAACACATGTCAAGTATTTAGGTTCCAACGTTTTGCAAATAAAATACACCGGTTCCAAGTGCCGTGGTCCAAAGAAGAGTCCCAGATCTTATAACAGGTTCCAGGTTGCAGCCACAGACTAAATAAAAATCCTACATTTTATACTAAAATTCAGTTCAACCTCTGCAACTGTTGTGGCACAAATAACAGCTGCAGGTAAAGAGTCAGGGCTGGGAAGCAACATTCAAAGAAGGTCATTGTCTCGCCGTAGTTTGTGTGTTTTGTTTGGAGGTCTGTTCTCACCTGACAGATGTTGTAGGTATAAGCCTCATGAGCTGACCTTCGACCCCGCTGTAGTCTAAAAATAAACCCGACAGATTAAATAAACATCTGCGCTGCAGGTCCGGACTTGGCACTTTTTCCTGTGTGAATGTCACTCGTGGGAACTCAGAGAAAATGTGTTTCAGAAGAGCAGAGAGGAAATGAGCCTGACGGACGACGTTACAGACAAACAAACCGAACGCTGTGTCTTTTCTGTGTCTTTGTAGTCTCGGGGTGCCAACGCAGCAAAACATCACAGGGTCGTCGGCAAAAAGTTGAATCTAGCTCAACTTACTCCTGCAGGACAACATCATCATACAAAATGCTGCGGTGGCCAATCACAGACACGCAAGCGTGCATTCCTGGTGGATGTATTTCTGTTATTTTCACCTCGCGATCGTCACTGTGAAAACTATCCAGGGCTGTGAGTATTACAAACCTCTGTTCGTCTGTTCTGGACTTCCCGGATCGCGTTTCATGTCTCGCTGTTACCTTAAACAACGCCTCTTTAAGCTAAATGCTAAAGCCATCATGCTAACATGCTGATGTTTAGCGTGTTAGATAGAAGTGGTGGACAGACATTAAAGGGACAGTTCACCCCAAAATCTAAAACACGCGTTTCTCCTCTCACCTGCAGAGCTGTTTATCCGTCTGGATAGTTTCGGTGCGAGCTGCAGAGTTTTGGAGATATCGGCCGTAGAGACGTCTGAATGTAACGGGACAACGTGGCGCTCGGCCTGTGGAGCTCAAAGCGCCAAAAAATACAGAAATCAGGACCCGGTTACTGAAGATAATGCTCAGGTTTGTTGTGAGCAGTTTCATGGAGGGACTATTTTCTTTCTACAGATAGCTCCTACATGAAACTGCTCACAACAAATCTGGGGACCCCCACACACACACACCTTTCTGGCGTCAGATTAGGGGGGCTGTGTCGTGACTGGTCAGCTGTGTGGAGGTGAGAAAGTAAGTCGGTTTCTCTTTTTATTCTTCACTCAACTATTTCTGTCCCTTTTCATGTGATCAGGTCGACACTCTGCGTGTCTTCCAGGAGAGACTGCGTGAACATGTGAGACGTTATCTCCATATTTAAACGATATCACGTCCTCTCTATGATTCTCACTCCTTCCTGTAAACTGTAAACACTTGATTTCAGACGTGGTCGTGTACGTCGTACAACACACTTCTGATCGAGCATAAAGCCGCTAGTGTGGCTTCAGGAAGTCATTCCTGCCTGTGGCCATCAAACTATTTAACTCCTCCTCTAAGGATTAGTCTGTTTGACCCTAGGTCACTAAACTGGTCATTGAGCATTAACATCTCCGCCATAATTAATAATAATTGTGCAATATTCTGTTTACTACTCAAGTGCAATATTAGTTTTCCCATGTTAGTTTTTCTTATTTATTGTTACGGATATACCTCCATTACTCTCGACAGCACATGCACCTCCGCTTATTACTATTATTTATTACATAATTAGTGACATTGTATTTATACTGTACTTCACCATCTACCAGTAAACCCACTTGGTACTCGACACTTAGTTTATCTCATACTTATACCGACATGATACTTGACCTGTTTATAGTGTATCATATCGTTTTCTCCTGTGTGCGCTGACGTAAAGGCGAGCTGCTGTAACAAAGAGTTTCCCTTCGGGGATCAATAAAGGATTTCTGATTCTGATTCTGATCTGATTCTGATAAAAATACTTATTACTTTTGAGCTGAAGAAGTTAACTGTGAACACGTTTCTCATATTTAACGATCGCAATTTACGTCCAGCACCAATATTCACGGCCGATGCAGACACGAGTTTAGAAAGTAGTCCGACATCAGTGTTCTGTCTGATGGATTATTGAAACGCTGTGAATTTGAACTTATTTTATCTTTACAAGTGAAGCTCTCTGAGTATTAATACGGTGAAAATCTCCCGGTTGGTGGTTTTTACCTACGTGGGGGGGGGGGAAATGAACACACTGCAGCGCAAATATGGTTTAAACAAGGAGTTATTCTGCTGCAGAAGAAAGCCTCCATAGATTGGTTTACACCTGAACTACCACATGTGGCTCCTCTCTCTGTATCCACATATTGGCTTTGATTACTGTAATTGGTTGTGAGGCCCAGCAGAAACCAGCAGGACCAGTAAAAAGTACCCTCTCACTAAAGCCATTAACCCTGTCATAACGAGGGGGGGGGAGTAAAGTGGCTCCCAATTAGCTGGATGAAGAAAAGCCGGACGGCCTCTTACCTCCATGTTAAAGGAAATAAAAGTGGAGAGGACGAGGCACAAAAGAGTGTCTGTAACAGGAAACTGAGCGCCACTGACGGCCAATGAAAACACTTTGCCTCATGTCCAAATCAGAACCACATGCAGGTGGAAAGAAGCACAGAGGGCCGTAATAATCAGGGGGTTCTACTTCCTGTCTGCTGATTGGCTGGCGGCCGCTGGGAATAGAAGCAGCTGGGGGGGGGGCGACGGCCAATCAGCACCCTGGTTACAGTCGCACTAACAAACCGAGCAAATCAGCGCGTACAGTGGCTTGATGTCGGAAGCCAGGGGAGAAGCTGTGAAATGTTATGTTTTGCTAGATTTTCTATTTCATTAAAATATTTTTTTTAAAACCCAGAAAGTTTCCGATAAACACCGTCAGAGATCAGCCTCGATCGTCGTATACGCCGAGTGACCAGAGCGTTTAAAAGTATCTGTATCGTGTCATACGATCCGCTACAGCAGCTCTGCAGGCAGAGGCAGTCTAATCTGAGTGATCTGATTATTGTGAAATGTGCGATCAGATTCAGGATTCAGACGGAAGGACTCACTACAATAAACAGTCAAATGTAAAGTAAATGTAAAGGTCCCACAGGAACGAATCCTACTGACTTCGGTCAGCCGACGCTTCCTCTAGCGCCACCATGAGGCTGACATTTATGGTTTTAGTGAAATATCTTGATAACAATTACATGGAAATAAAAATTGGACACATTAATTACAGGATCGGAGTACTTGATACTCGACTTGATACTTTACTTTTGATATCATGTTGTATGTTTAAAAGGTATCCTGTGTGCCAACAAAGGCAGTGAAGAAGAAGACTGCAAGCTAGTGAGCGTGGATGTAAACTATGCAGGATTTAAAATACTTAAAAAATCGGCTTTGCAGATGTTTTATGAGGAAGGGAACGCGGTGAACACATTAGTTAGAGCTCGCGGATCCACACGGCGTGTTTTGGCGAGTAACACTGAACGTAAACACAGCTCTTTTTGGTTTGTTTGCATGAAAATTCTTTTTAATGCCAAACTTTTATTTTTAATACAGTATTTTCACTCTGTGGTACCGACACTGATAGTCAAAGCCTCCGAGTGGCCGCGTGAAAGAAGCCACTGTGGCAGACGCTGCGCCGATTTTCAAAAACTTTGAAAGATGCTATGACCACATGAACACGTAGGGCCTTTAGGCTGAGTCCTTTTCCCTGCCCTTTCTAACTACATGTAGCTCCTTGTTGATTAATGAGCTCCCCGTGAGGTATTTCCCCTCCGAAAGGTGGCGTTTGTGATGAGCCGTGACGCACAGGAAGAACGATGAGTCTGTAGCTGGAGGTATCTGTCTTTAAAGAAGAAGAGGTCGGGTTCGCCCGGCTCGTCCCAGCCGTTCATTTCTTTACGTGTGTTTAAAAGCTGGAGCTCCGTTAAGAAAAAATAACGGGCAGAGGGACTCCATGTGGCCACACGGGCAGCGTCTGGTCCACCACGGTCCACCACGGTCCAGCAGCTCCTCGACCATCAGCCTCAGGACGAGCTGGAGAGACGGAGGGAAAAACACCTTCATCCTGCCGCTTCACAGCTGCTGCTCACGCCAACCTGACAGACAGACACTGATGTGGTTTCCGTGTTTTGGACGTGAAGATTGTTCCTCCGTCACGCCATTATGTGACAAGAACGTAAACTGGCCGCAGCACGTTCAGCTGTTTGTCTCGTGAGAAGTTCAGCTGGTGGTTCGGTGCCGACGAAGAGGAAACAACCATTTAACAAATGTTCGCTTCTATTTCTGTTTAGTTTGAGTGTTGTTGGTAGATATTGTACAGTTTGTTTCCAGAACCTCTGAATCCCTGCTCACATCTCGGCTTTGTTCAGTGACTGACGTGTTTCCACTGGTTGGAAAAACAATTAAGAGATTTGCAGGCGGGATTAGGAATGGGGACGTCATTTTATGGCATACCATGCTAGCTAGCTGCGTAGCTCCATCCATGAAAAACAGTGACAGAAAAACGGCGACAAGCGTGGATGTGATGGACGCAGCTTTTGGACGCAGCATGTCTTCAATTTTCGTGAAAAAGGTTTCTAACAAACGCAGCTTCCTTGTCAATGGAAATGACACTGACAGGACGGACAGGTCGCTTGCCCCCGACCTGCGATCCTGCTCGCAGCTTGGTGATGTGGTGATTGTGGGTTAGCTAGCTAGCGAGCTACTCTGGCTGGCGAGCTAACTGCTAACATGCTAGCCAGCCGCTATAGCTTTGCTGCCAAGCTCGCTACCTGCCAGTCAGTAGGCTAGCTCGGTTGTTAGACCTATTTATTTATCTGTGTAACAGTGGGTGGTGGTACGATAGCTTCCTCCTGTTTGGACAGCTTTCCGCGCCCTCACGAAGTTGAAGTCAACGTGAAAAGTCCCATGGATTTACTTTGCCCCCGCTACGTGACTCGGCCTCGCACCTGGCTGCTGCGCTTATACACCGTGAATTTTGACTTCGGTAAGGTTGAGTAATTAATTTTCCCACGTTCAAATGGTAGTTCTAATTTTGGATAAAAAGAGAGACAGCCCTATCTCACGTTAACACAACAGAAAACCAAAAACAATATCAGCACCACTTCTTCCACTGCTGTCTCACACCTGCTGACGTCACCAACAGGTGATTCTGCTGTTGCTTTTTTAAAGAGCATGTATCCGAAATGTCAGCGTTTGTAAATTACAGAGAAAATGCTGGTGACAAAAGCTCACGAGGCTCTCAAACGCTCAGGTTATGAGAAGCCCCGGGTTAGATTTTCTACTGGTATAGATATTTGCACAAATCACTTGTATATTTTTTAAATGTCATCGCTATAATTTCTGCGATGTCTTACTTTATTTTTATTATATAGTTTATAGTTCTTTATCTCTTCTCTTAGCCTGTCTCTGTGCTGCTGTAACACGTGATTTCCCCCTGGCCTTATCTCGTCTTATGGTCCCCAATTTATTGTGAATATATATTAATGAAAACGCTTAAGAGAATGAGCTTCCCATGAGACCGGGCTCTTGGTTTACATGATAAAAGGCAGTGTGCGTCTGACAGAGTAGGACGGGCCGTGTGCAGGGCCCCGGGGATAAAGACGATGAGGAGATTGATGTGAAAACCAGCGACGTGGGCGGACGTGGACGACTGTGCCTCGCTTCGGGACAAAATTAAAGAGGTGCGACAGTTCATCAACAGAGTCTGGGAAGTGTCACCTCACACTCACTTATTGGCTTCAGTGACAGTGAAGACGCTGCACTTTCCTGATCCGGCTACCTGTCCAAGTATTCCACATATTCATGATATTAGCTCCGAGAGGGAGGAGAGTCGAGGACGGCTCCCGGCTGTCTGCGGGGGCTCAGACAAACTTCTAGGAAATGAGGTATTCAGAAAAGCTCGGGATTAAGGAACAGACAATTGATAAGTCACCTGGGACGCTGCAGAGGACGTCCAGCGGTTGATCGTCTTACATGAGCCGCGACAGATGAAGAGCAGAGAAATGACAAGAGGGAATCTTTCATATTCGGCTTCAATACAAATGCAAAAATGGAAATTTAAGAGCCAAAACGTGACATGTAGGAAAATCCTCGTTAGCTATGTTTCCCAGTCAGATGAGAAGAAGGACATCAGTTTCATTTGTGTCGGCTACAGAGATAGTCCAGAATCTGTTTAGCCTAGCTTAGCACAAAGACTGGAAGTAGGGGGAAACTGCTAGCCTAGCGCCGTCAGAATACAACTTCAACTCTGTCTGATTTACATGTTGTATCTTGTCTATTAAAATCAGTTGGAGTTTAGAAATATAAATATAAAACTGTAGCTTCAGGAGAAGTTATCTGAAATAAAATCAGCGTTGCCAGATGTGCGATAATTATCATATTTGTACGATGTACAATCAATAATGCCAAAAGTGCCATAATGTACGATAATCTGACCATTCTGTGATGCTTACAATTAGTAGTTAGTTTATTTTAGTCTACGCTGTCTCATTTAAATTCGTTTCCCGACAGAATTGTAGCAGTATGGATCCCACGGCTGTATTTGCAGTGTTTACGCATCGTGTCGGCTATGTTGATCACGACGCAGTAGGCGCGGCTGTCGTTTTCCAGGCTGCTCCGCTCGACGCTGAAGAGAGTTTGCATGACAGAAAATAATTAGCTAAACTTCTTGTAATTTAATTTTGTAATATGAGGCTATTACAAAACTGTCAGACTGATGAACTTATGGACACATCCCCTTCATAGCTACGTCAGCCTGCTTTAAAAAAACAAACTAAACGTGCGTAGACTTGTAGGCGTGTCAAAAATCCGGCAACGCTGAATAATGTACACTTTCCACTCATGAAAATATCTGATTTACAATATCAGGTACAGAGATAGATCCAAGACTAGCTTAGCACAACTAATAATGTGATAAAAGTGATTAGAGCACAAATGCAAGCAAGGCTAGCCAGTGTAGCCACAAAACATGTATAACCACAAGGTGTTTATTGCTAGCTGATGTCATGGTAGCTACAGTTAGCATATCAAACATTATCCTGACTGCAGCTAGCTGTTAAAACTACTAACAGCTAGCTGCAGTCAGGATAATGTTGTTAGCTGTTGTTGGTAATTTTTTGTAGCCAATCGGTATTACCAACCAGTAAAAATAGAAAGGTATAAACAATTAAATGTGGTTTAAGAGGAGTTAGCGTGAAGCTACTTACTGATCCACAATGCTGTGATAAAGTTTTTTTTAAAAGTAACAAAATACTCCTTTCAACAATCTGTTGTCTCTGATTTACAGAGTGAATATACAGTGTAGGATGTGTTTAGCTTAGCATAGCACAAAACCTGGAAGCAGGGGAACGCTGCTTGTAATATAGCCACAACAACAACAGCTAGCAAAATCCCTTCTCTGTCAGGGGTTTGAAACTACTTGATGTTTAGCTACAATAGATTTAATTTAGATTTTAATAACCCCATGCATGACCTGTCCTGTAGCGCCACTCTCAGGACAAACTTTGTTTTGAAGTCCACTGTTGGGCTTTAAAAAGTAGTAAAATCGCCAGTATGTTGTTTGTTCTGTCCAACATGTAATTATAGTGGGTGTAAAGAACATTATTGCAGCCTCTGCGGGACACCAGCAATAGGCAAAACTTTTATTCTTGTTTATTGCAGAATGTCTGATTCTTTCACGCCTGTGAAAGTTTGTTACCTCCGCTTCAGGCAAGATAACAGCTCATCGGGATAACTGACAGGTGTTGGGAGGGCAAAACCAACACCGTCACCCCTCCTGTCTCAGGGGGGGAAAGTTTTCACAGAACAACTAGTAAATAATGTTGACTGAAACTCACTATGTGTTAATAATCTTTATTCCTTTACTTTAAATCCAGTAAAATATTAAGATTTTACGTTCAGCTGGTGGTGACCTTCTCTCAGAGAACGATGCAGGATTTAGTTTTGCCTCATGAATTGAATGAAATGATTTGTGTTTTACAAGTGATATTATGATTTTTAACTCAAGCACATTTGTCCCGAATTAAAATGAGATTCAGAATAATGGTATTTAATGCACACATCACCAGAAACGTGGAAATTTTAAATGAGATTATTTTGTTCCTTGCAGCAATATTTGTTTACGTTAAAATTTGTTGACAGTCTCCCAAGATAAAATTAGATTCATAAATAGTCATACATGTTACAAATAATACATATATATATATATATATATATATTCCACAAATATGTGTTTAGCCATGCTAGCAGCGTGGCTCTAGGGACGGCAATGTTTGTCCACCACTTTGGTCCAGACTGAAATATCTCAACAACTATTGGATGGATTGCCATGAACTTTTGTACAGATATTGATGTTCCCCAGAGGATGAATCCTAATGACGTTGGTGTTTCTCTAACCTTTCCTCTAGCGCCACCATGAGGCTTTCATTTGTGGTTTTTTAGTGAAACATCTCAGCAGCTGCTGGACGGACTGTGATGAGACGTGCTTCGTCGTTCACGCTCCCCTCAGGATGAACTGCAATAACTCTGCCGATCCTCTGACTTTCCATCAGGTCGACGTGTTAACGCGTCCGACACTTTGGTTTCTGACCGAACACCTGCAGAGCTGATGGCGTTCCCATCAGCCTCAGCTGGACATGCTAATGTTAGCATGCTAACACGCTAAACTAAGCTGGTGAATATTATACCTTCAGCATGTTAGCATGTTGACATTCAACTTAAAGCACCACTGTGCCTTCGTTTCTGCAAAGACCAGTGTAGCGGAGTAAAAAGTACAATATATTCCCCTGAAATGTAATAGCATAGAAGAAGTAGAAGTATAAAGTAGCAGATAATGGAAATACTCAAGTAAAGTACAAGTACCTCACTTGAGTAAATGTAATAATCAGGTTGGGAACCACTGCCGCACAATAGGAGTCTTCCTGAATGAAATCTGTCATCTCGTCGTCGTTCGGCTTCAGTCCCATCGCTCAGCAGCCGCCGGGTCGACTCTCTCTTCTCGGGTCGCTGCAGACTGAAACAGTAACTGAAACCAGGGCTGGAAGAAGAAGTCGAGCATGTACGGTTGAAGTGCTGTCATGAAATCTGAGCTCTTAATTTTAACAGTACAAAGCAATAAAGTGGCCCATTAATAGAGCCCCCACCCACCCACCCACCACTTCACCACCACCTCCACTTGCCCTCCTCTCTGTCTTTTCTTCTTCTCTGGCCCGTGCAGCCTGCGATGGTTTTTCCAGTGTTAAACGCCGGCCAGCAGCACCTTTGATCCTGCTCATCTGCGCGTGTCTCAGTCTGCCCACACTTTTCCCCTGCAGCCGTCCAACCGGCCGTCTCAAACGGCTCCGTGGAGAGCGTTCAATGACTGAACCCAGATGAGGTGAGGGACTCCTCCAAGCCGCCCCGGGGCTCCAGCATTCATCCCAAATGCTTTTATCAGCTGCTAAATGGGACTCGTCCGCTGAGCCAAATGACCTAATATATATCGTGCCGTTTCTCTCCTGCAGTAATACATCAGTGCGGAGCTGATGGAGTGGCTCTGTTTACAGTACGGCTGTTCTCAGCTGCCTCTCCGAGATGAAAAACGCAGTGAGAGATTTTATTGGTCCTGCTGGAGAAATTGTCTTTTCCATTGGCCGCTGCCTTCAGAGATCAGAGGCTGCTTTCACAAAGATCTCCGAGTTAAATCAGGCTTAGTTTTAGTCTCAGATAAGCCAAATGCAGGGCTGGGTATCTAACCTTCATGCTGTTTTGGTACTGACTGAAATGTGTCCGTAGCGTCAGCTGTACTGGAAGTTGTCATTAAATGTCTTTTCTTCTTCTGTGATCAGAAAGCTGAACATTTTAGCCTTTTCAATTTAGACAAGTTCTTGTACGGCTGGTGTGCTTATACATTTAAAGTTCAGCAGACTGAGCGTCTTCCGCTAAACGACAGAGAGGGTTTTGTGTTTTATATTTCTCAAACTAAGGTAAAGTATAATGTCGGTGCTGTTATCTAAACTCACATATTGTGAGCAGCCTCAGTCTGATGTTGGTAAGACAACTGTACTAAAATGACGGCACATTTTAAGCTTAAAAAGCTTTTTGTTTTTGCGTTGTAACAATTTGTCTGTTGCTGATAAAAAGAGGAAAACAGATCGACGTGAGTTTGTGATCGGTGTTGTTGAGCAAATAACGAAAAGGCAGGAAGTAGAGACTGCAGTAACTCGTAAGGAAGTTCGGGTGCGACCGTTGATGGTTTTATCCCGTGTAGAGAGTCATAGCGGACGACAACAGACGCCTCACCTGTGACGCCTCACGACGTCCCGACAGAAAGACGAGGGCGTCAGAATTTCCACAACGTGTTCAGTGACCAATAGGAGCACAGCGCGCTCTTCACCTGTAAACATGTTGCAGAGAAAGAGGAAGGACGCCATGTTTGTTTACATTCTCGTCTCTGGAAGTCTGTCCGTAGCACCTCCTTCCCGATGACATCACGCAGGTTGTGAAAGACGGTGAGCCGTAATTGGTCGGGGACCAACGTGTAGTCTGTCGTGTCTCTCGGCCGAGTCACGGCTCTATAATAATGTGACACACTGACTGTTATGTAGTCCGAACCCGGCGGTCCATGTCTTGGGGCTGTTGCTCGGTGATCAGCTGTCGCAGTGTTCTCAGGTTTAAACCAGAGGTTTAGTCTAAACCACAGGTGTCAAACTCTGGCCCGCGGGCCACATTTGGACCGCAGTGTAATTATATTTGGCCCGCGAGGCAATACCAAATGACTGCTAGAGCTGGCCCGCCAGAATTATACAGCGCATTCACCGCTAATACTACAAATCCCACAATGCTCCGCTGTTGACCCAGAAACGCCTCTCCTCTGTGACAGCAGTCATAGCGACCTCATGCTGCAACTGTCGCCGCGCTACCCCTTCCCAAACATGGCGGAAAGAAAGGAAACAGGAGCTTTTCGGACAGGTGGGAGCAGAATACCTGTTTACCTGTGTAAAGACACACCTGTTCGTCTCGTACGTGCAGCCTATAATTATAACTAAGGAGCACAGCATCAGACGGCGCTATGAAGCGGCGAGTTTCAGTGAAAAGCCTCGCTGTTGGCGTGCCAGATGGGTGTTCAGATGTAATTCTTGGGCACGGAAAGTCAATAAATGATTAATTTCCCTAGATTTTTGTCGGAATAAAAACATCTTTTTATAAAAGAAATTGCATCATGTAGAAAACTAAAAAATACATAAAAATAATATCAAAAATAAATATATTTTACGTTGAAATTTGGTTCAAAGCAAATGTCAATTCAAATATCTTCATTTCCCTGTAATGTTGTCGGGGACTGTATATCGTGTGGTTCCATATTCAGCGTTAAAGCAGAACCTGTTTGGGTCCATACGGACATTATATATTAAAAGGTTCATTTGTTCACTGTCGGCCCGCGACTTTGTTCAAGTTGTACATTTCGGCCCGCTGTGTATTTGAGTTTGACAGCCCTGGTCTAAACCCTGCGGCTGTGTCCTGTGAGATCACCTCAGTCGTACCTGAGGTTTTACTAAACTTACTGCAGACCTGATTTAACTAAAGGTCACAGAGTTTGTGTGTGTCCATGTGTTGAATGTGTTTCCTTCCAGATTTTCAGTAAGGAAGTGCATTGTTTACATGCACATTAACATACGCTGCTATGTTTCTGGGCACATTACTGCGTGTTGATCGGTGGAATAATCGGAGGACGTCATACATTCCCTTTCATCTATGGCCAATTTATATATATATATATATATATATATATATATATATATATATATATATATATATATATATAAATAACCTTTATTTTATGGTGTAATCTCACTGAGATGAAGATTTCCTTCAGGAGGCTACAGCTGCATGTCATTGTGCGATCCTGTATAATGACAGTGAAGCTGAACGTTGAACATTATCTGCTGTAATCTGGAGCTAAAGAGCACAGGACTAACAGAAAACTGAGACCCACGCACCAAAACAACGTCGCCTTTAAAATGTACTTATTAACGCCAACTTGCAGACTGAGATCAGTCGCTGTGTTGAATATGTTGTGTCGATGGATATTCGCGGTCCCCTGAGGACGACTCTTTCCTCTGGAGCCCAAATCAGGACAGAATATCTTCAAACTGTCAGATTTCCATTAAAGCACATTCCTGCTCCTCTGAGGACGAATCCTTTAGATTTGAATGAGCTTTAGCGCCCCCCTCAGGACGAACAGGGCACTTTCAGCTGCACCACTGCTGAGACTAACAACAGAGTTGTGTTGTTTGTTCTGTCCAACACTTTTATAACCTCGACACTTGTCGAACACAACACTCCTCTGAACTTTAAGGGTTTTCCAGCACGGGAAAGTCTGAAGGGAACAGCGACAGAAGCTTCATTGTGTAAATGAGACCGTGAGAGAAACAGCATCGCGTCCTTTATCTCGGAGAAAAACTAAACGAGGATCAAACCCGTTTCACGCTTCCCTCTTTTCCAACATTCCCCGTCTTTTCCACTCACTTCCAAATGTCACTTGGCTATTAGCGGCAGGACTGAGGGGCTCTGTGTGAGTCAGGTCTCTAAAATACTGAAGACTGTCCTGAAACCCTCTTACATGCAGCTGCAGCTCATTTTCACTCTTGTCAAAACAGAAAAGGCCACGGAGATGTTTCGTCCTGATATAATTCATGTTAAGAAGTCTGTGACTTCGCAGGATCACTGGTGATGTAAAAACACTTTTACGCTGCATCAAAGTGAACAGATATTGACACAATCTGGAAGTCTCAAATGAACCTGTGGAGAGCATTGCTTCCACAAACCGTGCCGATGGAAAATCAATCAGTGAGTGACGACAGACATCGTTAAAGAATTGTGTACATTTGTTCATTTCTGGCGTTTAAAAGTAGCTGTTTAAGTTTTCCACGAGCAGCGACAGCTTCAGAAGAAGAAGAAGAAGAGAAACGAGCGGCGCTCTGTGCTGCCAGCTGATCTCCAACGGGCAAATAACAAACAACACACAGACACAAACACATTCATCACTCAGGTGGTTGGGATCTGCATGACTGAGAGTCAGTCAACTCTCAGGCTGGACCAATCAGAGCAGAGCTGGACCACACTGACACTCAGAAACAAAGCAACATTAAGACAAATATTATACAAGAGCATATTAAATCTAAATCTCAAAGATTCTGTCAAATATAAAGCAAGAATCACACGAATCATCGTAAAGGAAACGATAGTCTAAAACAGAAGATGTTCTGAGATCTGGTCTGACTGCACTGAGAAGGATAAAGCTGTAATTGGTTCGTCTCCAGCAGGCGCGACATAATTAACAGGAGAGTGAAGGAGGCGCCTGTAAAACTCATGAGGTCTGATCAGCCAACAGCAGAGGAATCAGCTGTGTGGGCGGACCTAAAGCTAAAAAAGATGTACAGAAGTGAGAGTTGCAGTCTGCCGGATTCAAATTCTACGTAGTTCCAGTTTTCCATTCAGAAAATCAGCTTTAAATCATTTTTTCACTCGCATGTTCCAGCCGGCCGCCCCGAGGCTCCGCTAACGTTCGACCGACCGGGCAGAAACGCTTTCAAGCGGAGTGCGACAAACGCTTTTAGTGTGTGAATAATCGAGCTTTTTTTATCCAGTAATGAAGACGAATTGTTATTTCTTGGAATAAACGTCCAGACTGTGTTTGTCACGCAGCGCTGATTCCTCTAAGGACGAATCAGGGAAATGGATCGGGATTAATCTGTTGTAATTAACCGAATGTAACGCTCCACTTATGTAAGTTTCCAATAAAGAAAGTCACAGTGGCTTTAGCCTCAGTACAGGGAGCTCTGTAAACCGCACAGCAACAAAGAAGCTGCGGTGTTTTGTCTTTTAACTTCCTGTCACGACACGCCGACGGCACGTTAACACAACACGTCTACGTCCTGTACGTCCATTCAACCTTTACCCCAAACTAACTTTTGATCACACATTAAATGTAAAATTGAAGCGGGAGAATCAAAGAAGGAAATAATGTCGATAACTTAATAACTTGCGTCAAAGCTTTTGAGATTTTACTTCACTTTTTATTTAAACTTCAAACTATCAAGCTGTCTAATTTGGGTTTTTCTAAATAATTGAACTCTCGTAATTTTGTGATGCGATCGAAAGCTCCAGAACTAGATGCTACTAAATGGACCTTGAGGTGAACTAGTTTTGTCGGCTGTTGTTTCCAAGATCAGCAACGAACTTTGAAGCTCGACGTTTATGAACGAGAAGTCCTTAAAGAGCTACAGCTGGGCAAACGCCATCTGCTGACGAAGATCATGCGATATGATCAAAAGCTCCAGTGCAGCTATTAAATGGACCCTGAGGTGAGATAGTTTTGGTCAGTGATTTAGCCAGTTTCGGACAAAGTAAGACGAAGAAAAGGGTTTTGTAGAAAAACATTTTGATATTGTCTGTTGTTGAAAACGGTCTCTTCTACTCGACTAGCGAAACGAACGCACCCCTGAATGTTGTGTATTTGTAGGTTTTGATCAGTTGTTGAGTGAAATCATCAACATCTCATTTCCTGAGCAGCATGCGTTCACTTTCCACACGGAAAAGCGGCGTTTCTGAGGCCTTCATCAGAGCTGACAGCCGGCTCGATTCCTCGACACCGAGGCCACAAAGAGAAGGGAGCAGTGTTCGACTGGGCCTCCTCCGCAGGGAGCGCGAGGGTCTGCACACAAACAAACCATTTGGATTTCATTCAGATTCCCCAGCTCTGAAAGAGATCCGAGCAAATCCTGAAGAGAGGAAGGAAACATGGAGGGACCGACCGGGTGGAGGTGAAGGCAGGTGGCGTACGAGTCACTGAGGGGATGAATAGGAATACTTTTCTGACTCGGCCTTAATTGAAGGCAGTAGAAGGCTGCCCCCCACTTTACAAATGCACAGACTCTAAGGTTTTTAAAAAGTAAAAAGTGTTTCACTGGATGACATCATGTAGATATTTCAGATCCTTCACTGCAGTGAAAGTCCTGACACACTGTGAAAACCCTCCTCTACAGGTCAAAGTCCTGCATACAGAAGTATCATCAGCAACATGGAGTTAGAGTGTGACAGTGAGAGTCGTCCCTGTGCAGTAAAACGCTTCCTGTCAGTGTTTTATTATATCTGATGTTTCTGATTCATCTTCCTGCTGCGTTCATGTGTGTGTTGCATTTTACTGCTGCAGATGTTTCAGGTCGAGCTCATTTTAACTGCTTTATATCCTGTTGGGTAGTTTCATCTGCAGCAATGCATCATGGTCTATAAGATCATCACGCTGTCCTGCGAGAACCACGTATCTCTAAAAAGTCTTCCTGAGCTCAGAGAAACAGCCTGTTTTCAGCTCTGCGACGATGCATTTTCCAGCTGATCCGAGGGGGGGTTAAAGAGTTTATTCAGCTTCAGGAGGAGGAGAGTTTCCTCAGCACATGAAGGAAACTCTTCATCCTTCAGCTCGTCACAAACACCTGGAGATACGAGGTTTTCACCGGACAGGAAGTAACTAGAGATAAACGTAGTGCAGTAAAAAGTCCAATATTTATCTCTGAGATGCAGCGGAGTGGAAGCAGAAAGGTGCAGAAAATGTTAATACTGGAGTACAGTAGAAGTACCACGACACTGTTCTCACAGCACTGGAGCACATGTACTTTCCTGTCCTCTCTCTGCTGTCAGCTCTCAGACAAAAAGCATAAAATGCCCCCAAAAAAACTTTAATAACAAAAGTGACGTGATTTCATACAAAGTCGGCTGGTTTGAAAGGAAACAGAAAGATTTCGGCTCTTCACAAACACGCGCTGCTAGCTAGCTAACATTTGTACAGTGAGAACACGAATAAAAAGGAGTCAAATTCAAAGTTTAGTCAAAGAATAAAGTGAGGCAGAAATGTGCTCTGTCGGGTCGGGTCACAGCTTTGGGATGAGCGGGAGTCTTTTAGCTGAAATGGACCTCAGTTTCCATTAACTTGGCATTTAGTTGTACTGCCTCGAAAGTTTGACCATCAGAAACTTACAACACGTATAACTGGGGGCCATGAACCTAAATTCATCTGCAGCTGGGAAAATAAGTTTGTGAATCAGCAGCAGTTGGCAGGTTAAAGAAACTCATCACTCCCCTTAAAGCTTTGCTTCTAGCTTCGCGAACTTTAAATCATTACAGCTATTAACGCGAGTGTCTCTTCACATTAACGGTGACACCAGGCAGAAGGTCACGACCGCCGGGTTGCTAATTACCCAGCAGGAGACAAAGACGACGCAAGTTAAAGTGGCATTAAAGTCACTTCTCAACAGGTAGCTGCTGGGACTGATCTTCACTGTCCCCCTGCTGTGTGACCGGACCATCCAAATATTCTTCCCTGTTGATGAAATGTTTGGTGAGTGGTCGCTGACAGCATGTGAACGTCTGCAGCAGTGACTTCCTGTGTTAATCAGTGGAAGGTGGACAGGGGTCCGTTAGCAGACCAGGAGCTGTGAATTATCAGCCCGCCACGAGCCATTTATTCATCAGGAAGTCCGGATCCACTGGGTGCTAATTTGGCCCCCGAGGGGCAGTTCATAACCTTGATGAAGATGTGGTGTGAAAAGTTGTTTGCATGGGCCAACAACAGAGGGGGCTGCTGCCGGGGGAAGAAGCCACGCGTGATTCCTGATGGCATTTAAAGGTTAAACAGGCTGTGTTGGGTCACTTATAGTTATTAAAGTTTACTTTCATGGTGACTTTAACTCTGTTTAGTTCATGATGAGAAGGTAACAGGTCCGTTACTGCAGTAAAAGTACTAACACACACTGTACACACACTCTGCTGCAGTGAAAGTGTGCGAGTGTGATCAGGATCCTTAAAGCATTAAAGCAGTGCAGCGTCCCTGCGGCTGCTGTGCTGTTATATATTCTGTCATCAGGTTATTATTCCTCGTGCATTAATGGAAAGCAGGATGTTGCTGCTGCAGCTGGTGGAGCCGGAGCTCATGTTGAACCGGTTTGTATCGGACTGCAGCTGATGATGCTTTTCATTCTGGATCCATCTGCCGATTCTTTTCTCCGTCCGTCCATCCATCGATCGGTTTGGAAAACTGGTGAAAACGGTGAGAAACGCCGTCACGACGACCCGGAGCCCAAAGCGACGCCTTCGCCGCGTCGTCGTGTCCGAGCGACGGTCCGAAGCTCGACGTTATTAACAAACATCACAGTTATTACAGTCGTTCAGAGGAAAAGCAGCAGATCTGCACGTCTGAGGAGCTGCAGCCAGGAAGGGATTTACAGGAGAAACGACTTCAAACATCAAAACAGCTGCTGATTCATTTCCTGTCAGTCGACTGATCGATTAATCGATTCAGCCGAACTTGTATAAACTGTTTAATTTATAACAAAACATCAGATTTTATAAACTCTTCATGTGTTTTGTGTAAACATCTGAATCTGTAAAGTAACTGAAGCTGTCAGATATGAGATATGAGACGAGGCGGAGGAGGAGGAGGAGAAAGTGCAGAACTTGAGTGAATGTATTTAGTTACAGTCTGTTAGAAAACCTCACAGAAAATAAATATAATTTTATCTTCAGTCTTTTACGAAGATGTCTGTAACTAACGTTAGCATTTTAGCATTAGCAAGTTAAGTAAGGATCCGACTTAATGCTCACAGTAAATGTTTGTCACCCTGAACACATTCATGGAAACACTTTTGTATAATCGTTACAGGGAAACAGAAGACCTCTGATGTTCCAGTTCATCAGCGAGACGCGAAGACTTTGTTCACGCCGCGGGACGTCCACCTGATGCAGGTGATCAGGTGGAATCCAATCTCCCTTTTCCATCAGTCCTGCCTTATCTGGTTGTTTGTTGTTGGAGGCCAGCTGCAGGACTCTGTGCACCTGTGGCCGCTCAGCCCGCAGCCCGTTATTGGTCTTAAGACCCGTGGGAGGCGAGCAGTGGCCCGAGCCGGTCCCACCCAGCCTTTCCACCGGGGTGTGCTGATCCAGATGTCAGCGCATACCAGCACTACAACAAAGAGGGCAGGATTTACCTTCAATCCCCCGACCTGTTGACAATAGCTGCCAGTGCTGCTGTGGGAATGTGCGGTGTTATGGCGAGACCCTCCAGCCCATGAGGCCCCTCCAGGCTCTGGGTGGGATGAATACAGGCCTCCAGCTGATGTGGACTCGCTAGGAATTTAGATTTATTTTTTTATTTTTTGGTTCTAAGGCAAGGCCAGCAAGACGTCAACTACAGCGTGTGACTATAAATACAGGTTTAATGTGATTTGTTTCAAATGCAACGGCTGCAGATGCTCGGAAGGGCTGAATATTGATGTGGTGGGAATAAACTGATACAATCCTGATCAATCGGCTCCTGTTCTTATCGACAGATCGAGAGATTCTGCAGAGCCCCCAAAGTTGGCGATAAAGACGATACGTGATCGTGCGATCAAGACAATGAAATATCTTTCCGTAAGATCCTTCAGAAGACAACTCTTTGCTTCACCTGCTGTCCCTGTTATTTTCCAAGGACTTGCTTTTCCGAAATCTGAAATTATGTCACTGTAGGCTCCCACTAGCCGATCATTTGAAAAGTCATTTTAGGCCGAGTCGTTACGTCTTTTTATAATCCACTGAATCTCCAAAATCAGTAGTTGTGTGTCATTAACACTGACTGAGATCAGGGCGTGGTTTAGTCCGGTTAGTTCGGGCTGATCTGAACACAACAACCGCACCAAGAGCCTTTAGAGGAAGTGGCCTCAAACGAAAATCTGACCCGACTACACGGCGAACTCTGTAGGTTTCAGCTGTAGCCGGGTGTGCTTTGCATTCTGGGAAGTGTTGACCCCCGCCACATCCAACCAATCACAGAAGAGAACGATCTCACGTGGCTTTTAGTGATGCACTTTGGTTCGCTTGAAAAGAAACCAACTGATTCAGACCAGAGCGAACCACCTACAGGCTTGAAAACGCCCTCACAGATATTGTTCTTGTCGCTCTGTTTTGTTTGTGTGTTTGTTAGCCATGTTAGCAGCGCGGCTTTACGGACCGTCAGTCCACCGCTTTGCTCCAGACTGAAGCGGCTATCGGACGGATCGGCACAACAGTTTGTACGGACATTCGTGCTCTGGTGATCCTCTGACGAGATATTTCAGTGGCGTTTCCCTGTGTGTGTGTTAATGCACACGAGTGTGTCCCTGCAGGTGTACATGGCTGGCTGGAGTGTGTGTGTTTATGTACAGGGGTGGAGGTGCTATGGGAAGGTTTCTGGGTTGATCTGTCCAATCTGTGATACACTGACTTACTGTCCTGGGAAGGGAACTCCAGGCACTGATCAGCCAGCTTTAGGGCTTAGCTCCTCTAATGTGCTCCAGACATTAGAGGCAGCCCTGCCCTCCAGAGGCCGAGAGAGAGGCCTCAAAACGCCCCATCAGCACATCCGCCGCCTGGCTGCTCTCCAGCTCCTACACACTCTCCACCTCAGGTTATTTTCACAAGAGTCAGATCCTACAGAGAAGTGTCGTCTCCAGCCGCTGAGCGGTGGGTTTGTTTACACCAGACTGCAGTTCAAAATGAGATATCGCTGTCATCGTGGATAAGATAAGACTTTAATGGCTTCTCATCTCTGTTGGCTGAAGAGCTGAGTTTCAAAGTTCAGGCTTGGCTTTGGAAACAGCATTTTAACAAAACAAGGTCCGTTTAGTAGCTGTTCTGGAGCGATTTACCGTATCACATGATCTTCCTCTGTAGACGCAATCTAAGCTGCGATTTCTTGGAAACTATAAAAGACACTGAAAAGCTAAACAAGTGTAAACATCATGCAGCTCATCTACTCTTGTCATTTCCAGCGTCTCATATTGGGAGAAAATCCAGAAGTGATTTAATACACTTTTATTTACACAAATCTGATTACAATCCGTCTTTGTTTTTCCGGCTCCTTATAAATCAGGGTCGGTCCTCCTCCAGTTACCTGTTTGGTAAAAAACACCAGAAGAAGAAGAACTTCTCAACCTCAGCAGTTTAGTTACAACCGTGGCTGCATTAATAGACCCGATACGGCGTGCTGCTAATGTGTCCCAGTGGCCGGTCTCAGTACTGCAACAGAAAACCCGCTGCGTGACGTCACCCCAATGTAAAGTCTATGGGCCAGCAGCAGAAACACTAATGAGCATGTGCAGAGGGCTCCCAGTCGCAGGGAGGCCAGCATCCAGCTAACACATCCATCTTTACAACAGTTTAACTAGCGCTATCGAGATCACAGCTAGCCATAAATAATGCAAACACACGAGACAAAGGTTTTGCTTCACCCACACAGATCGTTCAGTGGTTGAACTGATCAGGGATCAGCACTACCACAGCTCGCTGTGCCTTGTGTTTGATCGCATGAGTTGAAATCGCTGAAGTCGTTTGTTGCTGCTAATGAGACGAGAGAGCGATGGCTAATTTCAGTGTAGCGTCAGCCGTTAGCGCAGGTACAGGCGCAGTTAGTGGCCTCTTCCACAGACTTTTACTGACGTAGTTACAGCTGGTAGGAGTAAAGCTTACCCTTGGAGAGACGCATGCATTTACACCTTTTCAACATCTGACTAGAACGCGTCTCAACAATCGGATTTCAATCCGTCTATCTTTTGAGATAGCTACCCGCTCCACCAAAGAGCTGTTTAAATGTGGTCATAGTGTTATAAACAGTTTAAAGTTTAACACGGTTTTCAGTAGAAAAGGTTTCAGTCGTGGTCGTCTGGACGCTGTTTTCAGAATCGAGACGTTTCGGCTCCCATCCGGAAGTCATTCTCAATTGTGAAAAAATGGGACGGGAACTCAGAAATGTAAGCTACTCTGTGTTGCTTAAGCCCCGCCCTCAGGGAGGAGTCTACCTGAGTATCTGTTGATTAATCAGAATCAGAAATCCTTTATTGATCCCCGAAGGGAAACTCTTTGTTACAGCAGCTCGCCTTTACGTCAGCGCACACAGGAGGAAGTACAAGAAAACGATATGATACACTATAAAAACACTATAAACAGGTCAGAAATAAATGAAGTACCAGGTCGGTATAAGTATAAGAGAAACCAAGTGGGTTTACCGGTTGATGATGATGATTAGCTAGTTTATCTGAATTTTGTCTTTATTAACTAGCTAATCTAGACTCCTTCCTGAGGGCGGGGCTTATGTAACACAGAGCAGCTTAAATTTCTAGTTCCCGTCCCATTTTTTCACAATTGAGAATGACTTCCGGATGGGAGCCGAAACGTCTCGATTCTGAAAACAGCGTCCAGACGACTACGACTGAAACCTTTTCTACGATGGAGCGCTCCTGGACGAATGAGGGACGACACCGTCTTATGGTTTTCAGTAAGAAAACAAAAGGAAGACTCCTTCCATAAATGAGTTTTTGAGCTGACAGTATGTGGAAGTCGTAGGATCAGTGACATCCAAGTTAGAAGATGAAAACATCGCTTTCTGGTTTCTGTTCACACACAGTCTTGTTGCTCTTTCAGTGCAGTTCAGTCACACGGAGGCGGTTTGAGCTCTGAGCGCTGCTGTGTCGTGAGGTCAGTGCTGTGATCTGAGGCCTGCTGTGAGGATAATATCCTCGCCCTCGGGGGAAGTGTTGAACCGACCCTCACCCTTCGTGCTGTCTGGAGTCTGGATGTCATGTTCTCGGAAGCAGCTCTCTATTTTAGGAAGAGATAAAACTCGTGGGCGGCACTGAGGAGACAGGAGTCCTCTGCTGGAAATCGCTTATTCAGCCGTCAATCACCGTCAACACGTTCAGGACGCCACGCGGTTCCACGCTGGCCGAGGGTTCAAGACAAAACAGGAAATAAATACTTGACAAAATAACCTCAAGGTACATTTAGTAGCTTTTCTGTAGCTTTTGAGCGTGAATCAGAAGTAGGTTTATTGCCGAGTAGGTTTTCACATACAAGGAATTTGCCTTGGTGTTGTGGTGCGTAACGAAACATACAAAGTACTTTCGCTGACGTCACTTTCACCGGCGGCAGCTCAGATCAGCTGTAATTAATTCGTGTTAATTCTGTGAGTAACTTCATGAAGTAGACTTGTCAGTTTGTGTTTGAACTGGACCGAAGATCCTCTGCGAGGGAAGAAGCTCCGCTCTGTAACTACCAGAGTGTTTCTGCAGCTCCGGCCGAGCGAGACGTCTTCTCTAATAAAACCTTCAGCTGATCTCACGTCAGATTCAGGAGTCACATCCTCCAGTTAAACTTCCATTCGTATCCGATCAATCATTTAGGCCGATCGTCTTACCTTCAGTATTTGCTAATAAGACGTTTAGTGTCTACAGCTGTTAGTTCAGTGTGTCAGATACATATTTAATCGACATTTAAGTAAATACAAGTATCGGACCGGACTGATCGAGACAGCTTTGCATACAATTGATGTACATAAATTAAATAAGTATAAAAGTGAATTTACAAACAGTCTGGTGGCAAATAAAAGGTGGGAGAAGAAGAGGTGTGGACTGTTAAAGTCTTGCAACTGGACTTTGACAATAATGACTCATGACGTCACTTAGACGTTAGTCTTTTTACTCGACCGCCCCAAACCCAGAGCATGCAGCAAATCATACATACCTCAAATCAATCTGACGGCGGCCGGTCATGTTGTGTGAGCAGCAGGTAAGGACTCTGCTGTGGCCAACAAAAAACTGATGGCAAAATGCAAAATGTTCAACTCAGAAATTACGTATTAACACACAACTCATCCGTTTAATTTGAAATGTTATAAAGTTACTTTGAATTTAATAAATACGTTTGAAAGCATACATTTTTCCTGTAAATTTACTGCACTGACTACAATACTTTGTTGAAAAACTGGAAATGGCTGACCTGCCAGAGCTCAAACACAAGTTTGTATCCATTTATTCAACATTTTGCTCCAGAGCAAAAGCAACTGGCCAGATGTAAATACCATTTTCTGACCCCCTGACCTTTCCATTAGGCCAAAATCTCAACTTGTACCAAAGAAATTAAGAAATCTAACTGGCAGATTGCCCCGCTGTTTTCCTGTCTGCGGTCCAGTGTTGATGGATTCACCTTTAATTAACAAAGACGTGTATGTAAGACTTGTGTGTCAGAGCTGAGGACGTGTGCCCTTTTCAACCAGCGACACCACGATGCCGACAGACACGAAGTCTGTACGCAGGAGGCCAGCGGGGTGACATTTAAAATGACCCGATCATCTTCGTACGAAGGCGGGCGGCTGCTCGTCTCACAGAGCGACCGAAACAACCTGAGGGATGAGTCATCAGTCACAAATAACTCTGACTGGATGCGTAGCGCTTTACCATCAATAAATAATATTACACATGCAACAACCGTCCACTAATTACCCATTAATAGCGATGTAAAATGTATTTTTAATGGGAATTAAGGGGATAATTAATGTAATTTATATTGAGTGTATTTATCTAATTATCTGTATGGTTTAAGGGCTTTAAAAGGGATTAAAAATCCCTTGGATTTGACCAAATAACACAAAAGCCATCCAGATAAAAAATTCAGGGTTCGCTTTCATGCTATTTGGTACATTTTTAACCCCCTATAAGCCCTTAATAAAATACTTTATCCATTATTTTACCCCTAATCTGATGAAATGTAGTGGAGTAGAAGCATTAAGTAGCAGAAAATTAAAGTATAGTAGCTACTTGAGTAAATGTACTCTGCATTCACCTAAATCTGCGGTTCCCATCCTTTTTGGCTTTTTACCCTTTAAAACTGTCATTTTAAGGTTTTTTTAAGGATGTAATTTAACTTTTTCTGTGGTAAAACCATATCAGACACAAATACTCATTCAGAGCAGATTGTTTTTTATGTCTTAAAAATGTCTGGAGGGGATCTTAAATATATGCCCTTATTTAATCAGTAAATCATCTAGTGACCCCTGAGATTTGTCTTTGGGATCTCTTTGAGGGGTCCCGACCCCCAGATGGGGAACCACTGACCTAAATCCCCAGTCCAGCGTCTCCCTGTCAGTCCACAGCTCGTTACAGACCTGCAGCCCTGCAGCTAACTGAGTGTTAGCGCTCTGACACTGTCATCATCCGTCACATTGAGTCGCGCTGCCTCCAGTAATTCACCCGGCGGTTACTTTCCCGTCAGGAATACACGCTGTAAAACTCAGTTGTGTTTGCCCTGAGTAAATTATACATGCGCAGCATTCATGCTGTGGTTAACCAGCAATGTAAAATCATTTTCTACCCAAAACCACTGTGTGTCTGTGCCTCCACAGTCCATCTCCCAGACTCTACCCTCACACTGTAAAAATGCAGCACAGTTATTATAGCAGCCCCATCGCTCTCTGACCGGGCAGAGTTATTTTTCGGAGTATTTGATGCTCAGGAATGCCTGTCAGCTTCGCAGATTTGCATAAGTGAGCAGCCAGCTGACTGGCGGAGGCAAAAAGGCTTCTCAACATCAGGTTTGGCCGAACAGCACGTGGCTTCAATACAGATGCTCAATTAGAAACGAGAGGTAATGTAGTGGGTTTGAGGTCTGAGGCCTCGCTGCTTCTCTATGCTAAAACCCAACAGCAGGTTACTTTAAATGAGCCAGAAGAAGGAATACAGCCCACATGCGTCCAGAACTAATGTCAAATTAAAACTAGGCACTTAGAATAAAACTTTTTAATATTAAATAAGTTTTCTTTCAGCTTAAAGGGACAGTTCACCCCAAAATGTAGCGCTATTTATCCGTCTAGACTGGTTTGGCGTGAGTTGCTGAGGTTTTGGAGATATCGACCATTATATTAAAAAAATGCAGACATGTCTACGGCCGATATCTCCAAAACGCACACCAAAGCGATCTAGATGGATAAACAGCGCTACAGGTGAGAGGAAACACGTGTGTTTTTGATTTTGGGGTGGACCGTCCCTTTAAGCCGTTCCACACCACGTCCAAACCGAAATTCTGGCACAAAAGTCCGAAACATTCGTGAGCGTAAATGTTGCACGGGAACAGTCCACGCCATGCGCCGGACGAAACTGCAGGCTACGCTTTTTCATGTACTATTTTGTTTTCTTTTCACGCAGCCGGTCGGTTCTTTAAGCTCTAGTTTGCTTTTCCTGCTCCTTGACGAAAGAAAAAAGTTTAGTTAGAGAGCGGAGAGTACGAGCGACTTGCAGCGTGTTTGAGGTAAGATCTTGTGCTAGCCTTGAGAAACATAGATAATAACTTTGCTGGCTAGCTTGTATTAGCCATAGCAACCTCGTTAGCTACAGTTAGTCCTGCATCTAACTGAGAAACATCCATTTACGTGCGCTGTTCTCTCACGTGGGATAAGTTTACTTTGAACTTTTTTTTGTCTCACCAATTCGAACTGGATTACATATCAGGATAAACTCCTCGAGATGTACTTTTTCAAGAGTGTCACAGCCTCCATCACACGAAACTACGTGAAAAGGAAGAGGCAAAGATTTTCTCAGTGTACGTTTCCGTTCCCACAGCTCACTCCCGCCTCAGCCGACCTGGTGCTATACGATTACCAAAGAGAAAACTAGAGGTTTTATCGAATTAAACACTTAACAAACACAACTGAGGACATAAAGAAAATATTAGCTGCTTGACTTAACTGATGAATTATTCTTTTAACATTCAGAGTCTAACTTCACTGGCTAGTTTTGCTAGCTATAGCAGACACCAGAGACGCCTATTTTTGCAGTTTTCTCATTTTTTTTTTTGTCTTGAACTGATAATGTGAAGAAATAATGTAAGACTGGAGCAGAATTCGCCTACATGGGTAATGTGGCTAGCTAGCAAACGTAGCTAGCTATGGAAATGTTTTAAATTATATATCAGGAACAAGAACAACCAACCAAACTAAAAGAAAATAATGTATGTATGTAACACAAAAACATAAAATAAAAAAATCACTAACAGCGAAACAAACAACACAACTCTGAAAGTTTTTTCCGTCCCACGAAATTATGTCTTTGTTGTGCAAGCAGTAATATTTCTGGAAATTTAGGGGTTTTATCCACACAGGTCGAAGTTTACGTGGTACAATCACACATGTTGGGTTTTTCAAGGTTGATTCTGATATTTTTATGGGCTAAAATATCTTAAAATGTAACCTTTTCTTTTTGGGGAGTAAATAAATGCACTGAAAGAGGTTTAATATTCTCCACAAGAATTGCGTACGGGGCACTTAAGAGAAAGGTTTAAAGATAATTTAGACCATAATGTAGGGAGATACCATGTACAGAGAATTTGACTGAACAGTTGAAGGATTTTTTTAAAATATTGAAATGTTTTTAGGTGGGTGGGGTGGTGCTGGGGGAATTAAAACGTATGACCTCAGCGTTTCTGAAACCCCTGGCTGCGAGAAGCTACAGAAACACATTGCATTTAACTCCCTGCTTGGTGTGAATATACTGCATGTAAATTTGGACTTGGTGTGGAAAAACCTTAATCCTTTAATAGTGCAATGTTAAAGACACACTTGCCATATTGTGGAGCTTTTCTAGCTAAATATCTTAGTAAACACATGCGTGTCTAAGCTTCAGTGAGCATTGAAATTGGCATTTTCCTCAACAGAACTCCTGAGAGACTCTGACAATTTGTTTCTTAAAGTTTATCTAATTTTCCAACATTGCGGTTGCCAACGTGTTTGGGAAATAAGCAGTGATGTCAGTGTTTTGTGCCTCTCTGCTGTTTAAATGAGGCCAATTTGGACGTTATGTTGAGGATCTGCAGGTCCAAAGGAAAGCCCAGAGGGCAGCTGGGCAGCCCGCTCGGAGATGATCTGGGTGTGGACCGCAGGGTAAGATGTCCTTAACCTATCAGATTGATGAACACTTGGACTGCTCACCTAAGAACTGGTTTGTTTATTGGTTTTGGAGAACCACCCTGGAGTCCTTGAAGCGGTTCCAGGTGCTTCGATCGGGTCTGACAGTGAAACCGAGCTGAGCTGAGAGAATGAGAGCGAGCAGAGGGAGCTTTAGGAGAAAGTGATGACACAGCTGAGACTCTGCTAACGCTTTAAGATGAGAAGGATTTTAAAAACAGGAGAGATTTTCATGTTAAAACACGTCCTATTCTTTGCCCCGTTCCCACTCACACTGAACCCACAGATTCACCATCATGTATTTGTCCGAGGTCTTACGGTCATGAATCAACACAATCGCAAAAGACTCGACTTTTTTTAACTCCAGTGATTCGTGACTTCACTTGGACTTTGGCCTTTTGACTTGGAATGAAAATTGATCTCCTCCCCAAGTTCAAAGATTAAAAATAATGTTGTAAAAAACTCTTAAACTCTTCATTTTCCTCTCAGTGTATATACTTTGAATAAATAAATCAGCACCGAATCATGTTGGGTGAGCGGGAGGGGGTGTATATCCGTAGGTATGACAGAGCATTAGCAATGAAGTGACCACAGTACCGTTAGCTTGCTAGATGTAGCCAAACCTAGCTAGTGAATGAAGCCACAGTACGGCTGTTTGAGGACAGACCAGAGTTAGTTAGCTAGTTAGCCTTGGGTACAGGTAAAGATAGCTTGGTTTCCCACGTCATATCGGCGTTAACGTAATTACCTGTTTCCAACTTATGTAAATGTAGCGTTCATGTCAACATCCATGTCGTAATTGTGATTGGGAAAGGGTTAGGCTTAATAATACTTGAATAACCAAACAAACATGGACGCCTCACGTCATTTAAAGAACTTAAACCCAACTTTAATATAGTGCTATAATGTCAATTTACAGTATTTTTAACCCTCACATGGCCAACTTTGCAATCATACAACGGTCTTGAGTTGTCGGGTAAAGTGAACCCTCGCAAATCACAACATGGGTATTGTATGTATCCATCGCGTATGACGAGCCCATAGATGAGGCATAGAGTCAGAATAGGTGTTTGAATGGCGACGATACATCGGCCGTTTATAAAGGCAGAGGTCTCGACGCAGACCTTACAGCTGCCCGATACTCAGGACGAAATGCTTCTGTGGACACACGAGTGGTCGTATCTCATAGTGAGATGTCGAAACAAACGCTATCCTTTAAGGTGTTTCTCCATGCAAGCTACTGAAAAGTAAATCACATTAATGCCCTGAGATCTCAGCAATAACGCTGGGAATTAAAATGTTATCAGAACCATTAAGAATTATGGCCAAAACTACAAAATAACATCCAGGTTGTAAAAAGACTGAAATTTCCTTCAGTAGGCTATGTGGAACGTTTGGACCCGAACACAAACAGCATTCTTCCTTTTAGCTGTAAACTCTCTCCAGTATAAATTTTGGGGGGTTTCCCATTTTATGCATTTAAATGATTAATTATGAGCAGCACAAAAGGCTGAACTTCTCCAACCCGGCGGTTTGAGTTCCTGCATCAATACCTCTTTGATTCAGACAGTGGCTCTTTATAGGAGAGCAACTAACAGAACTCACATCAGCAGATACTGTTCCTCAATAAAGGAAATGTTTGCCTTGGCCTTCGTGGAAAAGGCTGACTCCTTCTTCCTCCTCTGACAACCTCCCAGGGAATGTCCAAGTTTACATGACACAAGTAGAGATCTCGCTCCAATCCTGGCCCCGAAAGAAAAAAAGTGGGGAGTTTGTTCAAAAGAAGCCGGAGAGCTGCTTCATAAACCGGATACAGAGAAATGTTCCTCTGTGGGAGGAAAAGGAGGCTTCAAAGAGCGATTTATACGGGCAGTATTATAAACTCTGGAGAAAATGACCACACGCAGCAGAGCGCTGACCCCAGAACTGCTGAACAAACAGTCAATGCAGCGAGAAAGCAAAGAATTACTTAATTCTCCACTTAAAACATAAACCGTGAAATGGATTATTACACACAAAGAAGAGCTAAATTACACAGGTATCGGGTCACATCAGCTCCAGAGTTCCCGTCTGATTACTTAGAGCTGCAGCCAGCTGACAATTTACACTCTGCTCTATATATTTACTCTGTATACGTTTCTCTGTAATGGTTCCCATGCAGTTTGGACTCAAAGACACACTTGTGGAGGAATCAGAAAGCCGGTGCCTCAAATTCCCAAAAAAGTGTTGTTCAACATCACTTTGTGGCCTTATCTGAGATCTGGTTGTTGAACTCTGCAGCGGCTGAGGGTAATTTACCAGAAAGGAAAAATATTGGCTAAAGGTATTCCACTATAATCCAATTTCATGTTCATGTGCACTGCAGCCAAGACTGAGTTTCCCCTCTGCAGCTCTGCTTTTCTATACATTTCTCTGCGTGGTTTTGTTATTTTGATGTTTGACGTTTTAAAAATTAAAAATATTTTCCACATTGTGTTGATGTCACGAAAGAAAGATTTTTTTTAAAAAGTTGTTGTTCCCACTCTTTTTTATGTTTGATTTGTTTTTTTCTGATTTACATAAGAGTTCTCAGACCTCCTCTGTTCTTTAAATCCTCAAAACCAACGCAACTTGTTTATTTAAATCACTTTCTTTAAAGTGATTTGCTTACAACCTGCTATTATCACGATTTCTTTACAAAATCAAAAGATGCTTTTCATGTTTTCAGTGCTTTGTTCCTGGGAGAATTAGCAACAGAAAAGACACGGAAATAAAACTATAGATAGCAATGACAGTGTCAGAAACAATATGAAGCACACACATCTTAACATAAACTTGTGTTTAGAATAATTATTTTATATTTTGTTTATGTGCCTTATTAGAAAAAAAGGCAAATTAAGTGGTCTTTGTTTTGTTTTGTTTAAATGTATTTAATATCATGATTGTGATGTTCTGAAGAAAGTGCTTTTTGTATAATGATTTCCCGCGTGAGAGCTGATGTAGCTCAGAAAGCTGTGATAGCTCAGCTGGTTAGTTAATGAGCACTTTGGTTGTGTTAAGGTGACCTAAACACTCGGTGAAGAGTGGAGATTAAGGATGATCATGGTTATGGTTAAATAAACAATGCAAACACTAATTGCATGTCTGTGACAGTCAGACGCCATACTTTTACTTGCTACATAAAGAGTCACAACTTCCTGTATTGGCACTGAACACTGAAACTGAACGTAAATCGTGAAACGTAAATCAAGTGGAATTGTCCAAAAGGGACTTTATTCATGCTAAAAAAACAAACAACTGACCTCAGTTTACATTAAATGATGTGCGTCAGTGGTGAATGGTGTACTCTGAAGGTACCAATACAACAATGTAAAAACACTCAATTACAAATTAAACGTACAGAAGAATTATCAGCTAAATTTACTTAATGTATTAAAAGTGCCTGCCCTTGTGACTGATATAATAAATAGCATTGTTAATACTGATGCATCAACGTTAGAGCAGCATTTTACTGTTGTAGCTGCTCGAGGTGGAGCTAGTTTTAACTGCTTTATATACAGTTAGCTAGTTTCAACTACTTTATATAAAGTTAGCTAGTTTTAACTACTTTATATGAAGTTAGCTAGTTTTAACTGCTTTATATACAGTTAGCTAGTTTTAACTACTTTATATAAAGTTAGCTAGTTTCAACTACTTTATATGAAGTTAGCTAGTTTTAACTGCTTTATACACAGTTAGCTAGTTTTAACTGCTTTATATACAGTTAGCTAGTTTTAACTGCTTTATATACAGTTAGCTAGTTTTAACTACTTTATATAAAGTTAGCTAGTTTTAACTGCTTTCTATACAGTTAGCTAGTTTCAACTACTTTATATAAAGTTAGCTAGTTTTAACTGCTTTATATACAGTTAGCTAGTTTTAACTGCTTTCTATACAGTTAGCTAGTTTCAACTACTTTATATAAAGTTAGCTAGTTTTAACTGCTTTATATACAGTTAGCTAGTTTCAACTACTTTATATACAGTTAGCTAGTTTTAACTGCTTTACATACAGTTAGCTAGTTTTAACTGCTTTATATATAGTTAGCTAATTGTAACTGCTTTATATACAGTTAGCTAGTTTTAACTACTTTATATACAGTTAGCTAGTTTCAACTACTTTATATACAGTTAGCTAGTTTTAACTGCTTTATATACAGTTAGCTAGTTTCAACTACTTTATATACAGTTAGCTAGTTTTAACTGATTTAACTGCTTTACATACAGTTAGCTAGTTTTAACTGCTTTATATATAGTTAGCTAATTGTAACTGCTTTATATACAGTTAGCTAGTTTTAACTACTTTATATACAGTTAGCTGGTTTTAACTACTTTAACTACTTTATATACAGTTAGCTGGTTTTAAATACTTTATATACAGTTAGCTAGTTTTAGCTACTTTATATACAGTTAGCTAGTTTTAAATACTTTATATACAGTTAGCTAGTTTCAACTACTTTATATAAAGTTAGCTAGTTTTAACTGCTTTATATAGTTAGCTAGTTTTAACTGATTTAACTGCTTTATATACAGCTAGCTAGTTTTAGCTACTTTATATACAGTTAGCTGGTTTTAACTGCTTTATATACAGTTGGCTGGTTTTAACTGATTTATAGACAGCTGGTTTTAACTGCTTTAACTACTATATACAGTTAGCTAGTTAATATCCATGTGTTGCACTTTATTTTTCATCCTGTTGCTGACAGCATTATGATTCTCTATGATGTTTGAATAAAAAAGGATAGAAGAGGATTTTTAAATCATAAAATAGGCCGAACCGAACACAAATAAAAAGATTGAGAAGGGAAAGAAACCCTGGGGGGAATCTTAAATTTTGCAGAGACTCCTCGTGTCCTCATCCCTTCCTCAATATCGTGACTGAAGCTGATTCCCTCGTTGACCTTTGTCCCTTTGGCATGTGATCAGGGTCGATCTCACCTGGCAGGTCTCTCTGAGCTCCTCGTCCTGACGACCCCCTGATCTCTGCCAGCTGACTGACTGTTTGAAAGGCTCCGGAGGAAACAAGAAATACAAACAGTGAAACTGAATCTGAGAATGTTTGGCTCCGCCGCTCACCTCCGCATATGACCTACTTTTGCATTTTCCCTGGCAGCAGCTTATCTGTGGCTCAGAAACACATTCGTGAAATGTATAAGAGGCAGTCGATGGCCAACAAAACAAAGGATTCTGCTGAGAGAAGCTTCGTACACCTGCGAAGTTCAAGAGGCTGACATGGCTGCTGTCCAGTGATTGGACGGCTGGGTGTTACCTCCACCAAAGAAACACAAACTGAACCTTGTAACTTAACTGACCTCTGCGTGGATATGACAGCTGGAGAAGAACTTGACATTTAAACCTCTTTAATCACACTTTTGTTCATAGAAATGGACCAAAATGCAACGTGCTGCAGTGAGTGTAGTTATGCCAAATGGAAATATTATAAGGTTATATTATCAGCCGGCCGAGGCTTCTTCTTTTCCTTAATCAAAAAGGTTTATGTAGAAATTAACATCAATAAACAACATTATCAAGTCTAAATAATACAGAGGTTTACATCACATTCCCATGTTTTGTCTTGCAGATCGATTATATATATAGGCTACAACACACACATATATATATATATATCATATATATATAGAGAGAGAGAGAGAGAGATACATTTTGTATTGTACCTTGTTGTGCCCCCCTCCCACTTCTGAAACCAAACCTACTTACTGGTCGCAATGGACCGAGGTCTTGTCTACACGTGTACGGATATTTTTGAGAACGGATATTTTCCGCCTCCATTTAAAAAAAAAATTCTGTCCACACGTCCTTCGTTTTACAAAATATCTCCGTCCTCGCGAGAACGCAACAAAACGCTTCCAAACACTCAAACAGAGAAGCCGGGCCAGTAGGTGGCGATAAAGGCTACGTCAGCGATACGTCAAATACCACCGAAGAACTTTCTGAGCATTATTGGCGGCAGTAAGTTAGCTACTGTTGTTTGTGTTTTTGATTATTTTATTAGTTTGACACCTATTTTAGTGGCGCAGCAATGCTAAGTTAAGTTGTAAACTTGTAATTAGACATAGCGGTGCTAACCAAACGTGAACAAACCTGTAGTCCTCGTTGTTGTTGTCGTCGTTTCAGGCGCATGCTCAGTACACAAAGCACCAATGGGCATGTGCAAATTGAGGTGCTGACGTCACAGAAACCAGAGTTTGGAAAAAACCTAAATTTTTGTGACCTAAAAAAAAAAAAAACCTGTTTGTGAGGAAAATGTTCAGAAATATCTGTATATGTGTGGATAAGGCCTTAATGGGGTAACACCATACACATGGCTGCACAAAACTCTGTTTATTTTATGCTCTTTTTAACCTTTGCTGGATAACTTTAACCTCCCCAGTCATCTAAAAGTAAAAAGATCACTCTGTGATCGTGAACCACTGATCTGGAGTCAGGAATCAGCTTTTGGATAAACTTCAACATGATACTTTCTTCAGTAAAACTTCACCCACAGACACGGGGAGATGCTGAACGAGTAAAAAAGGGTGAAATGTGAAAGCGTGCTCTGATGTTGTGGGATGTGATTCAGAGATTGTGAGTGCAGCTCTTGGCTCTCTGAGCCGCTCTGTGAGGCTGCATGCATCAATGTATTTACTGTTCTCCTATGTCAGTTTGGAACAGCGAGGCCACCAGCGACTCGCCAATTTACTGACATCACCGGCTAAATAATACCACTTATGAGAATACAAGCCCCGCCCTGAAGCTGGAGCCGGCTTCCCTGAGCTTAATTTAGCTCTGAATCACTGCAACCATTATGAAAACCTCTCAAAAGTGTATTCATGCCTCGCTCCACTCCAGCATCTTACCTCCTTTTTCCACACGACTCCTCACTTCACTTCACCCTGCTGAGTCCACACATCATTATCACACCAGAGGCGGCCTGCAGAGGGCGTGAAGGCCTCTGCATTGTGTTTTCATCAGTGGTGGGATGCAACTGAGTACAGTTACTCAGGTACTGTACGTAAGTACAAATGTGAGGTACCTGAGTGAGTATTTTAATCTCATGCCACTTTCTTCTCCTCCTCCGCCGCGTCTCAGAGGAGATATTGGACTTTTTACTTCATTCACTACATTTATCTGACAACTTCAGGTACTTTACATGTTAAGATTTTTATGTAAAACATATGAAGAGTTTATAAAATGTTTTGTTATAAATTAAACTCCCCAACAGTTTATACAAGTTCGGCTGAAACGATTAGTCGATCAGTCGACTGACAGGAAATGAATCAGCAGCTGTTTTGATGTTTGAAGTCGTTTCTCCTGTAAATCCCTTCCTGGCTGCAGCTCCTCAGACGTGCAGATCTGCTGCTTTTCCTCTGAACGACTGTAATAACTGTGATGTTTGTTAATAACGCCGAGCTTGGACCGTCGCCGGACACGACGACGCGAAGGCGTCGCTTTGGGCTCCGGGTCGTCGTGACGGCGTTTCTCACCGTTTTCACCAGTTTTCCAAACCGATCGATGGATGGATGGACGGAGAAAAGACTCGGCAGATGGATCCAGAATGAAAAGCATCATCAGCTGCAGTCCGATACAAACCGGTTCAACATGAGCTCCGGCTCCACCAGCTGCAGCAGCAACATCCTGCTTTCCATTAATGCACGAGGAATAATAACCTGATGACAGAATATATAACAGCACAGCAGCCGCAGGGACGCTGCACTGCTTTAATGCTTTAAGGGCTGTTTCCTGATCACACTCGCACACTTTCACTGCAGCAACATTTTCAATGCAGGACTTTTACTTGTAACAGAGTGTTTTCACCGTGTGTGTTAGTACTTTACTGCGGTGAAGGATCTGAGAACTTCCTCCATGAAATTGTTTTGATTTTGGAGATATTTTGTATTTTCCCTGTTTTATATTTTACTTCTCTTAAAGAGCATGCATTAGTAATTAGTATTTTGTGTGCATGATTTATTAATTCATAGATCTCCTCTGCAGGTCGAGTACTTTCTCTGAAACTAGTATTTGTACTGCACTTGCCTTCCAAATTTGGCAAAATGCAAATCTATTCCTTGTGATTTTTTATAATTAATTCAAGTCCAGCAGTAAAAGTGTCAGTAAGAAGGACATAAAAACACGAATGCAGCATCCGTGACGTCACAGATACGTTTGTGAGGAAATGTTTTGGGTTTACTGCTCGTCAGAAAACCTTCGTTCACTTTGCATTTTCTGCTTTTCTGTCTGGAAGTCTTGTTGTCGTTTATTAAAGATTACTAATTAGCAAAACAAGCACACTGCCTGAGTTCAGGTCGATCGCACACAATGAAGGTGACTCAGTCTGACTCTCGGCAACATGACGTCGCCCTCGGAGACAGACCACACAGGCTGAGAGACGTTTAAAGAGAGCAGAGAAGAAGAATGTCAGACATCTTTCATCCGCTGATGGAAAACCAGGCCAGTCAGAGGAAGAGGATCAGTGTTAAAACATAAAAAGTATGAAGGAGGCTCTCTGAGCAGACGGCAGCCAATCCCAGAGGATATATACGTGTGTGTGTGTGTGTGTGTTTACATTGGTGTGAGTCAGTTAGGATGTCATTCAGACTCATCAGGCGGTGGAAGAAGAACCAGACAGTTTTCCTTTTCTTATTCAACTGTTTTGAAAAACCTCCAAAACTGGAGATGCAAGGTTTTCTCCCAACAGTGAAACTACACTCTGCTGCACACTAAATACTTTTACTTTGAATACCAGACGACATTTTCCTTATAATACTTGTCTGCTGCCACGCTTTTGAATGTGGTTAAAGCAGGAATGTTGGTGAATCGGCCTGCATTCATCTATACAGTATTTCTGTCTGTTAAGAGTCACTGTGTCAGATTATTAAAGAGTCATAAATTCTTACCGTGACTCGGCCGAGAGACAAGGCAGACCAATCACAGCCTGCCGTCTTTCACGACTTCCAGGAACAAGAATGCAAACAAACATGGCGTCCGAAGCGGTGTGTGTGTGAGACTGGCTGTGTTGTGTTGGGAAAAGTCTACAAACAGAAAGAAAGAAAGAAACGACAGTTCCAGCTCGCAGCACCAACAACATCACTGCTCCATGTTTACAGGTGAAGAGCGCTCCGCGCTCCTATTGGTCAACGTCACCAAGGCGTCGTGGAATTTGTCGTACTCGGCGAGAGAAGGCGAAGAAATTCTGACGCGCTCGTCAGATCGGGGATTCGGGTTTGAGCTCAGCACATCATGTAGCAGCAACACTAATGAAGGTATTATTGGAGCAGAACTGCCGAGCACCTGTAGAAAAGCTTCACACGTGTGTGTCAGTAAATTTGAAGTCGCAGAGAAAAATGCTTTAGGAGTTGCAAACTTGTAGAGCAGTTACACCTTCTCACATTCTTCACTGCAGGTGCACAAATCCTGTGCTTCCAATCACAAATGAAGAAACTCATACGCTCACAGCTTTCTACAGTTGTTTAGTGAATGTGTGTGAAGTTCAGAGTTTGTCCTGCTGCATCGATTTGCATCAAAACTGTGAGCGTATGAGCTTCTTCTGACTGAGTGAAAAGAAGCTCTGTGTTGTTTGGTCCTTTAGAGTCTCATCTTTGAGGCAGATGTTTCTCTTCCCGTCCGTTTCCACCTGAATGTTCCCCGGAGCTAAACGCCGCTCGGGGGAATATTCAGGTGGATGGAAAAGAACATTCTTGGAAATCACAAACTGAAAAGGTGTGAGAGCAAAAGGCGCTGCAGTGGCATTGTGGGTAACCCGGGTTTATTTAGACTGGGTTTGTAGGCCATTACATACCAACAGAGCCCCCTGGCATGGAGGATTTCATCCAGGACCGTCAGGCTGCAGAGCTGTGGTTCACGGCTAAATCTGTCTGAGCTTCACACTGATTTGAATGTTTTCTTGAACGCACCGGACTGCTAACTACTGCATATGAAGGTTTAACGAATAAGGCTCGTTTAAGGCTGATAGCAGCGTGTTTAGTCTGATTCTGAGGTTTGTCGGGGGAAGAAATAAAGACATTCATTTAGAAAAGAATAAACGAGGCTCCGGGATTCAGAACCACTGATGTCAAAGATGTTCAGAACTTTCCTCAACGCCTGCATCTGTGTGTCTACATCGCTAAAAATACAATGTAAAATATGTTTGAATTCATTTGGAACGTAAATCAATTAACGTGCCAGATTCTTCAAATGTTTGCAAACAGACGACACAAATGATATCGGATCGGACTTAAAAACGTGTTTTAGGTTTTAATAATTCACTCAGTGTAAACGTCATACAGCTTCAATGCATATATATATATATATGTGTGTGTGTGTGTGAACAGTTGGAACATCTTTAGCTTCTGTAATGTGACAGATTTTTCTGTGATTTGATGAGATTGTTCAGGGGTTTGACTGGATCACTGCTGGCCTCCCTGCTCTGCGTTGTTCGGTCAGGAGGCTAAGGGTTAAATCAATACATTTAAGTTTATTTAAATGTATCTGTCCTATGCTATCGCTCCGCTAGCTGCTTCAACCCACAAGCTGACAGTTAAATGTGAAATTTAGTGGATATTTTTTTACTTGTTATCACTTGGTTTTTTAAACTATTAGGGAGAAATGAAAGAGAAAGCTGGATTTTAAGGGGTTGGATGTTTGGAAGTCTGTGATGTGTATCGGCACCTTTCATTCAAAGGGGTTTTGAAAGCGGACGGCAGTTTGTGGCACCTGGTTTTACACTCTGTGAGATCTGCCAAACATCGGCATTGTTCGCTTACAAAAAAACTCAAAGTAGGATTCGATCCTTAAAATTTTGGGAATAATTTTAAAAACAACGAGAAAGAAGTCATGTAAAATGTGGCAGCTGCAGCCTGCGTGGTCTTTGAAGTAGTGGAAATAATACTCAGCGGTGCATTTACATCTTCCACGGCCGCCGATTGTTTGTCTTTTCATCGCATTAAGCCCGAGCCTTTCTTCATCTCTGAGCCTTACAACAACACCGGCTCGGAGAACTAATAAATGGAAGGGTTTGATTTCCGTCGGCGGTGCCAAACACCACAGGCTCACCTTCACGGGGCAGGGGTCAGGACGGAGCGCTCGGGCCCCCGAAGGCTGAGGGGCCGGGCCAGGGGCCGGGGGAATGTTTTCCCTCTGGGCGTTCCCTTATTGATCTTATATATCGCTGCAGGGCGGGGAACCATAACAGATAAGCACAGGGCGAGTGTTATAACACGGATCACGTCAAAGCAGCTCACTCTCTCTTCTGTCTCTTATTTCTAAACGTCGAGTCGGGAGCGACGGGCGGTGGGAAACTCGTTTTTTAACCCTCCGAAATCACAGCTTTCAACAGCGGCTTGTTCTCATAATATTTACGAATGAGTCACCGCTCATAACACAGAAGAAACAAAAGTGCAGATTCTGCAGAAGAAAGTGCCGAGTCAATGAATCGATTAGTCGATCAACAAAAAATGAATTACCAAGTATCTGCTGCTCGTCTCTTCCGAACCGGATATCTTTGGGTTTTAAACTGTTTAGCAGAGATTCGATTCAGCAGGACAGTGTCAGGAGAGAGACGGGGGGGGGGGGGGACATGCAGCAGCGGGCCGGGCCGGACTCGAACCCGGGCCGCTGCCGTGAGGACTCAGCCTTGACACGTGGTGCGCTCGCTACCAGGTGCCCCGGATTTGACATTTTGACTTGTCATGAATCAAATCCTGTTAGGGAGTAGTTAGTAGTCTTAGTAACTAAATTAAAAAAGAAACGTTAATATTTCCCAAAGTGGTGAATCAGAAAAAAACGCAGTTATTTGAGAGATTCGACGGCAGCAGCAGCTGCATCTGTTTATGTGACGTCTGACACGTATTCAGCGTCAGTCATCACCTCTAAATTTCCAGCATGATTGCTTAATAGTTTTACTCACAAACTCTAAAAGTTAGCCATGTCTCTGACACAATAAGCTAAACGTTAGCATGTTTGCCCACTAATATTAACTTGTTGTTTGGTGGCACCTGAAGTTGCTTAACGTCCTCCCGGATCCATATTCTGCATACATGTTTACAGTCTATAATTTTGTCATCCTGATTGTCCGTACTGTAATTTTACTATGTCGGACTGTTCTGTACGCACGTCATCTATTTCCTGTTCGTCCCTCCTCTTCCTGAGCTTTCTAACATTTTATTCCCATTAAAGGGTTTTTTGGGGAGTTTTTCCTGATCAGAGGACAGAGGGTGTCGTCTGCTGTACAGATTGTAAAGCCCAATGAGGCAAATTTGAGATTTGTGTATAAATAAAATTGACTTGATTAGTGGTGAAGATCTGAGACAGCTTCACATGGTCACTAAGTGGCTCTGAAATGATAGTTTTGTTAAGTTTCCCAAGCGTTTCTGAACGTTGAAGTCAGCAGCGACCACGAGAACGGCCCGATCGATGGGCAGGTCCGTCAAACATTACCTCATGACTGAGCTAAAGGATTTCAGAGATGCTCATCTGTATCCATGAAATCGTGTTTCGCTCCGAAGCCAAACGTGTGCTTCGTGTTAAAGCCGAGACAAAAAGCCTCTGTTCTTCTTCCTCTGAGAAACGTTCCCACGCGTCACAACTGTTAAAACGTCGACGGGATTTCATGAGCAGCTGGAGAGAAATCAGAAAAACAAACGTTCATTACTGAAAAGCTTTGCTATCTTTCCTGAGAAGGTTTGTCCTCAGACAGGTGGGGCGGTATCTCACTGCCATCTTTTTGAATGCCTTCCTGCCGGCCTGTTTTCCTTTCCTTGAGGCTGCTTTGTTCTTTTCCAGAGGAACATCAACACTGGCTCGCACTCTGCCATCAGGACCGTTGCATAACGGCTTTGTGTGAAAAGAGCCGTGAGAACAGACGCTGCAAACACAACCGAAGAAACAAAAACATATAAATCAGAGTCGTTAATTTCACTGTTGATCATTGTGTCCCGACAGCTAATCAACAGCATCTCAGCATTTGGTTCTCATGTTCTACAAACGACAACAACATGTCAGCCTTAAGCCGATCGCTGCCCCGGGGCAACAGAAAGGCTGCGTGACCCCCACACCCGCTCCCATTTCTAAATGTTTTCATTTGTTCACATTTCCGATGAATCAAATGGGCTGACGCGGGTTTAATGTTGCGTTTTGAGGCGGGAACACGTGACACGGCGCCAGACGAAGGTAAGATAAACTTTAAATGAAGGTAACTGTCATGGTTTTGGGTTTGTTTTATTTTGGTAAGAGTTCTCCCTCTTGTGTCTTGTGTAGTTTTACTTCCTGCTTCCTGATTAGCTCGCGTGCCCTCCTTGGTTCCACCTGTGTCTCGTTGTCTCCCCCACCTGAGTGTATTTAGTCTCTGTCCTTTGTTCTGGGTCCGATCGTCATCGACCCCGGTGTCTCGCGTCCCGGCCTTTGTCCCTCGTGTCTTTGGCTTGTGTTTTCTCCCTCCTCGGTTTATTGGACTGCTCAGCTGGTTTGCTGATCTCTGCCTGACTTATGAGCTTTATTAAACTGTTTGTCTGCACCTGCTCTGCCCCCGCAGTCTGCATTTTGGATCCTATTACGCTCCTGCTTGACACCTGAAATGTAACAGTAACATGGTGGCAAACATACAAGCATGTGCACGAGTCTGTATAGAAGCATAAACATTGATTCACTCGCAGGAGGGAAGTAAATCCATGCAAACTTTAACTTTCCTGAACTTTGACACATTGGCCAATAGCAAACTACCGTCCTAACAGAGCTGCGCTCTGAGTGGACGGCGAGCCGGAGAGTCCAAAATGGAGGAAGCTATCGTAGCTTATTAGCCGTGTGTCACCGTCCAGTTTTTATCGACGCTCCTCTGTCAGAGCAGAAACTGGTTCACACACAGTCAGGAGACAGGAGGACATCATGCTGATACTTACTGTCCCGCTAGCGACCGAGCTAACAAGCATAACTGACAGTTAACAAGTACTTAACAAGCTAGCTATCTTATTCCCCTTCAATAAAACTCCTTATTAAATGAAATGATGAACAAAATATCAGCTGGGAGGAAACGGTCCTGTAAGAACAAAATGAAAAAAGCTGCGTGTCTGACCGGAGCTAGCACGTCCTGTCCGGCTAGCATGTTAGCAGTTAGCTCGCCAGCTAGTAGTTCAACAACTGTGAGAAGTCGCTACGTCACCAAGACTCTAGACTGGGCCTTAATTTTATTAGTTGGTTTTATTTTTATATTTATTCCCAAGCTGTCATTTTCCTGTTGTTGCGTCGAGGCAACGTTGTGCATTCAGGCTACTCGTTAAGACAACGCCATGCTCGACGATGGAGTTGTGATTTAATGTGATGCTCAATGCTTTCTTCTAGTTCTCAGGCAACAATGAACATTTTCTGGTGTAGAGGGCTGAAATAAACGCACGTAAACAAGGGGCCTTATGATTTAAGCTTTCTGCTGCACACCTGTTTCTACCTGATAAATGTTCCACAGAAGCCTGATTTCACTTGGAGCTCCTACACTCATATGGCTTAAGAAGTATAAGGGTGGGGAGTGGTTGCGATTGATTTGTTTTTATTGATACATTAGAAGTTTATCATATTGTATGGGATCTGTAGTTTTTTACCAAGGGAGTAAAGAATAATCCTCCAGATCCAGTTTTCAGCCTACAGCTGAGATTAACTTAATTTCAGGATATTTTACGAGTCATCTGCACCTTTTTTTTCTCCAAATGCTGAAAGCTCCAGGTTTTCCAGCGTTAACATCAACACGAGAAGAATGAAAAACACTCTCCACCTTTCCACCACCTCACATCTCTGGACTCTTTGTTTGTTTCAGTGAGCGTCTGAAAGGGTTTTTGGTTTACGTCTCACTGTTTTATACGCTGGCACAGAGAACTGAGAACGAGGGAAAGCGTTTTAGTTTTGCAGCTGACAGATGAGGCCGGAGTCAATGTTTAATGTTACTTGTTGACGACATCTGAAACTCAACCAGACGAGGTTCAGAACATTTACTTTTTTCCTTCCTGCATACTTCTCTTTTTCAAATCTTTATATTATCTAGTTCTCGAAAAATTCAACAGAAAACGTGCCAAGAAGCAGCCTCCCTTCCTTCTTTCCCTCCTTCCTTCCTCCGTCCTCCCTTCTTTCCTCTCTTTCTTCCTTCCTCCTTCCTTCTTTCCTCTCTTTCTTCCTCCCTTCCTTCCTTCCTCCTTCCTTCCCTCCTTCCTTCCTTCATTCCTCCCTCCTTCCCTCCTTCCTTCTTCCCTCTCTTCCTCCCTTCCTTCCTTCCTCCTTCCTTCCCTCCTTTCCTTCCTTCATTCCTCCCTCCTTACCATCCTTCCTTCCTGCCTCCTTCCTTCCTTCCCTCCTTCCTTCTTCCCTCTCTTCCTCCCTTCCTTCCTTCCTCCCTCCTTTCCTTCCTCCCTTCCTTCCTCCTTCCTTCCCTCCTTACCTTCCTTCCTCCCTTCCTGCCTCCTTCCTTCCTTCCCTCCTTCCTTCTTCCCTCTCTTCCTCCCTTCCTTCCTTCCTCCCTCCTTCCTTCCTCCCTTCCTTCCTCCTTCCTTCCCTCCTTACCTTCCTTCCTCCCTTCCTTCCTTCCTCCTTCCTTCCCTCCTTACCTTCCTTCCTCCCTTCCTTCCTCCCTTCTTCCTTCCCTCCTTCCTTCTTTCCTCCTTCCTTCCTCTCCTTCCTTCCTTCCCTCCTTCCTTCCTTCCTCCTTCCTTCCTTCCCTCCTTCCTTCCTCCTCCTCCTTCCTTCCTCCTTCCTGCCTCCTTCCTTCCTTCCTCCTTCCTTCTTCCTCTCTTCCTCCCTTCCTTCCTTCCTCCTCCTTCCTTCCTCCCTTCCTTCCTTCCTTCCCTCCTTACCTTCCTTCCTCCCTTCCTTCCTGCCTCCTTCCTTCCTCCTTCCTTCCTTCCTCCCTTCTTCCTTCCCTCCTTCCTCCTTCCTCCTCCTTCCTTCCTCCTTCCTTCCTCCTTACCTTCCTTCCTCCCTTCCTTCCTGCCTCCTTCCTTCCCTCCTTCCCTTCCTTCCTCCCTTCTTCCTTCCCTCCTTCCTTCTTTCCTCCCTTCCTGCCTCCTTCCTGCCTCCTTCCTTCCTGCCTCCTTCCTGCCTCCTTCCTGCTTCCTTCCTTCCTGCCTCCTTCCTACTTCCTCCTTCCTGCCTCCTTCCTTTCCTACTTCCTCCTTCCTGCCTCCTTCCTGCTTCCTTCCTTCCTGCCTCCTTCCTTCCCTACTTCCTCCTTCCTGCCTCCTTCCTTCCTGTCTCCTTCCTTCCTACTTCCTCCTTCCTGCCTCCTTCCTTCCCAGATCTGACAGCTTAGATACTGTATGATGTTTCCATCCGAAGGTGAATTCTTTGCTGTCAGTACTTTGGATACTTGAGTGCATGTACCTGCTAATACTTTCACGTACAGAATGCAGTATTTGTATGTGTAATGGAGTATTTCTGCGGTGGCACCACCACAGTGAACGGTATCTCCATCTCCTTCCACATCTGCTAAAAACTGACAAACAAAAGCGCCAAACGTCTCCGTCTGAAGAATTTTCCGGTGCGTTCGGGCATCCTGAGCTGCTTTCCAGAGAATCCATTTATTTGGAAAAGACACATCAGGAAGTGAGAGTCCAAACAAAGGCCAGCGATTGTAAATCTAAATGTGGATCCATCCCGCAGGTCTGTGGGCTACCTGCCCCGTCAGTCCAGACTGGAGGCTTGTGTCAGACGGAGGTCTATTTAAGGTCAACAGACTCTTCTAAGCTCTCAGACACAGAAAGGTGTGTCAGTGTTTATCATGCCACCCAGAAGACTCTCTCACACACACACACACACACACACTCTCCATTTTCTGCACCTTTCTGCTTCCACTCCGCTGCATCTCAGAGAAAAATATTGGACTTTTTACTGCACTACGTTTATCTGACGGCTTTAGTCTCTAGTTACTTCCTGTCCAGTGGAAACCTCGTATCTCCAGGTGTTTGTGATGAGCTGAAGGATGAAGAGTTTCCTTCGCGTGCTGAGGAAACTCTCCTCCTCCTGAAGCTGAATAAACTCTTTAACCCCCCCTCGGATCAGCTGGGAAACGCATCGTCGCAGAGCTGAAAACAGGCTGTTTCTCTGAGCTCAGGAGACTTTTTAGAGATACGTGGTTCTCGCAGGACAGCGTGATGATCTTATAGACCATGATGCATTGCTGCAGGTGAAACTACCCAACAGGATATAAAGCAGTTAAAATGAGCTCGACCTGAAACATCTGCAGCAGTAAAATGCAACACACACATGAACGCAGCAGGAAGATGAATCAGAAACATCAGATATAATAAAACACTGACAGGAAGCGTTTTACTGCACAGGGACGACTCTCACTGTCACACTCTAACTCCGTGTTGCTGATGATACTTCTGTATGCAGGACTTTGACCTATAGAGGAGTGTTTTCACAGTGTGGTGTTAAAGGATCCGATGGTTCCCGTGAAGACGTCCCGTCCACATGTCCGTCGCCTCAGGCTGCTTTGAGAAGACGCAGAAAGTTTCCTGGTCCGATGACGTAATGACCTTTTCGCTGTGTCTCACGTTAACGTCACTGCAGACGGACACATGCCGACACGCGGCCGAGCGACGTCTCTAACATTTGCTTTTGGCAACAGTTGGCCTTCTGCTGCGGTCTGACTGACATCCTGAGAGTCCTGAACGCAGCACAAAAGCACAGTGATGAATTCAGACATGACACGGTGACAGAACTCCTGATGTCTAAACATTTTATCCAATAAACGGATTCACTTCGTCACGTCGCAGCTAAAGCTTAAAATAGATCTTTATACTACGCAGACTGTTCTGGTTATACAATAATGTTATGAAGTCTGTGTTACACTTTATTTACATCCTCTTTGACAAGTTGAGGACGAAAAGTTTCACCTGCTGCTTCCAGAGAACTCAGCCAGTTTGTTTCCTTTAATCTTGGCTGCTTTTGAAAAATTAAAAAAGTTAATTTGATAATTGTTGTAGTGTAAATGAATATACTGCAGCGGTGCAGGAAGTACTCAGATCCGTTACTGCAGTAAAAGCACTAACACACACTCTGTACACACACTCTGCTGCAGTGAAAGTGTGCGAGTGTGATCAGGAAACAGCCCTTAAAGCATTAAAGCAGCGCAGCGTCCCTGCGGCTGCTGTGCTGTTATATATTCTGTCATCAGGTTATTATTCCTCGTGCATTAATGGAAAGCAGGATGTTGCTGCTGCAGCTGGTGGAGCCGGAGCTCATGTTGAACCGGTTTGTATCGGACTGCGGCTGATGATGCTTTTCATTCTGGATCCATCTGCCGAGTCTTTTCTCCGTCCATCCATCGATCGGTTTGGAAAACTGGTGAAAACGGTGAGAAACGGCGTCACGACGACCCGGAGCCCAAAGCGACGCCGCGTCGCCGTGTCCGAGCGACGGTCCAAGCTCGACGTTATTAACAAAACATCACAGTTATTACAGTCGTTCAGAGGAAAAGCAGCAGATCTGCACGTCTGAGGAGCTGCAGCCAGGAAGGGATTTACAGGAGAAACGACTTCAAACATCAAAACAGCTGCTGATTCATTTCCTGTCAGTCGACTGATCGATTAATCGATTCAGCCGAACTTGTATAAACTGTTTAATTTATAACAAAACATCAGATTTTATAAACTCTTCATGTGTTTTGTGTAAACATCTGAATGTGTAAAGTAACTGAAGCCGTCAGATAAATGCAGTGAAGTAAAAAGAACAATATGTCCTCTGAGACGAGGCGGAGGAGAAAGTGGCACGAAGAGAAAAGCACCTCAAATTTATTCGTATGTACGGTCCTTGAGTAAATGTACTTAGCTCTTATTCCACCCCTGGTCCTGACATTTCGACTGTAAACCAGATAAGAAGAATATTAATATTAATGTGAAATTAAAGTCCGTGTGTTTCATCTGTATCTCTTCTGTCTCTCTTGTTGCATTATGGGAATTCCTTGCGTGTTTTGAGCCTTTTGTCCCTCGTCAGACGCCGTCGGTGTCCCCGTAACCCGCCTCGCCTCTTTAAACACTTCAAACGTCTCACCGACGCATAACTGACCGAGGAGGAGCAGGACACGCACATTCCTGCACACAAACTGTCTATTTTTAGGATTTTTAACCTCGTGAGACGTCGAGTTAAAGGGTCACCCCCCCCACACACACTCTGCCCAGATGTGTTTCCCATCCAGAGTCCAAACAGATGTTTCCACCAGATCGTGTTTTCTATTTAAAGAAATGTCTTCACCTCACACACCTGTTTGTTTAACCACAGCCGCTCAGGATCACCGCAGCTAATGAAAAATATCCGTCCGCTTTAGTGGAACTTCTGTGGGGTTCATAATAAACTTCTGTGGGGTCAGTAGGTTTTTAAAATGCCTGGAAAAAAGATTTGTCTAAGTTTAAGGACTCATAGGGATTTTAAAAGCTTAATTCCATTTTAATTGTCTCATTCAGCTGGAAAATATCATTCTTTATGTTTAGTGTCAGTCAAATTAAACAAAGACGACTCGATTCTTTAGTTTGAACTTGATTTATTTTGAGTTCTTTGGGTAAGAAGTTCCCAGTGCTGCACAATTTTGAGGTACTTGTTATGCAACTTTATACTTTTACTCCACTACATCTCAGAGGGAAATATTATCGTGTATAATACTGTACTTTTCATTTCACTACATTTATTTAACAACTATAGTTTTACATTAAAAAAAACGTGATCAGTTTATAAAATATGATCCATTGTTACAGATTAAACTATCAAAAGTATATTTAGTTCAAATTAGCTGACCGACTACAACATTAAAGTACCGTTTACATATTAATACATCAATGATAATGATCCAATAATATCATAGTAAAACAGACAGTAGCCACTCTGCATTATGAGTTCTTTTATTTTTGATACTTCAAGTACATTTTGTTGCTAATACTTCTGTACTTTTTTATGCTGTGGTATTTCTACTTTTACTTAAGTAAATGATCTGAATACTTCTTCCACCTCTGGTTCTAATTACTGACAGAAATTATGGACAAAACTACCAAAATAAGACGGAATAAGAAGTTGTATTGAAGCAGATTTGTGTTTTAAACATTTCTCAGTTTTTATCTTGAGGTTTCAGAACTTCGTCCTCAGAGTCAGCTATCCGTCCTCACCTCCCTTTCAGCAACATTTCACTTTACAATCAAAAGTCTCTACTTCAACATCAACATGTGGTCACTTTTGGACCAGATAGACCAGTTTTCAGCCATCTACGGCGCCGTGAGCCAACCTCTGCTGGAATAATTACAGCGCAGCAGATCTGCGGTCAGCGTTTACCCAAACCTGCGTCTGAAACCGACAGGAGTCCTGAGAGAAAAGGCCGCTGCTTCCTCTTCCTGCTGTTACTGTGTTTCTGTTAGCATTCCTGCTGATTTCTCTCTGCTAACGTCTCCACACACACATCATCATCATCATGGCAGTCAGACTGTGTTGCATGTTAACGTCTGAACGGTGATGATGATGATGATGATGTGGTTTCAGGTCTCTGGAGGTTCACTTTGGCTCAGATCTCTGGATGAAGTTTGGTTTGTTGTTTGTGTGTTTGCTTAGAAACGGCAGCGAAAACACAAAGACAGAAGAAAAGATCAATACGTCACTGTCAGTTTAAAGGGAAACTCCACCCAAAATCCACCTTCTGTGTATCTGAAACCGCCTGCAGGACTGAGGAGAGGCTTTAAAACATGTCCCCCTTTTTTACTATAATCTCTCTGAACAGCGTCCTCTGACCGTCCAGAAACCAGGGTCCAGATGAGACTGTAGCTCCCTTTCCCCAGGGACCAGGAACCTTTGGAGGAACTAGGGATCAGGGTCTAAATTAAGTACCGGGGGTACTTAGTAGTACTTTCCAAAAGTACAGGAACTTTCGGGGTGGAGCTTGCTGCGCTGAACATTTCTGATTGGTCGAGCTGCGACTGGCGGAGCAGGGGAGGTTTGACCGTCTGGACTGATGCTGGGTCACGGGCCGGCCTTCTCTGGTGCAGCGGCTCAGCTACTGCGCTGTTGAAGCCGTGGTGGAAGACAAAAAATACTTTCACCTCCTCTTAAAAAAAAACAACCCATTTAATCAGTATTTTTATAGTTATATTCTCCTAAAAAGACGTTTTGAATAGAACACAAACCAAAAATAAGAGAGTAAAGCAAAGCGCTCCTTGTAGTAAAGATGTAAACACAACTCTTCACTGAGTCTGTGGTCAGATTCACAGCAGTTACAAAGTGTGACCAGATTTCACAAAGAGAAAAAACATAGAAACTGCCTGCAGCACGATCCACCTCTAATGATTCAATGTATATAAATAAACCAGGGGTAGGACCCAAACGCAGACACTGAGGCTGAGCCAGTGCAGTTAAATACATTTTAAAGGTGAGGAAGACTTACACGGGAAACATGCAGGCAATGGTCAAAACCAGGGAAATCAGTCCAACAAGGCAACCGGCAGGGAGCAGGCGAAGTACAAAGTCCAAAATCCAGGCAGGGTCCAAGAAAAACCCAGAATAACTCCAGCAGAACTCACGGGTAACAAAAGGCCGGGACGCTTGACACTGGGACAATGACGGGAAGCACACAGACTAAATACACTCAGGTGAAGGGAGACAACGAGACACAGGTGAGACAACAAACAACAAGAGAGAGATATATTTCCCTTTGAAATGTTGCAGAGGAAAAACAAAGTCCTCCATAATGGAAGTTACTCAAGTAAAGTACGAGAACCGGCCTGAAGACTACAGTATTCTGGTAAAAGTGCTAGTTTCTTTGTGAAGACAGAGGAAGTTGTTCCTGCAGAAACCAGAACTCTGCAGCAGCAGCTCTGCTCGTATTGTTCGCCCTGTTTCATCGTCTCATTTAAGCTCCAGTCCCCTTTTTAAAACCACAAGTCTAAACACACTTAGCCCCGCGGCCGGCCACAAAAGCCTGCTGTTCACCTCTCCCTGACCAACATGCACCCGTCATGTTTAGAAAATAACCCTGCGGTCCAAAACACACAGCCGACTTCACCGCTGAAATAAATCTCAATTTCCTTCAGCCACTTTCTTCATTTAGCAGTTATGTAATGAATTATCGAAGACTCAAACTGCCTCGTTTCTCCGGGACGATCAGGATTATCTGACAGGAAATCATTGACACATCTGTCAGTGACGTGATGGTAACACGTGGATCGTTCAGAGCGAGGTCTCACTGTGATCATTATTCCTGCGCTCAGCACACCCACGTCAAATTTAATGGGGCTGTCAGAGGAGGCTGAGGTGTGGTCACCAGCCATTTTCCAAATAATTACCCTTCACAACAGAGGCGTTATTGTGTCGAACTCTGGGCCTCAGAAAACTAGGTGAAGTACACGGTGAAGTACCCTGAACACAGCTCAGAACTACAGATACTCTACATGTATTTGATAATAGTATTTCCACTCTGGTAGAGGAGGAGAAACCTGCCTGAACCTGATCTCTGTGGAGAGATGCCTGGACTCCAGAGGTGATCCACAGAAACAACAGAGAATCATTCGTAAAAGAAACAAGTGGCAGCATGTTATATCGCCACGGGAAGGTCACGGCATTATTAAAGCGTCCGAGCATTACAGAGTCCAGATAAATGGAAGTATAGAATAAATACACAGATATAAAGGACAAATGTCTGCCACCAAAGGTATCGTCTCTACAACAAGATCACAATATTTGGTTTGTACTAGTTTGTACTTTATCAATTGTCTGGTGTAAATGTGGAGCGTGCCCTGCAAAGAATCTGCAAAGTAACTGACGTTATCAAATAAATGTAGCGGAGTAGAAGTATAAAGTAGCATCAAATGGAAATACTCAAGTAAAGTACCTCAAAGTTGTACTGAAGTGCGGTACTTGAGTAAATGTACTTAGTTACTTTCTGCCTGGATATTACTGTACGTCAGGCAGTAATCCAGAATCCATAGACCCACATTAGGTTTTGTAACTCGCGTTTTAATCATTTCATAGATTTTGTACTGTTTGAGGTCTAGGGATTTACTCTGGGAAATAAACACGATCAGCTCGGACTAGGATCAATAGATCCATACTAGCCTACATGTGTGAAAAAACAAAGTTCCTCTTAACTCAGGAGCATGAATGATTCATGTGATGTAGATACAATATGATTTATGATCTTTAATTTCTTATTTGTTTGAGTTTTTATTTTTGTTGGCCGTCGTAGTTGTTGTATTCATTTTGTTCTTTTTGGTTCAAAAAAAGGTTAAAAAGCGTTGCTGATTTGAAGGCCGATGCTTTAATTGGATCAGCCTCCTGACGCCGTGATTGGTCGGTTGGACAGACGAGCTTGTTGCCGCCACCTGTGTGACGTTCACTGACTCAGACAGATGAAGACCTGAAAGCTCAGCAGCTGCGAAACCATTGAGTCTTTCCTGAAAGAAAGAAAGAAAGAAATAATGTCGTCTGTAGGAGTTCGTGTGTGTGAACGTGACCCAGACGCTCAGTGGTGTGATTTCTCAGCGCAGACAGGCTGACCTCCAGTCCATCTTCCCCCCCAGACCAGTTTCCAACAGGAAATACCTCCGCGTGGTCCACCTACCTCAAAGACGAAGACCAGACCTGAACTCTGAGTCGCTCACAGGACTTCAGAAGCTGCAGATAGTTTCTCTTTATTCACTTTAAAGAAACTTTGAGTTACAGAGAAAGAAAACAGGAAGATGTGAGGAGACAATCACACCTGTTCACCTGCAAGAGGTTCCACGAGACAGGTGAGAAAATAAGAAAATAAAACATTTATAAAAGTAAGTACAAAATAAAATACACCAGAAAAAAAATAAAAAAAATTAATACAAATAAAGGTAAATAGAATTATAAAATAAAGGCAAATAAAAATGCATTGAAGAGTCAATAGAAATATTAAATAAATAAAAAATGTAAATAATTAAAACATTTAAAAGTAAATAAAAATACAAAATAAAGTAAGAATACAATAAAAATAGAACAAATTAAAATACTAAATAAAACATCCAAATTAAATAAAAATGTAAAAAGAAATACAAAATAAAAAATCTAAATTTAAGATTAAAAATAAAGAAAAATATAAATAAAAAATTGAAATATATATGAGTGGATATAAGTATAAAATTAAAATAAGTGTAAAGCACCAAAGTGGATTTAGAGGTATGTACGGTATAATAATACGATGTAATAATATAAGTAATGAGTGCTGTCCAGTTAAGTGCAGCTTATTAAGATGATTATGAGACGGAGGATATTGCACAGCAGTAATAGAGGTATGACTAAATATCAATATGTGTGTGTTTAATGTTGTGTGTGTGTTTCTGCCCCCGTCACCACGACGACAGACAGGTCCTCCAGCTTCAGGTGGGAGAAAAAACTGCCTTTCCAAAATAATCAACCTCCAAATATTTGTACAAGTTAGAGCAACATCAGCAGTCAGAGATCTCGAGTGTTACACAAAAACACACACAGGTGATCTCACACAGGTGATCACACACAGGTGATCTCACACAGGTGATCACACACAGGTGATCTCACACAGGTGATCTCACACAGGTGATCACACACAGGTGATCTCACACAGGTGATCTCACACAGGTGATCTCACACATCACACACAGGTGATCACACACAGGTGATCTCACACAGGTGATCTCACACATCACACACAGGTGATCACACACAGGTGATCACACACAGGTGATCACACACCACACACAGGTGATCACACACAGGTGATCTCACACAGGTGATCTCACACAGGTGATCACACACAGGTGATCTCACACAGGTGATCACACACAGGTGATCACACACATCACACACAGGTGATCACACACAGGTGATCTCACACACAGGTGATCACACACAGGTGATCACACACAGGTGATCTCACACATCACACACAGGTGATCACACACAGGTGATCACACACAGGTGATCTCACACAGGTGATCTCACACAGGTGATCACACACAGGTGATCACACACAGGTGATCTCACACAGGTGATCACACACAGGTGATCTCACACATCACACACAGGTGATCTCACACACAGGTGATCACACACACAGGTGATCTCACACAGGTGATCACACACACAGGTGATCTCACACAGGTGATCTCACACAGGTGATCACACACATCACACACAGGTGATCTCACACAGGTGATCACACACAGGTGATCACACACAGGTGATCTCACACAGGTGATCTCACACATCACACACAGGTGATCACACACAGGTGATCTCACACATCACACACAGGTGATCACACACAGGTGATCACACAGGTGATCACACACAGGTGATCTCACACATCACACACAGGTGATCACACACAGGTGATCTCACACAGGTGATCACACACAGGTGATCACACACAGGTGATCTCACACAGGTGATCACACACAGGTGATCTCACACATCACACACAGGTGATCACACACATCACACACAGGTGATCACACACAGGTGATCACACACATCACACACAGGTGATCACACACATCACACACAGGTGATCACACACAGGTGATCACACACAGGTGATCTCACACATCACACACAGGTGATCACACACAGGTGATCACACACAGGTGATCACACACATCACACACAGGTGATCACACACAGGTGATCACACACATCACACACAGGTGATCACACACAGGTGATCTCACACAGGTGATCACACACAGGTGATCACACACAGGTGATCTCACACAGGTGATCACACACAGGTGATCTCACACATCACACACAGGTGATCACACACACAGGTGATCTCACACATCACACACAGGTGATCACACACAGGTGATCACACACATCACACACAGGTGATCACACACAGGTGATCTCACACAGGTGATCACACACAGGTGATCTCACACATCACACACAGGTGATCACACACAGGTGATCTCACACAGGTGATCACACACAGGTGATCTCACACATCACACACAGGTGATCACACACAGGTGATCTCACACATCACACACAGGTGATCACACACAGGTGATCTCACACAGGTGATCACACACACAGGTGATCACACACACAGGTGATCTCACACAGCAAACCAGCACCTCCAGTAAGGTGATGCCCTCAGTCGTACTGGTTTTAAGGCATTTCACTAACGAACCTTCCTGTCAGATCTGCTGTTTCTGCTGTGACTGAAGCAGACGAATTGTTGTGAGTTTACATCGTCATTTTCTAAAGTGACCTGAGACAAAGTGAGCTGGTTTACACGGACCAGCTAGTTCCTGTCTGCAGCACAGATCAGTCACATGGATCACTTATAGTACTGAAGTTATCTTCGCTGTATTAGAGTGTATTACATTTTGATTTCTGACTAGAAAAGATTGTCTCGTTGCAGACTTATTTATTATTATTTCTATTAGTGCTTCTGTTCCTGTGTGCGCTGACGTGACAGCGAGCAGCTGCAACGACAGAGTTTCCCCCTCGGGGATCAATAAAGTGTTTCTGATTGATTGTTTCAGGAGGTGAGCGCTGAGCAGCTCCAAAGGTTCAGGCTGTGTGTGAGGCGGCGATGGTGGTATAGTGGTGAGCATAGCTGCCTTCCAAGCAGTTGACCTGGGTTCGATTCCCAGCCATCGCAAGTGTTTACATTTAACGCACAATACAGTATGTGACAGAGAAGCTTGAGCTCAGTGTTATTGATCTGCAGCGACTTGGATTGTTTAAATGTATTTTATTTATTTATTGAATATCGAAGCAAAGTGAACCAGGTACATGTGATGCTACTATAAAGGCCCCAAATCCACAGGGAGAAACCATTCAAAAGCTTTGATATGTGTTCATTTCTCCAGACATTTAACCCAAATTTGCCCAAATCTACACTGTCATTGAAGAATTAATGGGCACCTATAATGATACATTTTAAGGGTCTTTTACCCCTTAAAATCCATTCAGAAACACACTAAAAACCATTAATATCCATTAATATATCCATACATTTATAAATAAATAATAATATAAATAATAAAGTAAAAAATACATTAAAATTAATTGAAGAGAGTAAATTGAAATACAAAATAAAAAAGCGAACAATATGAAATCAATTCAAAATGTAAATAAAATTTGAAAACATAACAGAAAGGGAATAAGAACAAAGGGGAAACAAATAATACAATGAAATTATTATTATTATTGTGAGAAATATAATGAAAAATAATCAATAAGTCAATTAATGAAATTTAAAAATAGAAAAACCAAATGAATACAGAGTGTGAGAGAGCGGGAAACAGGAACAAAAGGGAAATAAAACTTATTTTAATGTAAAGAATATATAATAATATGAATACTGTGTTTTTGAGCATTGATTAAGGATATTTTAATGGATCGGTGTTTTAATAGAGCTGATTAAAACAAATACAACTTTATTGAAATCCCCGCCTGCTGTTCGGTCCTTCCTCCATCGGGGGGCGGTGTGCCGAGGCGAGTCGGAGCTTTCTGGGCCTTCAGATGAAATTACATAATTCTTGGAAAGTTTTGTTCAGTGGTGGCGTGGAAAAATTAATTGTCGCTCCCTCAGCGTGCAGTTATTTTAGGACGTGCTCAATCAGAGAGGAGGTATTTTCTCTGAGCGATACAACACTCAGCAGCCTCCTCCGTCACACACTGACCGACTCTTTTCCTCTGAATTGAGTTCTGGTGGAAATGTTTCAGAAATATTTTCTGAAAAGGCTCCGAATCTGTGAAATGAAATAAGCGAGGTCTCGTCTGCCAGACTGTCAGATTTTACAGTCGGCTGGAAGACGTTCAGGATAAAATCCACCCACTCTGTGCTGTGAAATGAACTGGGGCAGTAAATAAAACTCGGCCTCACTGTAGGTGGAGGTGGTGGACTCTGCTCTGCGGCATGTAAACCACCAGGAACAGGCTGTGTTTGACTTCTGAAGTTTCAGAACCTGAGAACTTCTTCTTTTAAGGTTATTTTCTGAATTATTTCGCAGTTTAACGTGAAGAGATAATCAGACACACGCTGCACGCCTCCTCTGTTTGCTTCTCCTACGTGGAAATAAAAAGTGAGACTCAGTGTTTCAGGACGCAGAGTTTAAATCTGAGACACCGGCAAAAACACCGATTTCCACAACACAAAGGCAGCTCTGTAAAATCTGTTAAATCGCTAAAACGTAACGCCGTGAGGAGACATCACACTGTAGGTGATCACAAGTTTATACCGATATACAATACAACTTTATTGTCCACTGCGCTGGAAGCAACAGCAACAAAAATACAACTGCAACACGACAGCGATAGCAACATAAAATGACTCATGCACTGAATGTAGCTCAAAGAGCGTCACGCACAGATAATGACAATAACATAGCAATAAGCCATTAGGGCAACATTTCCACTTCTTGGGCCCTGAAGTGGTAAAACCATAGATTCACAACCGCAGATCCGACTGTAGGAAATAAATATTCTCATCTAAACCAGAAACAACTGTGATCGTTTTAATAGGTGGCCTCAAACAGCACACGTTACAGCACGTCGCCGGTCAGTCTCCGCTGCCGGCTGGAGGTGAAGCCAAAAACACCAAAACAAAAAAAAGATGGCAGAATTATTGCCGTTATTGCCTACTCCGAGGTCTTGTGCCCTCTCAGATTCATCTTGCAAGCCTTTCAGGTTGGGAACTGCTGCTCTAGCGCCTCCTTCAGGACAAACTTTACATTTTAGACTCTAACAGATAAACCATCACGATGTTTGTTCCATATGTCGTGATCATTAAAGCCTCTAGCAGGGCTTTTACTCCTGTTTGGTACGTATATGCAGCCGGTTGCCGCGGTGATCACGGTGTGAGAGTGTTGCCGGTGTGCAGCCGGTTGCCGCGGTGATCACGGTGTGAGAGTGCTGCCGGTGTGCAGCCGGTTGCCGCGGTGATCACGGTGTGAGAGTGTTGCCGGTGTGCAGCCGGTTGCCGTGGTGATCGCGGTGTGAGAGTGTTGCCGGTGTGCAGCTGGTTGCCGCGGTGATCGCGGTGTGAGAGTGTTGCAGGAGTTTTAATCCGTCTAGAAATTGAATATTGTCACAAACTTTCAGCTCAAAGCAGCGTCTGTCTGAAAATATCAACATCAACCAAAGCGATGTTGGTTAAACTCTTGTTGACTCAGGCTTCAGTATCACAAACCGCTGAGCAGAGCATCAATCACCTTGACACCTGACCTCCTCCTCCTCCTCCTCCTCCTCCTCTTCCTCCTCCTGCAGTCTTACAGGAGGTCAGGGAGGAGGCACAGGCTGTCAGAGGTGTGGGCAGACGGTGGTGACAGACCACACCTGCTCCATCAGGTCCAGCCCCCCCTCTGTGAAACAGGAGCTGGAGGGGGAACCCGAGGAGGAAGCTGGACTCCTCCTCCTCCTCTTCCTCCTCTTCCTCTATGAGCTGGCAGAAACTATTCATCATCCCGGTTGAGAGAGGGCTTCTGTCCTCAAGCTTTGTTTAAAAACTGCCAAAAACCTTTCTGGGTCTACAGTGTTTGCTTTGTTTCCACTGACGACGGCAGTTTGAGCTGTTTATCAAAAAACGATCAGGATCTCCCATTTTGAGTTATTTTAAATGGACAAAGTGGCTGGACTTCCAGCACTGAACATCAACAAGGCAAAAGACACTGGCTGATGTGTCAGCAACCGTAAGTGGGACAGTGAATTGCGTATCATCGGCATACAAACAGAAGTCTGTATAGTCTGTTTGCACATTATATATAAAAGAGTAACAGATAGATGGAGAATGTTAGGACTGAACATCAGGCGGCTCAGTTGGACAGATAAACATCTCTGATGCTAACGTAGCTTAGCTTTCCACGGGGTTGATTAAGACACTGCGGTCCAAACGCTGAGCTGAGAATTAAAACTGAATAAAGGGCTCCTTTAAAAAAAAAACTAAAAGATAAACAGTGGTGAGTTTAAAACTGCAGGGAAATGATGGTGCAGAAGCCAACAACAGCTGTATTTCATCTGAGATAATTAACCTGTAACCTCGAGACAATGAAACGATTGCAGCCGTTCTCTGCTTCCGTCTGATAGACAGGGAGCAGATAAAAATGGCTAATATGGATTTTCTGTGAATGATCAAGACTGATTCTTAAAATCTCAGTGAATGTGTGTTTACACTAAATGTTATGTGTAGACTGTGGTTACTAATAAGTTAGGGCTGCGCAAAATGTAAAATGCCTTTTCAGTCAATGTAGATGCTAGCTGCTACATTAGCTTGAGTCATGAACTGTGTGGCGAGTAGTTACGGTGTCGCCCCGGCCGTCACAGTCTACAGGACTGTGGTGAGTCCAGCAGACATCTTGTTTCAAATCTAACAGTCGCATCTATCAAAGACTCTGCAGACTCTACTCTGTTCAGTCTGTCCCTGCCGTGTAGCCGGTAGCTAACGCTAGCTCGTCACCTACATAAACAGCAAGATGAATTACAGAGCAGACTTTCAGTTTCTGCTCTGACTGAAAGCGATCATTAGTGGATGCTCTGTGCTTAGCTGAAGCATCTGGAGGTGACGGCCACGGCTACATAATGATGAGCCCGCTCAGCTGATGCACCTGTAAGCCTAAAAAAATCGAAATGGATTAGTCTTGCACGGTTGCAGGTTTAGTCTTTAGGCTCAGTCCGATGTGTTTACAGTCTGTCGTGTTCACTTTAAGCAATTTAATACGCAAAGAAACCAACAGTCTTTCTTTGTTGTTCCCACGATACATTTATGTAATATTGGTATCTGAGGTAACATAATTAATCAAAAATGTGATGAAATCTATTTGAAATTAAGGAGATCAGTTCCAGTGTCCAACCTTAATGGCAGAAATGTGTGGACCAATCATCTAAAACACTGCAGTGCACTTAGTTTCTGATTTATTTGTGCCTCTGGCTTGTGTAAAGAATCTTGTACCGTCTAAAAGTAAATTACAACAACACTTTTTAAAAATAAATGAACTGCAGGAATGCAGTGAACCTCACACATGGATAAGAGCTACACTTGTAAATCTGACCACAGATCAGCCTGCAGCAGCAGGAACAGAAACAACTCTCATCTGTTGCTACACCGACCTCATGTCAATGAATGTGAATCTGTTCCAGCTGAGCGCCGTTCACACCTGAACTTCTGTTGTGAAACAAACATCCATTTGATCAGGTGGAGCCGCTGCGGTGTCACCGACAGACACCCAAAACACGCATTACAGCATGCAGGGGGAATTCTGGGCCGGGATTGGTCGGCGGGGGCGGACAGGTATGAGCCGTGTGATGCGTTCAGACCACACAGAGCCGTCGCACCAACGCTTCACGTCGCTGAAGTTTCCTCTTGTAAATATTTAGTGCTGTCGGTGTCTGCAGGCTGCAGCTTGTGTGTGAGTGTACGTGCACACACACTAAAGCCTCAGGCGAGCTTTAATTACACTGTTACCAGTAAAGAGAATTTCTTTCATGTGGTGCATACCTGTCTGCAGGTATGTCTGCGGGGGGGCTTGTCTTTAAGAGCCTCATTTAGAATGTGTTGGAGGAAGTACTCAGATCCTTTACTGCAGTAAAAGTGCTAAAACAACACTGTAAAAATACTCTGGTACAAGTAAAAGTCCTGCAGTGAAAATGTTAAAGGTCCAGCGTGTCACATTTAGGAGCAGCTGTCGGCAGAAATGGAATATAATATTCATAAGTGTGTTTTCATCAGTGTTTAATCACCTGAAAATAAGAATCGCTGTGTTTTCGTTACCTTAGAATCAGCCCTTTATATCTGCAGAGGGAGCGGGTCCCCTTCCACGGAGGCCGCCATGTTGCACCGCCATGTTTCTACAGTAGCCCAGAACGGACAAACCAGACACCGGCTCTAGAGAGGGCCGTTAGCGTTTCTCGGCCACCGTAGTTTCTCCTGCACGCTTGGAAGGGGAGGGCGAGGCGAGCGGGCTTCAAATGGTTGCAAACTGCAGTTTCATCACTAGATGCCACTAAATCCTCCACACTGGGCCTTTAAGTAAAAGTACTAATACAACAATGGAAAAATCCTCCATTACAAGTAAAAGTTCTGCATTGAAAATGTTGCTGCAGTGAAAGTGTGTGAGTGTGATCAGGATCCTTAAAGCATTAAAGCAGTGCAGCGTCCCTGCGGCTGCTGTGCTGTTATATATTCTGTCATCAGGTTATTATTCCTCGTGCATTAATGGAAAGCAGGATGTTGCTGCTGCAGCTGGTGGAGCCGGAGCTCATGTTGAACCGGTTTGTATCGGACTGCAGCTGATGATGCTTTTCATTCTGGATCCATCTGCTGATTCTTTTCTCCGTCCATCCATCGATCGGTTTGGAAAACTGGTGAAAACGGTGAGAAACGCCGTCCACGGCGACCGAGCCCAAAGCGGCGCCTTCGCCGCGTCGTCGTGTCCGGCGACGGTCCAAGCTCGGCGTTATTAACAAACATCACAGTTATTACAGTCGTTCAGAGGAAAAGCAGCAGATCTGCACGTCTGAGGAGCTGCAGCCAGGAAGGGATTTACAGGAGAAACGACTTCAAACATCAAAACAGCTGCTGATTCATTTCCTGTCAGTCGACTGATCGATTAATCGATTCAGCCGAACTTGTATAAACTGTTTAATTTATAACAAAACATCAGATTTTGCATGTTGGATAAACAGACCTATACAAACATACGAAACAGAGATTCAGACGAAGCAATTAGAGACAGCGAGAGAAGAAGAAGAAAACCGATGAGAATCTTTGTTTAATTAGTTAAGATGCAGCAAAAAAATCTAATATTGTTTTGGGATTTATAATTAGAACGTGTTTTACTGAGGAGAGTCTGTATCACATGGACACGACAGCTGTAACCACGGTAACTGTACACAACAAAGATGGCGACAGCTGTAGCCACGGTAACTGTACACAACAAAGATGGCGACAGCTGTAACCACGGTAACTGTACACAACAAAGATGGCGACAGCTGTAACCACGGTAACTGTACACAACAAAGATGGCGACAGCTGTAGCCACGGTACCTGTACACAACAAAGATGGCGACAGCTGTAACCACGGTAACTGTACACAACAAAGATGGCGACAGCTGTTGCCTCAGAATTCTTAAAGACAATAAAAATGCGGGACAACAATGAGACTAAGATGTCTTTCGTTTTTGTGACTAAAACCAACGAAAATCAAATGAGTAAATTTGGATTGAAACTAACGTACGTTTTCGTCAAAGACTAAAACTAATTCAGAATCGGGTGCCAAGCTAACCCTGTTTCAGAGATTTTAAGTCCAGCTCTGCGTTTGGACATTCGCACACGTTTAGATTTCAGTTTCCCGCCACAAAAAGCAGTTTTGTCGTCTTTATGTCGAGCATTTCTGCTCTCGCCGTCTGCCAGTCCTATAAGTGATGAATGATGGAGGATAAGTGGAGGAAGACAGTGACTGACCACAGGCACATCGCCGCAGACCAAAATGACAGAGGTCATAAAATGTCAGGAAATAAAAGCTGCTGCTGCCAGAGCTGCCTTTAACACAGTCTGAGCTCTTTATATGTTTTTCCAGCCTTGCTGAGGTCTCCCCACTTTGACTGCTGCCGTACTTAGTGCAGAGCAACAATAGACGCTGGTGTTTAGAGCCAAACGAGCTAAAATAGCTGCTGGATGCTAAACGCTGCTCAAAGAGGAGGATAAAGGAAGTGATGAGTCGATGAGCGAGTGGATGCAGAGCCTCTCCGTCTCCTAGCAACAGGAGACGTGCCGTGTAAATGACAGAGAGGTTTAGTCTCCGTCTGCCAGCAGTGAGACGCCGACGACACACGATGACACGCAGACGTGCACGTGTCAATAACTTCACCTCAAGGGATTATGGGAAGATGTGCAGACTCAGCGGGCGTCGACTCGTTAAGTTACAGTAACAGCAGGAACTGAAGTTCCAGGATGTTGTTTCCACTGAGGTCAGTTAATGCGGAGCACACCTCATACAGCGTTAATATCAATCATTATATTAGTTCTTGTCCTTTTATATACAGCTGTGAAGTATATTTACTCAAGTACTGTACAATGTTGAGGTACTTTTACATTTTCTGCTGCACTACATGTATTTATCAATACATATAATCAACTAATAAATTGTGATGTATTATTACAGATTAAATTCACGAGTTCACCAGCAGAATATGATGAACACATTGATGCATCAATAATTATAATCCAGTAATTGAATTATTCTGCACAACGAGCACTTTAACTTTTTGGTGCTTTAAGTACTTCCTGATGCTGATACTTTGGTACTTTTTGATTTGATTGATTTTGAATGCTTTTACTTGTAGCAGAGTATTTCTACACTGACTGCTTTCCCTGAAGTACACGAGCTGAGTACTTCTGCCCCCGCCGGCTGCGATGCTGCATCGGACATTGTTTTGCTGATATCGGCCAGCTGCACGTGACGTTTTGGGATGTTGGTGCTCTTCCTGCACTAAGTGTTGTTAATGTTTTCATAGGACTAAATGCGGTTTTATATAGAGTTCATGCATTGTCCTATATGAGGGAATCCTCTGTGTTTTAACAGGAAGTTTAATGATTGTTTTATTTTATTAACTTGTTGCAAAACTGCGAGCTTAACTTCCTGTCCATGACTTCCTGTTGGCATTCAGAGTCAGAATCAGCTTTAATGCCACAGACGGGGGATGGACTTCGGTATTCTGATGCCTGACAATAAACACGGTAGAATTATAAAGAATTATAAAGAAACATAAAGCAAGTCCTGCAGGTCAAGAATCGTAACTAGAACGCTGAGGATAAGATCTTCAAGAATATTAAACAAAAAGAAAAGAATAAAGAATATGTACAACATGACGACATGTTATTAAAGTACAGTATGTGCAAAACTTTACGGGGGCTTTAATGGGTATTAGGAGAGATGTGAATTTTCTTTGCTTTCTTTACATATGTGATACTTTAACAAGTGTGGAGTGAACGTAGTAATATCTTTGTTTTATTTCATTTCATGCATAAATCTGCTAATTACAAGTTTGTGATAAAAACGCTCACGGTTTCATATTAAGAGGTTTTCACGTGAGAGTGTCCCGACTGCAGTACAGACAGGTCAGTTACATGTGCAACGCAGAAATATACAGATATGGAAGCCCAGAACCATGTTTGCAATCATTTTATTTTATCCCATAATCTCAAGATCATGAGTTAATTATCTTTTCATCCTCTGATGATAAAGTTGTCTTCCCAAGATAAAGAGATAATTAACTCACGATATGCAACTACTGCTCTTCTCGGCTTCCCTGTGTGTGGAGATACGCTGGATTTTGCCCGTTAAACAAATATGTCTTTTATATTTGTTTTGTTCTTGACTGAGCACAAATTAAGTAATTGGAGAGCAAAATTGCTTTTTTTGTTCCCCTCTGAGACTTGGTTCAACACCACCATGAACCACCACTTAGTGCCACCCTCAGGACACATGTAATGATATAAATAAGCTGTAATGAATAACGCTGTCATCCCGAGATAACGGGATCAAATAAAGGCTGTTTTTAGCTTCACAAAGCTTCCTTTTCGACATTTAAGTTAAACACAGCCTCAGTGTGGATGCGTGTCCAGAGCTTTAATCTGCCGCAGTGTCGTTTGATTGGCTCTCAGGTGTATCTGGCAGTGAGTGTGTGTTCACAGAGCAAAGAGTAGAAGTGTGTTTGGCTTCGACGGATGTTGGCGTGGCCCGTTGGACTGACTGAGAGTCTGTGTGAAGAGAAACCACCCACACTTCAGTGATGCACAGCAGAGCCAACAGAAACTCCTCTTAGCACTTACTTAATGCGTCTGGATGGTCTGTTTAAAACCTCTGCAGGAGGAGAACATAATGCTCTTCACAGAGCAAAACATGTATTTAAATAGTGGTGGTGAGGACTAAAATGTGTTTTGTCCCGCTGAACAGTGCGACGTCTAATTAAAAATCACACTTCAAGAGCAAAAACACTTAAATTTTAAGACTTCACTCTTAAAATTTCACTTAAAGCAGGGTTACTCATTGGCAGCTAATAATTATATGATAATGCAGCCAATACACATCATTTCTAAAATACTCAAAACAGCCTCACTATTCATAAACAAGATGGCAGACCTGTTTAACTCACCGGTGCCGTGTTGCCAGGTTTGGCCCAAACAGCTGCTGGACGGTTAATGAGAAGCAGGCTGGTGTGGGATCATTTGCGTAGGTTAATAAAAACATTACACACACACATATATATATATATATACTGCACACCGCACTATGAGCATGTGACCTCAGGGCTTTAACTGAGACGCTCCGCTAAGGCCTCGTGCTAGCTAACGTGTAGTGTACGAACAGACCAGGTGGAGAGCGAACAGCGGGCAGACTGCAGGTGCTCCGAGTAAAAAGCGAAGGCTTCGAGCCAAACGAGATGATTTTTATTTGTGCTGCGTTCGTGTTTAAGCTGCAACCAAATGCTCCGGTTTCAAGCGAATGTTTCCCGGTCCAAGTGTGTGTTACTGACCGCGTCCCGCCCGCTGAAGGGTCAGCGCGCCTACAGTAAATCACAGAAGCCCACCTTTTCTCCCGTACGGTGTCTGGCCACCACCTTGTCTACTAATTTGCTTTGCCAAATATGTTTTGGAGGGAACACAGCTGCTGCCTGGACTTCATTCACTAGCAGTGGTTTTTCCATCACTGACTCACGGACATTAGGGGGAAGTCGGGGGGGGGGGGGATAGCTGGACGTTCAAAGCTCAGTATCCCGTAATTACGTTCATATTGGACGATGCAGCACCTCACGGTTTGCGTCCAGTACCAAAGCAGGAAGTAGCGCCTCCTTTATGTAGCGAGGTCTCCTGGAGTTGCTATGTCACCACTAAAATCTGCCCAATGATTTATTGCAACTCCGATGAGACACAACAGCACCTCCTGATGGACTGCTGCAGGGCTCAAGAGGTCTGGTCCACCTTGAAAGGACTCGGTCTCTCTTTTGATATAAATTACAACTCAGTCATGTGCGGCCTCCTAGAAGAGAAGACGCCTCCCAAACAAAAAGAACTTTTTCAGCTGGTCATCAGCATCGTTTGTGTACAGATCTGGAAAACCAGATGCGCCATGGTTTTACAGCAGACTGTCATCGACAGCAACATGGTCGTAAAGCACGTGCTGACTGACCTCCGGAGGAGGAGGACTTTAGATAAAAGACTTTTATTCCCCTGGAACACACTGCACCTTTAATATTTTACCTTTTTGTGCACTTTATCCCTTGGCACTTCATATTGGCTTGCACTTTTACCACTTTGTATTATGTTTAGCATTTGCGTATGAATTGTATTGAATTATTTATGCTGTATTGTTGTAAACTTTGTATTTAACTTGTTAAAACTTAAAGATTTTATTAAAAAAAACGAAAGAAAGTAAAGCTGCTAATCCTTCTGACTTTGTGAAGAAGAAACAGAGGATGGGGGGGTGGAGATATCGCTCACGGGTCTCTGGGGCTCAGAATAAAAAAGCAGCTCGTTAGCGATGCAGATACGACAGTTTCAGTGCTGAGGTTTTGAGATATTGGCCGCTAAGACTTTTGCCTCGACCCAAAAACAAAGAAGGTGAAGTGAGAGCTTTAAACTCTCGGTAAAGAAGTGGTGAATAGTGATTTTATAAGTCTGTTTTGCTTGTTTTATTAACTGACGACGGAGTGTTAGGGCCGCACTGAGGAAAGAAAATCTGAGATTTCGAGAATAAAGTCGTAATATTTAAAGAAAATGTTCATTTTTTACGAGATTTTAATACTCTGTAGTAGTAAGTTTCACACCTGTTTCAAAGGGCCCAGATTCACTGTGTGGCATTTAGTTTGTGGTCCTTTAATGAACTGTGCATTTCTTTACGAATATGCAGAAGAGCCTTGTGTCAAATCTAGTTTCAATACCTTTATAATAATGATAATAATAATAGAGCAAACCTGCGGTGGGTCAGTATTCTGCTACGTGTTACTGCACAGGCAACATGTCCAAAGAGTCTCACCTGTACTCTGATGTCAGCGGGACCCCTCCCTGTTTAACACTACAGAGGACCAGATTTCATTACAGGCACTGTGTTCCCGCTGAACCAGCCTGAACCTTGGCCCCACTCTCTGCTGTCTAATCGGGATGTTGAGCTTTAATTGTGATAAATAGCGTAAACAGTCAGTGTTAGCCTGCAGGATGCGTTAGCCTCCCTGTTATTATGTTCTGCTCAGTGAACAATGACGTTGATCAGCGAAACAAACGCTCCCCTGAACTTCAAAGACCGACAGCTCGGCAATTACCTGCAGAGTCTCCGAGGCAGTTTGATTCGGGGTGCGTCCGCTCTGCTTTGACGACAGAAGAAAAGGAGTCTTCACGGAATCTGACAGGCAGGTATGAATCAAACGTGATTATTACCTGCTCAGGTGAAGCTGCAGGGAGTTCGTGTTCTCACTGCTGACTGAGAGGACAGCGAGCTGATGGGGTTTCAAAGGATCTGCCAAAGTAATCTGGTGGATTGACGCTGACTGAGAGATGATTTGGAGATTTTCTCCATTTTTAGTCAACAGTAGAAGAAGAAGGTCAAATCAAAGTCGCAGTGTCACACTATAAAACTCTCCATTACAAGTAAAAGTCCTGCATTTAACCTTTTAGGTAATTTAGGTAAAAGTACAGAGTATAAAGTGAATATGCAGAATGGCTCCTGTCAGTGTTTTAGTACTTATATATTACAGGATCAGGGTCATTGATGAATTAAATGGACTGTTGTAGCTGGTCAATGTGGAGCTAATTTTACCTCCTTTATAAACTGTTGGGTTGTTTAATCTGTAAAAATGCACCATATTTTATAAACTGATCACATAAATCTGAATCTGAGTGGTGTAAATGGATATACTGCAGTAAAGTACCTCCACACTGTATTTCAGTGCAGTGCTTCTAGTACTGCGTCTGAACTTTAACTCAGATACTGGTGGTGCCTTTCACATCGCAGACTTCTGAAGCAGCTGCTCAACACTAAACTCTGCTTATGATCAACTCATTGATCCTTGGTCCTGTCTTTTACTACGTCCTCTGTTGTACTCAGTAGTAAATGGATTGACCTGCCGCTCCTGAGGAAACGCTGACACCCCCACCACAGAGAGCTCGCTCCCAGGCTGGACAGGTTTGCACCAGCACTCCCCGCTCCCCTCAGGGCGGGGGCACACTTCAGGACTCAGACTAAGTGTGGGCCGGGTCTTGCTCTGCAGTAAAACGTGTGGAGTAATAATCGATCGCATTGCGGATTTGATGAAGGAAAAGAAAATAACAGGAAACAGTGTGTTTTCAATCATCAGGGAATCGACCACCATTAGTGTGCTCGCTGCGTGTCCACGCTCAGCGTTAGCGGATGCTAACCCTGAAGCATTCGGGATTGAGCTGCATGGGACAGCTGCAGATGCATCACCAAGGCCTTGAAAGACATTTCACTGAGGATTTGTTTGGATCAGTGTCTAGTTTCTGTTGCTTGTGGCGGGGCATCGGCAGGACAGGGGAAACAGCGGGCGTTGCTGGCCAGCTGTGCGGTAAACTCCCCGCCGTTTTTGTGTGGCGCTGCGTGAACCATCGGCTTGAAGTAGCAGTAGGTGATGTCATCAAGGACGTTTCATTTTCAGGGGCCGGTTGCACAAAACACCAAAAGTTTTCTCCTTAAGTTTGACACTTAAGTGTTAATTTCTCCTTAGCTGAGGAACTTACTTCCAGAATCCCTTAGTTAAGGAAAAACGTTAAGGCATTTCTGCTTCGAAAGAGATTGGAGGCCGTTTGTTTGCTTGCACTGGCACTCGTGACAGCTACCTGTTGTCTTACCTGTATAGTACAAAATATGGCAGAAGAGAAGAAGACAAGAAAGCCAAATGGTCAGAGGGGGAGAGCATTATACGTCTGGAGGAAGCAGCAAACAGAGAACAACGAATTGTGATGAAGATGTATTCAAGAAGTCTGGTGAAGAGGTCCAAAACAAAGAGATCACTAAGTTGCTTCAGGAAGGAATCTGGTGAGAATAACTTAGTTAACTCACAGCACTTGAAGTAACCGTTAAGGTCAACAAGAAATCTCTGACATCTTCTTCTAACGAGTTATTTATTCATTGCTGATTTCATTACACGTTAAGTATTTAAGCTGCAGATAAACTAGACTGTAACGGTTAACGTTATAGCCTAGCGGGCTAACATGCAGCAGGCTTAATGCCATAACTAGCTTCTCCTTTGGACTGTAACCTAATGTGCTATAAATGAAGAATTTAATAACAAAATGGATTCTATACAAAATGTAATTTTCTTCATTTATCGGCATGAAATGTTGCGGTTAAGAGAGTCAGCGGTACCTTAGGCTAATTTCCTTACTTTGGTTGCTAAGGGCTTTTGTGCAACAGTTTAACTGACTTTAAGGGATTCCTTAAGTGTAAGACCAAGATAAGGAGAAACCCCTAAATACTTAGTGAACATTTTGTGTAACCGATTTTATTTTAAGGAAACCTTAACTAGGACTTTAAGGAAAATCTTAATGTGAAGTGTTTTGTGCAAGATCCTTTCGATAAACTCTACTCGCTGTACCAAGCTTCCCCCAAAAATCAGAGGCAGTTAGGGCGGCGTGCACACGAAGCCGGACAGCGCCTACGGATGACAGGACGGGTTTTGTCCATCCGATGGGTGGCACCAGGTGAAAGGACGGTCAGAGCCGCCTGGCCAAATCAAAGAGTCCTTCATGACACTTTTCAAAAGCAGCAAATGAGATGAGCGGAGACAATGCATGACATGAAAGTCCAGATCCTGGTAGCTGGCGTAAAGCGGAGTCAGATGCACAGTATGGGGATGCTGCGGTGCCAGACTCCTTTGACAAAAACAGTATTTTTAGCTGGCAGAACCCGGGAGTCGCTGGTCCATCGCTGCCTCGATCGGTTCGTTTGTTTGTGTTGTCGTGTGACTTTGGTGTTTTAACTCCCGACTTGGACTTGCCCCAAAGTTACGTTATGTGCAGAATGATCATGCTACCTATCTGTACTTTCTTTTTATTTTGTCTTTCCCAGTGGTGGAAAGTACATTTACTCAAGTACTGTACATAAGTACAATTTTGAGGTATTTTTACTCTACTTGTATTTCAATTTTATGCCACTTTACACTTCTACTCCGCTACTTTTCAGAGGCAAATATTCTACTTTTCACTGCACTAAATCTGACAGCTGGAGTCACAAAACATACGATCAGTTTATGAAACATGAGACAGTGCTCCAGATTAAACTATCCAACAGAATATAAAGTAGTTCAAATGAGCTCCACCTCCACCAGCTGTAACATTAAAATGCTGCTGATGTGTTAAATCATCAGTAATAATATGATATATATGATAATATAACTATCTGAAAGGGACCATTCTGCCCAACAAGTACTTTTGCTTTAACACTTAAAGCACATTGTGCTGATAATACTTGTGTACTTTTACGTTAGTGGAATGCAGGAGTTTAACAGTATTCTTACAGAGTGGTGTTGCTACTTAAGTAAAAGATGATATGAGTACTTCTTCCACCGCTTGTTTCCTTCCTTCATCCTTCGTGGGTAGCAGAACATTTTCAGGAGGGCTGAAGCTGCAGTGTGAAGTTTTAGGATGAATCCACAGCTGGTTTTCTGGAGTGATACGAGAACAAAGCCAACACACAGCCTGCACGCCTTTCCACTAAATTAAAACGAAAAAAAAGGAAATGTCTCTCTGATTACTATTTCTAGATGTAGTAAGTAATCGTCTTTGTCAGCTCTAAATTTTGAAAAGACTTCAAACGGTTTCTCCCGAACGCTGCAGCCACATGTTTCACACTCGGTTAGCAAAAGCCCACAGTCGGCATCTTAACCGTCGGCACTGTTGGTGTGGGACTGGAAGTTTTTACAGCTCCACATTTCAAAAGGCCCAAAATATTCACCTAAAAGAACTCCGTGCAGATTCCAGGGTATCCAACAGTGCAAGATAAGCAAATATACGTGGCCTCCCCGCGGCTCGAGTCCTCGGGGTTCGAGGTGATTCGGAGAGTGTGAGGCCCGCCGTGGGGGCAGGAAGTGGAGCTCGAGCCAATGGGGCGCTGATTTACAGGCTGATGAGTCAAGGAGCCTCCTCTGGGACTGAAAGCTCTCCAAGACCGGGGAGGATTAGTTTCTTTCAGGAGTACTCTCTATAATTAGGCCTACATCTGCACTCTGGCTGCTCGGCATGCTGGGAGCAGTAATTTACTGATGTGTACTGTGTGTGTGCAGGTATAAATTCTTATAAAGCGCCTGGTGAAAGAGCTCTGATGGAGCCAACAGTGGAGATACCAGGAAATACTTGGAAGAAAAGCTGAATTTGTAAAACTGTGATACATCAGCTTTTAGGAGAAATTAGAAGCCATTATTATTTTAGTGTTTTTAACAATTACTGTGTTGACTGGCACAGGCTGTTTCGGTAATCGCTGGGATTTGCTGCACAATACATTTTGGGGGGGGGGGGCAAGTAGCAAGTTAAAAACAAAACATTTGACTTATTATTATCATTATTATTATTATATTATAAAGTGCTTATTAGCAAACAGCTTCTCGCTTCCACGCCCAGCAGACCCCGAGCAACCTGAGCATCCCATTGGTCGTATTTAACTCAAAAACAAAACTGACAGACGCACTTTCAAGGATCAGTGAGAATATTTTACACTGCGTTTATTTATTTTTTTGTCCATTATGACTGTATGTGTTTTTGATATCATTTTTGTGCTCTTCAGTTATCACATTTAGGAAATAAAAAGCTGAATAATTAACACAGCTAAAAAAAGTCTACTTAAAAACAGATTTAGCCTACTTAAAGAAAAGTCTGCTCAGCACTGAGAGGCAGCAGGCTACGTTAGCAGAACAGCCAACGTTAATGCAACTGCTATTTAACTGCTAAGCTAGGCTAAACACTCTCTGCTGTAACACTGGTTACTAGGTATAGACACCTAACATTGATATTTAGCTGTTTTGTGGCTATACGAGCTAACAGTTTCCCTCTGGTTCCAGTGTTTGTGCTAAGCTAGGCTAAACACTCTCTGCTGTAACACCGGTTAGCTGCAAACAGCTAACATACAGCTACATGCAGCAAATAATAACAATGTCGGATAAGCTAGGTGTTTGTAACATCAACTAGCTATAAACACCTAACATTGATGTCAGTATTTTTTGTGGCCACACTGGCTAACAGTTTCCCTCTACTTCCAGTGTTTATGCTAAGCTAGGCCAAACACTCTCTGGTGTAACACCGGTTAGCTGCAAACAGCTAACATACAGCTACATGTAGCAAATAATGATAATGTCATTATAAGAAGTAATAACAATGTCGGATAAGCTAGGTGTTTGTAACGTCAACTAGCTATAAACACCTAACATTGATGTCAGTTTTTTTGTGGCTACACTGGCTAACAGTTTCCCTCTGCTTCCAGTGTTTATGCTAAGCTATGCTAAACATGTCCTGGATCGATCTCTGTGTTGGACACACACAGATGAAACTGATATCCATCTGAAATGTCTGCCTCTGGGTCAGACTACAAAAAGCACATTTCCCAAAATGTTCTTTTAAATATGGACTTTATTAGCACAACTGTTTGCAATATACAACGGAGGTTAACACAGGACATGCAGCTGAACTGTATTCTCCGCTCATGCCAACTGAGCAGCATGGGAAAGTGTGTTTTTGGTGCAATAATCAGCTCCTGAGTGTGTTCAGAGAGCCAGAGAACAGCCATTTTTAATAAATCCACCAATCAGGACGTCTCCATCAGTCTGCCAGAGGCACTCATTCATAATACAGACTGATTGTGAAACCTCTTTGAAATCATAATACAACAATTTGCTTATTAACACTGATCCCAAACCAAATGTTGCACATGCAGAGCAGATTCAGACTGAGGCTGATTGTTGTGAATTATAGCTTATGAATGTGGATTGTGTGTACGCTCGCTGTGTGGTCTGTGACTCCTCTTGTTTTGTGGTGGTTTTTCTCAGACTATTGTTACCATTTAAGCTGAATCACATGATCTCCTTGTGTGTTTGCCTTGGACTCGTTTTCATGAATATTTAAGCCTCTTTTACTGGTTCACTGCCTCGTTTGTTTCATTCACTGTTTGAGAACACGGTGAACTCAAGCAGAGGGTTCAAAGTAAAGCTGAAATATAAAAAGAGGCCAGGTGAATGAAGACAATGAGGGCAGTAATTTACAGATTTACCCAGCGTGTGAAATACCAAAACACAGCTACATCCGACACACGTTCCAACATCACAATCTTCCATCTCGCATGTCAAATGAAGCATGTTAGTGAAAACCCTTACATGTTAAAAGATCTGTTACCCACAAGGATCTCAATCTATTTCAGACCTGTTAATTATTTAAATCTTCTGACAAAACACCAGGATTTACCAGGGGAAGAAGTACTCCGCAGTATAAAAAATACCCCGTTACAGGTAAAAGTCCTGCATTCAAAGTCTTAAGTAAAAGTACAAAAGTGTTAGCATCCAAATGTACTTAAAGTCCCAAAGTAAAGTACTCATCATGCAGAATAATATATATTATATTACTGGATTATAATTATTGATGCATTCATGTGTTCATCACTTTACTGTTGCAGCTGGTGCAGGTGGAGCTCATTTTAATGGCTTTATATCCTGCTGATTAGCTTAATGTATAATAATACATCATCATGTATTAGTTGATTATATTTCCCTCTGAGGTGTGGTGCAGTAGAAGTATAAAGCAGCATAAAAAGGAAATACTCAAGTAAAGTACAAGTACCTCCAAACTGTACAGTACTCGAGTAAATGCACTCGTTGCTTTCCAGCGCTGGTCACGATTATACGAGCTGCGTGTTCACTGTCCTCACTGTTCATCAAATAAACCTCACAGTATAAAGAAATGTAAAATATGTTTTATTTTTTGGGGGGGGTCCTAGATGTTAGTTACAGGGTTTGAGACCTCCTGTGGCCCCCCCTTATTTTGCACACCAGATTTGACCTTTTAATATGTAAGAAGAAGATTGGTAAACATATAAAAATCACGGGAAGTTAAAATTTGTACTTTTTAATTAAAATCATGACAAATTTTGACTTAATATCTTAAAATTTGAACTCAGTATCTCATCATTTAGACATAAAAAGTCTTAATTAAAAGTCTTAATAAAAACTTACTAAGATTTAAATAGATTTCT